>CM033474.1:87947387-88336033 GCA_019447015.1 Hymenochirus boettgeri
GACTTGTTGAAGGTATGTCTTTATTCAACCTCAATTACTATGTAACTATGTAAGGGCTACCATGGAAATTACCCAGAAGTTTATGTTTTTTGTTTACTTCAAGCATCTCCACTTCTTACCTATATTCACCTTTCATCATTTACAAACCACATTACACAACTAATATTATTTTAGTTATATTATCTTCAGTGGACACCAGAAACTTAATATGTTTGTGCTAATAAATCACTAAACTTATCTAGGACTGAGCAACGTTTAATGAAACTGCATGACTTGTCTGTAAGAAGAGGACCACAAAGTACTGCACCCCCTGAAAGGCTGCTATAATTTAATGTGCATGGAAACACTTGGATATAAACAACTACACATGTATTAATTAAAACTACCCTTGTCATAGGGATGTTTTAAAATAAAAAAATGACAGGTATACAATACTTAAAGGGTATGTCCACCGTTATTTTAACTTTTATGTTTCCAGTTAAACTGAAGGACAGGAGGTAAATGCGATATGTCTTACCTCATGTCCTTCAGTAAAACTTACAGGAGACCAGAAGAAACTTACCGCGTAACGATCCAGCGCTGCTGACAGCCTCCGACTACACTGACAGTCTCCACCGCGTCCACACTCCTATGCACTGTGTGCGCACGCGCACACAATGCAAAGGACTGTGGATCCGTCGGGGAATGTCAGTGTAGTCGGGAGGCTGTCAGCAGCGCTGGATCGTTACGCGGTAAGTTTCTTCTGGTCTCCTGTAAGTTTTACTGAAGGACATGAGGTAAGACATATCGCATTTACCTCCTGTCCTTCAGTTAAACTGGAAACATAAAAGTTAAAATAACGGTGGACATACCCTTTAATTCACCTGACTTAAATAGAGCATATTGCCTCTTCAACAGGACTTTTTCCTTTATTGAAGGATAGGGTACAGTCCCCATGTAGACTAGACTACAGGTGAAGCATTTTTATAGAGCTTTACGAATTGCCCTTTTTCTTTGATTAAATTTTGTTGCGTATGGGAGGAGGTACCACTGAAAAATACTATATCTATTAATATATAACATTAGTGATAATATAAGCTTTATTAAAATAAATATGTACTGTTGTCAACCTAATCTTCATGCATGATTGTGTGTTTGGCATCAGTAAACCTGCCCCACATAATCTTCCACTGCACCTAATACGAGAACACAGAATTTACTGTGATTAAAGGACAAAACCACCTTCATTATGTCATCTTTTAGAAAGAATGGCAGCTTCAAAAAATGCCGATATATCCTACCTTGTCCTGTTAAATCATTAGCTTGTGTCTGCTAGTGGGTTAGTGTATGTTAATGACTATATTTATTTACACCCCTTCAGCAATTTAGTGAACTGGTTCTGAGCTTGAGCATGCTATTGGCTGTGATGTGAACTGTCAAATTCATGACTGACAGTTGCTAACTGGAATAGCCAGGAAACAGAAACAGGGGAAACAGGACATTGTGCAGCATTTCAGGTTATTCTTATATAGTCTTTAAAAGTATCTTGCTTGCGCTTGGGGATATGGGTAGGGGAAGGGTTAAAACAAAAAATAAATAGTTTAAGATCAAGATCCCTGTAAAAAATCAGTTTAAAATTACACTTCCGTATATTAAAATTCTTAAAACACTCACGTGTGCCTATCCACCACTAGGGGCACTGCAGGCTTTACTCTGTGCCCTTTTGATGCTTGCTTGGTCTGTATACCTCCCTAAAACCTCTGCACACAGGAATAAGGTTGCCAACAAGCTTTATTATAGCAATTAAAAACAATAAACAGCACTAAAAAACCTTGAGGAACAGTCTATTAGCAGTTGTTGAAGTTGCAGCTCTCTGCTATGGTGTTGCCCCTTTAAATAGTGGTGGTCTTGTGGTGAGGTATCCACTTGGTAATGGCTTGTGAGGTAGTTCCTACGCATTTCGCTGTTTTAATCCTTCATCAATAGTAGAAGGGGAAATAACCACTTCTATTGTTCTTATATAGTTTAGTCTTATATATTTTTAAACTATTGCTGTTTTGGGGTTGGGGGGGTTATCAATGTAATTTTTTATTCGAGGGATGGACTTGCTCTTTAAATCTACAAAAGCAAAAATAGCTATGAACCTTATTTTAGCTCTATGCATTTTATATAGATTAACATAGTTATATAAGCTTTCAGAGTCCTCTAAGATAAAGCTTAAAACACAAAACTGATATTTTTAATTTACATTGAAATCATTAAGCTAAATTCCTGTAATATTTTAAAAGCCAAACACCTGGATCATGCTTAACATTTGTGTAAAAAAAATGCAAGTGCATCAAATTTAGATAAATAAGATACAGTATATGAAAAGAAATACCAACAGCTGTTTTACAGGGAAATATATTGAATGAAAAACTATAATCCATCACTGATTGATTTGCTTGTTAATCATGATCAACGTCTGATTGAGAGTGTAATCAGATTGTTGGTTTCACAAAAAGCATATTTGCTGCTTGTAACGCTTTGGAGATCTTGTATGGTCTTGTTTATAGCACATTTTAAACATCAGGCCAATGAGAAAGAAAGTCACAAAGCAATCCTTTTTTTCTAACCTTATTCATAGCTCCAATCCCGTTGGGACGGTGTCTGATAAACTTTTACAGTTAAAACCTGGAAAACCGGAAGTGAAGATGCAGGCTTTAGGACCCTGCAGCGAGAGTCAGTAAGACTCAGTTCCTTCCTGCTGGGGGTGGGGCTATTTTGGAAGAGCTGCTGGGGATACCTGCTCATTGTGCTGCAAGTTGAGGTCAGTAGGTTTGAGAGACAATGAATTCCTGCCCTGTTTAAAGTTTATATGCTTCCTGGGAAAGGTTGGAATCCCACAAACCAGCCCTCCAGACAGTGTAAAGTCAGTCCTACTGTTCAAAATCCAGTGTCTGTCAGCCTTCCTGTTAAAAATCCAGTGGCTCTCAGCCCTCCTGTTCAAAAACCAGTGTCTCAGTCCTCCAGTTCAAAACCAGTGTCTGTCAATCCTCCAGTTCAAAAAAAACAGTGTCTGTCAGTCCTCCAGTTTAAAAGCCAGTGTCTGCCAGTCCTCCAGTTCAAATGCCAGTGTCTGTCAGCCCTCCTCTTCAAATACCAGTGTCTGTAAGCCCTCCTCTTCAAATACCAGTGTCTGTAAGCCCTCCTGTTCAAAAACCAGTGTCTGTAAGCCCTCCTGTTTAAAACCAATGTCTGTCAGCCCTCCAGTTCAAAAAACAGTTTCTGTCAGCCCTCCCTCCAGTTGAAAAACCAGTGTCTGTCAGTACTCCTGTCCAAAAACCAATGCCTGTCAGTCCTCCTGTTCAATACCCAGGGGCCTGGGGGGGCTGCAAGGGAAGGGTCCAAGGGCCTGTAAGGGGAGGGGCCACAGGTCCCATGAGTGGGAGGGGCCATGGGGGCCTGCAAGTGGGAGGGTCCACAGGCCCAGAAAGGGGAGGTTTTATTACATGTATTTAAAACCAGATATTTAAAGGGTATCTCCACCCTCTATATATTTTTTTATAAAATGTAGGACATCCCTTCCCACCCCCAACTGCTATATTAAATTTCTAAAAAAAATAAATTTAAACAGTACTTGCAGCCCCTCACTCCACCTGCGGTCTGATCCGGCTCCCTGCTTGCCGGAACTAGCAAACAGGGGCCAGACTGACAGCCGCAGCTGCCAGCAATAGGGAACGCCGTGGGAGTGAAGGGCTGTAAGTAGAGTATGCATTCTTTTTTTATAAATCTAATATAGTGGTTGGGGGTTGGCAGGGATGACCTACAAGAAGGAGGCAGAAACGTCCAGAAACTCTTCAATTTCCTGGACTTTGGACAAGCACTGCAGGAGAACCATAAGGAGCAGATATGTAAGGTAAGAATTATTTTTAACTACACAGTGGGGCCAGCAGTGGGTTAAATTTTAGTTTTTGGGGTCAACATGCCCTTTAATGATAAGTTATCCTCTGTTCTGATAAAGGTATCCGCCTCCTCCACTTGCTCAAAAAGCATTTTGTTAGATTCAGTATTTGCAGAGGGTGCAGCAGGGGAAACTGCAGTCAATCATTGGTTGTGATGTCATGGAGGGAGGGGCCAGCTTACTCTACCAGAATGAAAGCAATATTTACCTTTAAATATCTCATTACAAATACATATAATAAGCTTGTAAAAATAGCAGATAGGGTTGTGGACAGATAACAGACAAGTAACCAGTTTTTTAAGGGTGGACATGCCCTTTAATAATAACTAGCGATTAAATGAATTATAACAATTTACACAGATGTATTCAAAAAATTAAAATTGCCAGAAATGGCCAATGTTTTTTTTTTTTTTTAAAAACACAACATTACTGTGCCTAAATAGGTTCTAGGATTGGTCTTCTGAATTTCAGGAAGAAACCATGAACATACGGAGACCATTCAGACACATTATTTTGCCCAGTTAATCAAAGCATCTTGGCTTGCATGCACAAAGGTTATGGCTATTGTTCAGAAAAGGCAGATACTGTTAATAAAGCCATCCTTGGTCTCTAAGACTGCTCGATTTTTTCACCAATCCACCTTATCTACTGTCTCAGTTTCCTGTCAATGCCTGAAAATGTAAAATAAAATGGTTTGGCCCTGCAACACAGTGAGGTTAGATAGCATGTAGTTTGGGCACAGGGCCTATCTGACCTGCCCCAGAACAAGGACGACCTATGTCTGCTTATGACAGTATAAAGATTCCAGATAGAGTAGTTCATAGCCCCATTCATTTATTTCAGATGGATAAATAAATCACAGTGAGATTCTTACAATTCTTTGCATCACCAGTTTCAACCCTCTTGGGTTTCTCAAAGTCAACCGGTTTAGTACAGTTTGAAAATAAACAGCACTTTCCTTGGAAACCATTTATCCGAAATATTTTTCAGAATTAATTTTTTGCATTTAAAGCTCTTTTAATATTCACTGTAGTAACCAATAATATTTGCATTGGGAAAGTTACTGTGTGCCAAATCACATATTTTGTAAATTAGTTTTAGGAAAATACAGTCTAAAACAATTGCAATTTAATAGAAAACAGTATCAGAACTTAAAAGAGAACTTAAACGAGAACTAAACACATTTTTACACTCCAGAATCTGAAACTATACCCTCTAAAAACACCAATAAACTGTCGATCCCACAACAGTAAATAACATTAAAGTAAATGTAATCCCCTTGAAGAACTGGATGAAATAACATAGTAACATAGTAATTAAGGTTGAATAAAGACATACGTCCATCAAGTCCAACCTATTCACCCTCTTTATATATATATATATATATATATTTATTTATTTATTTTTTTAACCTACCTAACAGTTGATCCAGAGGAAGGCAAAAAAACCCAGCTAAAAAGGGGGACAAAATTCCTTCCTGACTCCAAACGGCAATCGGAATGTATCCCTGGATCAACCAGATCTATATGCATTAATACCAGTAATTCTCAATATTTTTAGTTTTAGAAACTTATCCAGGCCTTTTTTAAAGCTATTCAATGAACTTGCCATTACCACATCTGCCGGAAGACAGTTCCACAATTTCACCGTTCTCACTGTAAAGAAACCCTTCCTAACCTGAAGATGAAACTTCTTTTCTTCCAAGCTTAGAGGATGTTCACGTGTCCTCTGATATGACCTATTAGTGAACAATGCACCAGAGAGTTCATTGTATGGCCCATTAATATATTTGTATAAGGTAATCTTTGTATAAGATAAGGTAATCTTTGTATAATATATTTGTATAAGGTAATCATGTCCCCATGCAAACGTCGCTTCTCCAATGTAAACAGCCCTAACTTGTCTAATCTGCCTGCATATTCGAGCCCCTCCATTCCCCTTATTAATTTAGTTGCCCTTCTCTGAACTGCCTTAATTTCCAAGATGTCCCTTTTGTATATGGGATTCCAAAACTGCACCGCATATTCCAAATGAGGCCTTACCAGTGCCTTGTAAAGAGGGAGAATAATATTTTTCTCTCTTGAATCTATTCCCCCTTTTATACAAGACAAAATCTTGCTAGCTCTAGCCGTTGCTACCTGGCATTGTTTGCTATGGCTAAGTCTGTTATCTACCAAAACCCCCAAATCTTTTTTCATTACAGATGCACTTAACACAGAGTTATTTATGGTGTAGGTGGAACAGGGATTATTAAATCCCAAATGCATCACCTTACATTTATCAACATTGAATCTCATCTGCCATTCTGCTGCCCATTTTGATAATCTATCTAGGTCTGCTTGCAGCACTTGTACATCATTGGAAGTTTCCAAAGCTCTGCATAGTTTAATGTCATCAGCAAATACTGAGACCTTGCTCTCAATGCCCTCTTCTAAGTCATTTATAAACAGATTAAACAGAAGCGGCCCCAGTACAGAACCCTGAGGCACTCCGCTTAGAACTTTAGCCCACATAGATGTAGCTCCATTAACCACCACTCTCTGTTTGCGGTCCAATAACCAGTTCTCTATCCATGAACAAATGTTTTCTTCAAGGCCAACAGTCCTCAGTTTATACATTAGTCGCTTATGTGGCACAGTATCAAAAGCTTTTGCAAAATCCAAATATACCACATCCACTGCTGTGCCTGAATCTATCTTCTTACTCACTTCTTCATTAAAACCAATTAAATTTGTCTGGCATGATCTATTTCTCATAAATCCATGCTGACTACTACTAATAAGATGATCCCTGGAAACAAAGTCAAGGATATGATCCCTTAACAAGGTTTCCATCACCTTCCCTACCACTGATGTTAGGCTTACAGGTCTATAGTTTCCAGGCTGTGAACGACTACCTTTTTTGAATATTGGTATTACATTGGCTTTTTTCCAATCCAGCGGCACATCCCCAGACAAAAGCGAATCTGAAAAGATGAGAAACAGTGGACTAGATAGAACTGAACTAAGCTCCTATAAAATCCGAGGATGCAATCCATCTGGTCCTGGCGCTTTATTGATATTAACCTTGTCTAATTGTTTCCGTACCATATCCTCTGTTATCCAATGTGAAAACTCTTTATTTCTTCCCTGCATATTATTACAATCCCTACTGTAAGGACAAGGATTCTCAACAGTAAAAACCGATGTAAAAAAACGGTTTAGCAGATTAGCCTTTTCGGCATCCTCTACTACCACCTGAGCTCCATTATTTAATGGTTCCACATTCTCAGTCCTCATCTTTTTACCATTTATATACTTAAAAAACATTTTGGGTTGGACTTGCTTTGTACTCACTGTAAGCCTGTTCTGTGCCTTCTGTTTTCAAAATTTTAAAAGCCTTTTTCTTTTTTTCCATCTCCCTTTTTACCTGAGCATTAAGCCATGCAGGACTGGATCTAATTTTTTTACACTTGTTACCTAAAGGTACCGATTTAGAAATGTAATAGTTTAATATCCCTTTAAAAGTGGTCCACATCTGCTCGGTATCTTTACCTAGAAACAGTTCCCCCCAGTCTATGAGCAGGAGCGATTCCTTTAACAGCATAAAATTAGCTTTCCTAAAGTTAAAAGTTTTTGTTAACCCAGTGCACTTTAGTTTTTTGCAACCTATATTAAATGACACTATATCATGGTCACTATTCCCTAAGCTTCCCATTACCCTCATCTCCAAAATGAGCTCAGGGTTATTAGATATCACCAGATCCAACAACGCATTCTGTCTAGTAGGAAGTTCTACCATCTGTGAAAGAAAATGCTCATATAGGAAATTTAAGAACTTTATACCTTTTGAGGTGCTGGCAGTTCCCTTACTCCAATCTATGTCAGGGTAGTTAAAATCCCCCATGACCAGAACATGCCCCATACCAGCAGCCTTCACCAACTGCATATGGAGATTCATTTCCACCTCCTCCCCGGCATTTGGCGGCTTATAACATACTCCAACAATTAATTCACCTACCTTCTTGCTTCCTGTACACAGTTCCACCCATAATGTTTCTGCCGTATCGTTTACTCCCCCATCTATTCCATCTTTTAAATTTGTCTTCAATTCCTGTTTAACATACATACATACTACTCCTCCTATCTTATTAACTCTGTCATGTCTAAATAAGGAGTATCCTTCAATATTTACTGTCCAGTCGTGTGAATCATTAAGCCATGATTCTGCTATACCGATCACATCATACCTTTCCTTTAAAGCTATTATTTCAAGTTCGCTGGTTTTTCCAGCCAGACTTCTTGCACTTGTAAACATACATTTTAGATTATCAATTGATTTACTTCCATACATGGTCGTACATGCCTCCTTATCCTCTATGCTCCCCCCTTCCCCTTCTCCTCCCTCCGTTGTGTTAATAGCCCCCTGATCCCTAACTTCTCTATCTACCCCTGTGTAGTTCAACGTTCCCTCCCCCCCCATACCTAGTTTAAAATCTCCTCCAAATAACTGTGTATGTACAGTGAACTGGCTACACCTCTGACCTCAGTCACATGCTACCCTGCCTAATCTGTCCTGTAAAAAGATTGGCTATAGGCTGCTAGTGGGTGTGACCAACTGATCCAACTTTAAAGGGGAAGTTTAGTGCAAATACAAATGGTTTTCAGAAAAACAAGCAGTATTTTTTCATCCCAATGACCTTAATCTGCCAATTCAAAATTTTGTCTATGTATAAATAAATGCAACCGAAAAACTGACTTCTTATTGCAGGACCCCTATTAGAGACCGTTTTGGTATTGCCCTTGACCCAGCACCTGTGTTGATTCAGTTGCTCAGTAGAGATCTGAGCATCTTTGACCCATCCAACAGCCAATCAATAGAAATAACTGTTAGGAACATTCTAAGGATGTGGTACATTCTGGGAAGAATAAGGACAGTTAGAACCTAAAAAGTTAGCTCACTTATTTCAACAGCAGGGAACAGCGAAGGGTATGAAATCAACTGATTTTTTAAAATGGGAGAGAATATGTAGAATACATAAGAAGGCATTACACAAACTAACAATTTAACATATATTGATCATTTCCACTGAACTGTCCCTTTAATAAGTCCCTGCAGTATCCAAGGACCGAGCATGTGTATAGAACATTATGATCAGTGACCACACTGTGTGATATTGGAAATAAAACCCAAAAAGGTTAAAAGGGTACATTTCCCAACAACCATATCAAAATGAGAGGTGAGACACAGATTACTGCTTTTATATTTATGTGCTCTTCATTCTGAAAAGGTGTTCTTCTAAAGCTTTAGTTGTCCTTTAAACAGAATACAGACAATTTACTTTACAGAAATTAGTAAGTAACTGGATGTACTCTATAAAGTTGTCTCTTAGCCCTTGGAGTTGAATTTTATTCCTGTCTGATCATGGCTGTTTGGTATCAAATACATAAATATATTACATTATCAAAGAAATGTAAATTTGTTTATTAAAACATTCATAGAAAGCTGCTGAGTATCTTAATACAGTGGGAATTCTTTTATGCTTAGAATTGCACTGCTCCTCATGAGAATAAATATTTCTTAACAAAAATAAAAACTGATCAAATAATTAAACCTCAGCTTAATGCATTAAAGGGCAAGTAATGAATGACAAAGG
The DNA here is from genome assembly GCA_019447015.1 of Hymenochirus boettgeri. Taxonomy (NCBI): domain Eukaryota; kingdom Metazoa; phylum Chordata; class Amphibia; order Anura; family Pipidae; genus Hymenochirus; species Hymenochirus boettgeri. The sequence continues at coordinate 87,956,945 of CM033474.1, forward strand.
ATAAGAAAATATTATACCTATAGTGTATATAGTTATGTGGCTACCAGACCAGAGGCACCCTAGTCCTTGGGTCAATTTACTACCTCTAAATTCAACCTATATTAGCTATGAAAGATTAAACATTAGATTCAATATATATTAGCAGTAGACAAAAAAACATATGTTGCTGTAGGTGCTGATTTCTGCAGCCATGGACACAGCCTGAAAGTAACGGTGCTGATGGGAAATTTTAGATCACAAAAATATGAGATTAGAATGAGAATGTACACTCTTAAAGGATAAGTGCACAGTAAAATCAAGTAATGTTCATTTGGAAGCTGCAGCTTTAAAAATACTGTTGCCATATTTTTTTTTTTTACCTATGCCCCTCTAGATCCTAGCTTTGTGCCTTGAAAGTTGCTGACATCTTGTTACTGGTTTGCTGAATGTTAAGCTCCACCCCTCTGAGATTTCCTCTGCTTTCACCTGCTTGAGCCTCAAACAGTAATGCCTGTGAGTTCCGTGCATGTGCGTGTGCACGGAACTTACAAGCATTACTGTTTGAGGCTCAAGCAGGAGAAAGCAGAGGAAATCTTAGATGGGCAGAGCTTAACATTCAGCAAACCAGTAACAAGATGTCAGCAACTACCAAGGCACAAAGGTAGGCTCTGGAGGGGCATAGGTAAAAAAAAATTATGGCAACGGCATTTTTAAAGCTGCAGCTTCCAAATGAACATTGAACAATTGATTTTACAGTGCACTTATCCTTTAAAAGGTCAGACCCCTGGACTCAACAAGGATCTAAATTTAAAGGGTAACTAGTCCCAATTCTGATGTATTCCCCCCCCCCCCCAACCCCAATTGCCCTGTAACCTTACCTTCCTCTTATGCTCCCACGCTATTACAAAAACTTACAAGAAGCTGATCCCTCGCTGCGCACTTCTTCTCTCCTGGCCAATGAATGTTAGTCATGGCCGTCACAATGACGCAGTGATAATGACAGCCATTACCACATGAATGGTTGTGAGCATGCTCGTAACCAGCTTGCAACAGAAGCAGAGGAGGAAGACTCTCAAATAGGGATTGTGGTTCTTGTTAACTCAGCATGGGAGCGTTGGAGGAAGGTAAGGTTACAAGGCAAGTGGGGTTTTTTGGGGGGGTGATACTTCAAAATACGTAAGTTATTTAGGGGTTGGAGTTACCCTTAAACTGTATATGTCACTTTAAAGCATAAATGTAGCCATACTCATGGAATTACCATTACATATAGGCTGACAGATTGCATTTCTGCATTGCATTTAATCTGTGGGAAATCTGCAGTGGAAACCACATAAAAGGGTGCCAATACGACAGACCATGATGCAGACCAAGGTACTTTGCACAAATTTAGTCATGTTGCTGATATTAGACCAATCAAACGGAATATGTGTAACATTGGCCATGCATATGGCAGGCTTAAGGTGGAGACCTAATTTATGCAAATTGCAAATAACCGCCCGGCCATTAATAGTTAATTTCGAAGATATCCACTCACATAGGAACTGTATTTACACATGTAAAGGTGCAACCCCCCCAAAAAGGGAATAATAATAACTGTTATATTATCCACTGATTAAATAAGAAGGTACAGTTTATAGGTTTTTTTGCATTTTATGAAAGCGACTAAATCTTTATTTTAGCTTTCTTTAACTATAACCTGTAAAACCAATACAACGGTATAGACTTGATGGACCCCCTTTAATTACTGCAGAGTGTTTTGAAATATTTGACTGCACAACAATGTTAAGTTAATCTTATTATGTGTTCAAAGCAGCAGGAATTGTATTCCTTTTTGTTAATATAATAACTCGGACCTTGGGAAATGGTTTACTATTCTGTGAAACTTCCATGCAAGCTGTATTCAGGAATGTTTGTGTCATATTAAAAACTAAAAGGGTATCCAGTAAATGTTCCTTTAGATTACATAAGATAAACCTCTTTCAATTCAGTGATATAAAACAAAATATTTCTACAACAAAAACCTCAATGGTACAAGGCTGATTCTGTAGACTTAATGGGGTTTTATATGGCTAGGCGAAGTGCAGCTGCATTAGTTGAATTTTATAGGTACCTGGTTAAAACAGTTGGTATTTTATGATAAACACTAAATCCTCTACTTATTATGCCTCATATTTCTCTGTTCTCTGGTTTATATTTGAGCCACATATCAAGTATGGGTCTAAGTATGGGTCTAATAGTGCAGACCTGTGAGTTCATCCAGCCACTGCAAGGATGGATCAAATGCAGCACAGATGGGTGGTCATATGGCCAGAAAAGGTATACTCAGTTGTCCTATAAATAAAAATTGGAATGATGAACACATATTATAATGCTACCCTGTCCTTGTATTAGTGCTGCTAAGCAGGCAGAAAAGGGCTGAATGGTAAAAATAGTGATGGAAAGGAACTCCCCATCATAAATGTTCTCTTTAGACTGTGCTCCCTGGACAAGATTGCAGAATGAAGCCCAGGCATTCTTTGGTATTTGTTTTATACTTTTCAATTAGGTTTTATGCATTGATATTATTATTTAGGGTTACGGTTGTTCAAAACTTTTTACATGATTAAATTATGTTGGTCATAATAAAATGGATTTCCATGTATATTTATAATTGTATGTGTGACTCACCCACCAAGGACAACTAAAGCCTCAGAACACTCTTTCAGAAGGAAGAGCACCTTAATATAAAAGCAGTACTCTGTGTCTCACCTCTCACCACTTTTGATATGGTTATTGGGAAAATTACCTTTCTAACATGTGGTTTTTGTCTTATTTCTAATTATTCCAGTATCACACACTGTGTGGTCACTGACCATTGTATTCTTTACACATGCTCAAACCTAAGATACCCCAGGAAGTTGGTATAGTTGTTCACATCCTCTAGAAGCCTCCAGCCAATCCTTTTACAGGACAGATTAGGCAAGTGAGCATGAAACTAAGGTCAGGGGTGTGGCCAGTCACTGTACATACACAGTTATTTTATCCAGTTCTTTCTTTAATGCTATTTACTATAGCGGGATTTTACAGTTTATTGGAGTAAAAATTTGGGTTTAGTTATCTTTTAATGATATTGGCTTCTTATCTAGTGCCTGTCTTGTTCCATCACTGCTACCATTTTGTTTCAATAATCTGTTTTCTTACCTAGCCTAAAATTTAGATGGGGAAAACGTCTATTTTAGTGTCTGTCTATGGGAGAGTGGATGTATGAGTGCTTTAATGTGTGAGAGCGTGTGCAAGTGTAGGGTTTAAAGCCAAGCAAGAGTTGATTGGGAAGGAGTCATGGGAGGTTGAGCAAGGGGAATGTCCAAATGTAACTTTTTCAGTTTCTAAAATGATGCAGGGTATGTATTGTTTTAATCAGGATTGTTTGTGTTATTAATTACAAAATGTTTTAAAATCAAAGCTCTCAGAAATTAAGACAATCTGTGACTTTTGTTCTGTACTGTAAGTGTAATATACTTATATGTAGAGGTTGAATTATTTTGCTTTATTTGAGGTAAACTGTGTAAAAGTAGCAAGGTGTTTGCTATGTTAGCTTTCACACTTTGTAAAGGACAGGGTCACCATTTTAAAAAGGCAGGTTGAAGTAAACAGGTTTTCTGATTCTCACTGTGAGTTTGTCAAAGATGAAAAGACGATATAATGTTTAAAATTGCTTGTGTACTTAATATGCTAATATATTCTGCCTTTTGTAAAACAGCAGGCTGCTGAAAGAACTTTCTGAAAGGCATCAAAAAAAAATTAGCAAAACTAAAAATAATTGCATTTAAACATTACCCACCTCAAATGAGTTCCAACTAATAAAGCATTCTTAAAATAGTTTCCCCAACATGGCAAAATCCCATTTAAAAAAGTAATAAATAACAAGATAATAAAAAAGACCATCATTTGTATGAATCGATGGACAGTTACAGAGGAAACCATTAAATAACTACAATAATCCAGAGGAGACTTGCTCAGGGCATCAAAATGTCTAGAACCGGCTCTGAATCCAGTGCTCATTCTAAAGGTAAGACTGCAGCCAGAGGCGTAACTACCAGGGGAGCAGTGGGATCAACCTCAGGCAAGCCCGGGACCCAATGGGGCCCCAACTTATTTTTCCTATGAGCCCCATCATAGTTTTGCAGGGGACCCAGTGATTCCTAATTTTGCCACTGACTGCAGCCTTTTATTTAATTTGGAATCTGCTCCCTTTAACCGATTTTATAGAAGATATACAGCAATTTTCTTTGAATGAAATGGCAAATCTAGCTAAAACCAAAAGACAATTCTAAGGGGGCGATGCAATATTGGGCGCAAAATGCCCAAGTCAGTGTAAAACCCACGCAATCCGATGTATCATCAGGTTACCGTGGGTTTTACACTGAGTTTGCATTGCCTGCGCCATTTCCGAGAATGCGATGCAAAACCGCCCTTAGTAAAGTTTTGCGCTACCATGTAGCGCGAAACTTTACGCCACTGAATAGGAGGCGTTAGCCGGCGCACTTACCTGGCAGAGATCCCGCGATGTACAAAATCTCGCACAGGGATTTTTGCATCGCGGGAACTCGGGCAGGTAAGCTGCGTCGGAAAAAAATATTGCATCGCCCCCTAAATGCCTTGTACTTGCTCGCATGCACGTGAAAATTACTACTCCATACACTCTACACACATTTTGTGGTTATTACAACTACTGTCAATTCTAATGTTACAACAATTCCCCACTTTCAGACAAATCCAAGCAGTTACAGTCAAGGCCAACTTGGGCCAGTAGTTCTGTCATTAAAAATAAACGGAGTGTACCCCCAAACCCTAATGCTGCCAACATTTCATAAGGCTGACTTAATTCTAGAAATAAAAATCTTTATTTGCGAGCACTATTTATGTGGTGATTGATAAAGTTGTTGGAATAAAATCTGTGGCTTCTGCAAACTTGGATGGTCAGCAGTCTTTCAGTCTCATTTTGTTAAAACCAATTTTTCTTGTGCATTTCATTTTCTTGTCACTTTTAATTTCCTTCTGACAGGGAAACTAGATTCATGTTACTGTGATATGGACAATGAATTTACCCTCCAAAGCTGAACATAAAATATTAAACATTAAACCCTGTCAAGGATATGAATGCTTTTACCAACATAATGATAATATCTAATCAATAAATAAACTTTCACATACAAACAGCTTATTTATACTTTCATTCATTTTCAACGTTCTGGACCATAACGTGATGTGACGGATTGTGAACAGTTAGAATAGAACCTTTATTAACACTGTACATGCAGCATGGGCACTGACATAGCAGGACATTTTCAATTTTATATACTCAGTACTGATCACCCATTATAAAGGCACATTTAGCAGCAGGAAATGCTTCAGACTAGCACAGAAAAATACTGTGCTAGGAACTGCAGCCCCCTGTCATACATGTAAATGTTTAGGTGCATGGAAAAACAGCTCATATTATATTATTGCATTGTGCATGTTAAAGGGCAACTGTGGTCTCCAAACATGTAAGGATCAAATGAAAGCCTGCAGTATTTCCTTTATAATGAGCTGACAATCACATCTCTTGCTTCAGCCTGTGAGAAATGATATTGGGGTGAATGTTCAAATTTCCTGCTTCCAGTAGCTTTAGTGACATCACCTTACTTCTGCCCGCCCCGGGGGAGAAGCATGCTTAGTAAAGACTTAAAGGACAATTATACTCACCTTCCCTCCGCTCCTCTTCTTTGGTCAGTACCTTTTACCCAGGGTGAGGACCTGAACCGCTAGGTCCTCACCCCTGGGTTTGCGTAACTTGCAGCACAGCCTTACTGAAACTCTGCTCTGGTAGGCTCCACTCCCTCCTCTCCTTGCGCTACAAGGCCAATAGGAAGGCACGCTTGTTGCAGAGCGTGCCTTCCTATTGGCCTCGTCGCCTAGCGGTTCAGGTCCTCACCCTTGGTAAAAGGTACTGACCAAAGAAGAGGAGCGGAGGGAAGGTGAGTATAATTGTCCTTTAATGCTGGGGAAATCAGGAAGTACCTGGGGGGGAAAAAATTACAGTTGAGAAGAGGAGCCTATTAATGCAGGCAGGGGCTGGTCACATGACTACAAGCTGGTCACATGGCTAAAGTGACATGGCTAAAGGAAGTGTTCAAGCAGGAAGTAATATTGCTGAACTTCTCCAGTAATAACGTCTCAAAATTTTATCTTGAGATATGATTTAGGTTTTATTTTGAAGGTAAAGAAAGGTTTCTTTACAGTGAGAGCGGTGAAATTGTGGAACTGTCTTCCAGCAGATGTGATAATGGCAAGTTCATTGAATAGCTTTAAAAATGGCCTGGATAAGTTTCTAAAACTAAAAAATATTAAGAATTATTGGTATTAATACATATACTGTAGATTTGGTTGATCAAGGGATACTTTCCGATTGCCGTTTGGAGTCAGGAAGGAATTTCCCCCCCTCCATCTTTTTTTTAAGCTGTGTTTTTTGCCTTCCTCTGGATCAACTGTTAGGTAAGGGTTTTTTAAAAAAAAAGTGAATAGGTTGGACTTGATGGACGTATGTCTTTGTTCAACCTCAATTACTATATATGTTGTATTCAATTAGATCAACTGGACTTGAAGTTTAGTTCTTGAAGACGTTTCGCTAGTCATCCGACTGACTTTCTCAATTCAGAATGACTTGTATAAGAATGTGTGGCAATTATGTACCCTGGAAAATCCCAATTCAAGAATTAAACTTCAAGTCCAGTTGATCTAATTGAATACAACAGATATACCATGACCTGGATGAATGAGAACCTTCACAAGCAAACCTCAATTACTATGTATTACTATGTTAAGATGGAAGGATTTTTATATAACCCATACTAGTTTGGAAGGATTGGAGACCAGTTTCCCTTTAAGAAAGGTGATAAAACATTGATGCCCAACCCATGGGCCGCATGTGGCCTGTTCGGAAAAGATGCGGATCACGGGACCTGACAGGTGGGCGTGATAATGGGTGATCCGTGGGCATGTTTGGGGCATATCAGGGGTTGTTAAGGGCATATTAGGGTGGAGCCAAGGTAGAGGACCCCAGTCTGTCCCTGGTTGGGCATCCTGGTCATAGAAGGATTGGGCATCATTTATCAACCAGGATTTCCCACCCACAAATATATTTTCTCCTAAAACAGACCAATTCAACAAATTCTACAATGGGGAACAAAGAGAAAGCGAACAAAAGGGACAGAGGAAGAATAAGAGGAGATTCCACTGTCTATGAAAAACTGAGTAAATTCACCCACCAGACTAGATGCTTGATGCTGAACACGCAATCCCCAGCAACACTCTAAAATGCTATGGAATCTACAGAAACTACTACAAATGTATAAAAGCATCAGGCTATCAGAAAAAAGATTATCTCTGTCCTGTTGGAGGAGGTGCCTGTAGACATTAGAACCCTCTGCCAAAATCTGCACAAAGTTAGATCACAAGTCAGGGCAGAATACCGTGCAACAAATGCCCTGTGAATTAATCCCCTTATAGCAGCTATTAAAGATTTACTAGTATAAATCCCTGCTTCAAAACATCAGGTTGGTTGCATTCCCTGAACAGGACCACTAACTGCTAACTTCATGGCTGCTTACATGGTTTGGAAGAGAATAATTAAGTGCTGTGTTCACAGTGGAACATACACACCCAGACAACCACCATCAAATGCAACCCATGATCTGACCACAAAACCTGTAACTGGAAAGAGAGATATCTCTACTGTACAGTATAAATGCGCACACATCTATCTATCCCCACTCTTCCAACAGTGTGCATCCTTTCATAGTAACATAGTAATTAAGGTTGAATAAAGACATACGTCCATCAAGTCCAACCTATTCACCTATTTTTTTTTATTAACCCTACCTAACAGTTGATCCAGAGGAAGGCAAAAAAACCCAGCTAAAACGGGGGGAAAATTCCTTCCTGACACCAAACGGCAATCGGAAAGTATCACTGGATCAACCAGATCTATATTCATTAATACCAGTAATTCTCAATATTTTTTAGTTTTAGAAACTTATCCAGGCCTTTTTTAAAGCTATTCAATGAACTTGCCATTACCACATCTGCTGGAAGACAGTTCCACAGTTTCACCGTTCTCACTGTAAAGAAACCTTTCCTAACCTGAAGATGAAACTTCTTTTTTTCCAACCTTAAAGGATGTCCACGTGTCCTCTGATATGACCTATTAGTGAACAATGCACCAGAGAGTTTATTGTATGGCCCATTAATATATTTGTATAAGGTTATCATGTCCCCACGCAAACGTCGCTTCTCCAATGTAAACAGCCCTAACTTGTCTAATCTGCCTGCATAGTCAAGCACCTCCATTCCCCTTATTAATTTAGTTGCCCTTCTCTGAACTGCCTCAATTTCCAAGATGTCCCTTTAGTATACAGGATTCCAAAACTGCACCGCATATTCCAAACCAGTGCCTTGTAAAGAGGGAGAATAATATTTTTCTCTCTTGAATCTATTCCTCTCTTTATACAAGACAATATCTTGCTAGCTCTAGCCGTTGCTACCTGGCATTGTTTGCTATAGCTAAGTCTGTTATCAACCAGAACCCCCAAATCTTTTTCCATTACAGATGCACTTAACACAGAGTTATTTATGGTGTAGGTGGCACAGGGATTATTAAATCCCAAATGCATCACGTTACATTTCTCAACATTGAATTTCATCTGCCATTCTGCTGCCCATTTTGATAATCTATCTAGGTCTCCTTGCAGCACCTGCACATCACTTGAAGTTTCCAAAGCTCTGCATAGTTTAGTGTAATCAGCAAACACTGAGACCTTGCTCTCAATGCCCCCTTCTAAGTCATTTATAAACAGATTAAACAGAAGCGGCCCCAGTACAGAACCCTGAGGCATTCTACTTAGAACTTTAGCCCACATAGTTGTAGCTCCATTTACCACCACTCTCTGTTTGCGATCCAATAGCCAGTTCTCTATCCATGAACAAATGTTTTCTTCAAGGCCAACAGTCCTCAGTTTATACATTAGTCGCCTATGTGTATCAAAAGCTTTCGCAAAATCCAAATATACCACATCCACTGCTGTGCCTAGCTTCTTCATAAAAACCAATTAAATTTGTCTGGCATGATCTATTTCTCATAAATCCATGCTGACTACTACTAATAAGATGATCTCTGGAGACAAAGTCAAGGATATGATCCCGTAACAAAGTTTCCAGCACCTTCCCTACCACTGATGTTAGGCTTACAGGTCTACAGTTACCAGGCTGTGAACAACTACCTTTTTTGAATATTGGTATTACATTGGCTTTTTTCCAATCCAGCGGCACATCCCCAGACCAAAGCGAATCTGAAAAGATGAGAAACAGTGGTCTAGATAGAAATGAACTAAGCTCTTTCAAAATCCGAGGATGCAATCCATCTGGTCCTGGGGCTTTATTGATATTAACTTTGTCTAATTGTTTCCGTGTTTCATTTTCTATTTTAGCTAGTTTAATTGCTTTCTTACACTCTTTATTACAGCTTTTGCACTCCCTGTAAGCCTGTTCTTTTCCCTCTGTTTTCAAAATTTTAAAATCCTTTTTCTTTTTTTCCACTTCCGTTTTTACCTGAGCATTAAGCCATGCAGGAGAGGACCTAATTTTTTTACACTTGTTCCCTAAAGGTACCGATTTAGAAATGTAATAGTTTAATATCCCTTTAAAAGTGGTCCACATCTGCTCTGTATCTTTACCTAGAAACAATTCTCCCCAGTCTATGAGCAGGAGTGATTCCTTTAACACCATAAAATTAGCTTTCCTAAAGTTAAAAGTTTTTGTTAACCCAGTGCACTTTAGTTTTTTGCAATTTATATTAAATGAAACTATATCATGGTCACTATTCCCTAAGCTTCCAATTACCTTCATCTCCAAAATGAGCTCAGGGTTATTAGACATCACCAGATCCAACAACGCATTCTGTCTAGTAGGAACTTCTACCATCTGTAAAAGAAAATGCTCATATAGGAAATTTAAGAACTTTATACCTTTTGAGGTGCTGGCAGTTCCCTTACTCCAATCTATGTCAGGGTAGTTAAAATACCCCATAACCAGAACATGCCCCATACCAGCAGCCTTCGCCAACTGCATATGGAGATTCATTTCCACCTCCTCCCCAGCATTTGGCGGCTTATAACCTACTCTAACAATTAATTTCCCTACCTTCCTACTTCCTGTACACAGTTCCACCCATATTGTTTCTGCCGTATCGTTTATTCCCCCATCTATTCCATCTTTTAAATTTGGCTTCAATTCCTGTTTAACATAGATAAATACTCCTCCTCCTTTCTTATTAACTCTGTCATGTCTAAATAAGGAGTATCCTTCAATATTTACTGTCCAGTCGTGTGAATCATTAAGCCATGATTCTGCTATACCAATCACATCATACCTTTCCTTTAAAGCTATTATTTCAAGTTCCCCGGTTTTTCCAGCCAGACTTCTTGCATTTGTAACATACACGACCATGTTTACTTCCATACATGGTCGTACTGTACATGCCTCCTTATCCTCTATGCTCCCACCTCCCTCTTCTCCATCCTCCGTTGTGTTAATAGCCCCCTGATCCCTAACTTCTCTATCTACCCCTGTGTAGTTCAACATACCCTCCTCCCCAATACCTAGTTTAAAATCTCCTCCAACCCCCTAGCCATCTTCTCCCCCAAAACAGCTGCACCATCATCATTGAGGTGCAATCCATCTCTACTAAAGAGCCTGTAGCCAACAGAAAAGTCAGCCCAGTTCTCTAAAAACCCAAACCCCATCTCCTTACACCACTCCCTTAGCCACGCATTTATACTCCTGAGCTCCCGTTGCCTCCCTAGCATAGCACGTGGCTGCGGTAGTATTTCTGAAATCACTACCCTTGGGGGCTTTTAACTTGGCCCTTAATTCTCGGAAATCATTTTTAAGGACCTCACCTCCACCTCTAACTTTGTCATTGGCACCAATGTGAACCAAGACCGCCGGGTCACTCCCAGCCCCACCCAATAATCTATCTACACGATCCACCACATGTCGAACCCTAGCACCAGGCAGACTACACACTGTTAGGCATGCAGGGTCTTGGCGACAGATTACCCTATCTACCCTTCTAATAATAGAGTCCTACCACTAACACCTGCCTATCCTTCCTAGCCCCCAGTTCTCCCTCCCTTGTATTGGAGATGGCCATCTCCTGGGTGCTCAAGGGAAAGGCCCGCTCCATACATGCTGCTTCTGAGCCATCGTCCTCCACATCTTCGCCTAAAATCTATCTCCCTTTACAACCTTATCTGCCCCATCTCCACCCTCCAGTTTACTGGCCCCCGCCAGTAGCTGCATTTCCCCCAGGTTTGCCAAGCCCTGCAATGCTGCAAGTTTCCCCTTTAGATTCTGGACCTCAGATTCCAAATGGGCAACCCACTCACACCTGACACATACATAGGTCCCTTTGGGGCGGCTGCTCCAAGATCCCATACATTTCAATTAATTAAACAGCATTTCAGACCAGCTAGGCTAAACTACAAGATGCTCAGCCATGCAAGACTCCAAATTATTAAGAAAAGGACACCCCACTACTTTGTCGCCAGCTGAACCATTTGAGTGGATAGATGCCAGTAAAATTTCAGCTTAACCAGCAAATTATTCTTTTCCAGTGTAAGTCTAACAATGCCAAATAAGGAGGACCCAAAAGAATTGTTTAATGATACAGCTATATTCTCCAATTTCCCTCCCTCTTCCTTTAAATATTCTTTTTTCCCATCATTTATATCCCCAAATGACAGATAATGTAAGTTGCCAGCTCTTTATATTAAAGGAGAACTAAACTTATTTTTTTGAAATCCTATTGTGAAAGGTTTTCTACCCAGAACACCTATACATTGCCAGATTCTTTTCTAATATGTTGCATATACGCTTTATATGTAACTAAGAAAGCTTTCATGTTGTTGCCAGTACAACAGCCTTGTGACCATGTGCACTTATTAGCCACACACACACTCTGACCCTAGTTTTCACTGTCTCTAAGCACAGTATTTTGCACACACAGCGTCCCTGGGGCAATAAAAAAAATTTAAGCAGATTTTACAGATTATTAAGCTTATGCCAGCTTAAGTATCAATATTGTTGGCTGGCTGAAGCTGAACAACCAACACAATCAGATTATAGGCTACAGCACTGAAGAGCTCATACTTGGCATACATAGGTGACCCATAAAGCCACTTATCTAGGACAGTTACAGTCCTACATAAACTAAAAGCCATGGTGTTAATTCAAGTCAATAATTTTGAGAACTTTCCGAGAGAAAAAACACTCTGGAGCAATCACTATTTTATACACCTAGTACAATTCCATGATGCAGACAAATGGAAGGTACACAGTATAAATAATTTAGAAAACTTTCAAGGCCACGCATATTAAGCAATTTACTGAGCAGTTTAAATTGCCATGCTCCTTCTAATCTAGATATCTCCACCACAGACATTGCCCTATAGAATTACTACAAACCTTTCTCATCCAATCCACTCTTCAAGAACCCAACCCAAGGGGCTTATGGTATCTCCAGATTCTACAAAGCATTACTGCATGTGAGCACCCGATCTAGAGGCACTGCTGGGTAAGTAAAGTTAGAAAGAAAGTAATGCTAGTCTACTTCTGGAGAGCATCACCACCATTACCAGCTGCTCAAAACAAAATAATTCAGTTTTTTTTTATAATTAAAGGATGTATAACCCCTTTTTTTTACCATCAAGCATACATGCATTTGGTTCGATTTAATCGAATAGACTGCAACAAAACAGACTCCTGCCCCAAGTGTGGAAGTACGGGTGAGGATTTCTGGCACTTGATATGGGAATGCCCTAAAATATAACAATTTTGGCAGAAAGTAACTGACACACTAACAAGAATTTTGGGATTAACTGTACCATTCAATGATAAACTGTTACTACTTGGTATATGGGAGGATGACTCCCTAAATAGATATAATACAACACTACTCAGAGAAACCACCTTTTATGCTAGAAAGGAGATTGTCTTAAACCGGATAGCCTCTGAACCCCCAGATATTCCTAGCTGGCTGGGTCTTGTAAACACTGTGCGCCCATACCAAAAGATAATGTATATGCATAGAAAATGCCCTGATAAATTTTATAAAGTCAGGGGAATATGGATTGAAGCATCTGATATAACGCAAATTGATAGATAAATAGAAAACTTTCTTCTTTATATTATATGAAGATAAATGTAAAACTGAAGCACATTTATGAAGTCGAGATACCGTTTAGTTGGTTAATAAAGTTTATAAATTTAAATGTCAATGTAAACTGAATTTATACTGATAATGTATCGGATATTTAATATTACTGTAAAAAAAAAAAACGAATGCAATTCAGACATGATGTAAATAGTTTAATAAAAAAAAAAAAAGAGTTTACAAAAAAAAGTTTATTAATTTGTTTTCTTCAAATAAAATGTCAATATGACCATAATATTACAATATACCGGTAATAGCAGGGCCATATAATGTTCATTGCTTAAACTGGTTAATGTATATTGATAAATATGTTATTATGGACGTACTGGAACTTTGATGAAATATAACTGCATTTGTTTAAAATCTGTTATGTTGACATCAATAAAAGAATTAAAAAAAATAATTTTGGTAGTCAGTTTAACTGAAGAACAGGAGGTAAAGGAGCTGTGTCTTACCTCTCGTCCTTCAATAAAACCTGCAGGAGCCAGGAATGAAGGTACTTGCACTCTCTCCTCCACTGCGTCCCCTGACAAGGCAAGAGATACTAGGCAAGAGAGGAGCGAGTAATCAGGTAAGTACCTTACTTTTGTTCCCGGCTCCAGGTTTTATTGACCGGAAGACACAGCTCCTTTACCTCCTGTTCTTGAATAAAACTGAATACCAACATTTTTTTTTTAGTGGAGATACCTTTCAAGTAAGTTTTAATTCTACCTATCATTCTAGCTAAAGCTGGGTAAACACCAACTATTTTTTTGACAAATCCTTACTATGGCCAGCCTTAAGACACAATGATCTGGTGGGCTGACTAAATCATCGGCCGATCATCTATACACGGTCATACGATATCGTATACACGGTCACGGATCTAAGTATGTATGCCAACTATTAGTCAGAGCTTAATTGAGGTATTAACAAAACTGTGGAGTTGGATTGATCTGCTTTGAAGCTTTCTTTAATCTTCAGATAGGTAAGATAGGTACACTATTAAGAAATGCAATGCACAGAGCTGTGTTAGTGAAACCTTCACTATCTTTAAGTAAATAAAACCTTCAGAGGAGATCAGTCCAGCACCATATTTTTGTTAATACCCCAATCAAGCACTGACACACTGAATTAGCTAGAATGACAGCTAGAATGACATCTGACTTGTGATAAAATCTACTATTTACAAATGACAGGAAAAAAACGAACAAGGGATTAATAACTTTGAAGTTAGGAGAAATATATAATGTGAGTGAAAAAAGGGTGTACACGTCCTCTAAGGCCTTGTTCACACTTTGCACGTTTTTGATTGTTGCAAAGCATAGGGTGTGCGAGAACGCAGAGGCATTCATTTTTTCAATGAATGTTTTGGCAAAAACCAGTGCAGATCCATATCAGTGAATGGCTCAGTGGTTAGCACTGATGCCTTGCAGAACTGAGGTCCTGAGTTCGACTCCACCCTTGGACACATCTGCAAGGAGTTTGTATGTTCTCCCCATGCTTGCGTGGGATTCCTCCAGGCACTCCGGTTTCCCACACAATCATAAAGACATACTGATAGGTTATATGTGTACATAAAGTGATTAGATTGTAAGCTCTTCAGGGCAGGGCCTGATGTGAATTGAGTAAATAATTGTAAAGTGCTGCGGAATATGTAGCACTATATAAGAAATAAAATACATACATACACATATAAAGAAAAGTATCAATATACACTAGTGTGTGAGGTGGAATTTTATACTCAAAATGTATAGTGCTTCAATGGATAGCACCTGATTCTCCTACTGTATACCAAAGGCTGGACTCTATTTTCCCATTTCCCGATTATGCCTCTATTTCAGTGATATATATATATATATATATAGTATATAATTTGTAGAAAAGTCCTTTGCACTCCCCCTTTGTGTTTCAGCCGCCCCGGTGCTGCCGAAGAGTTTCAATAGACGAAGAAGGATGCCGGCGCACACGTGGGATCTTTTTAAACAGTGAAAACTATTTATTCAACACAGAGCGTTATAGAATCAACGCGTTTCAGCCATCTTAGATCAGGCCGTCATCAGGATTACAGACACGCCGTACAAGTGAGTTCAAATACAACACAGTGATCAAAACCAACCCCCTTCCCACCTCCCCCGCCCACACCAATTAACCCCTACAGGCCCCATCCCTATATACGGTATATAGTATATAGTATAGTATAACATCACATCATATAACATACATGCTTCATGCAGTTAACATTTTTAAACATTCAGTTAATATGACATAACTGTACTTGAAGTATTAGAAATAAAACAAATAGAAAACAAATTCAAACCTATTCAACACATTACTTCTTTAAATGAAGCCAAATGGTAAAGGGCAGCATAGAAATAGATTCAAATCTCGTCTCAGTAAACCAGTCACAAGGGTTTGTTTTTGCTTTTTATTGTATATTAATTGATTACAGAAACAGGTCATCAACATACCGTATATACTCGAGTAAAAACTGAAATTTTTAGGTTTTAAAAATACCTTTAAAACCTGACCTCAGTTTATACTCGGGTCATACGCATAGAAGCAGCCTACCAGTAGCAGAGCGTTCGGAAGTGCAGTGAGGAAACCCGGAGCAGTCAGAGGTGCACGTGTGGGCATGTCGGGGACGTAAGTTACGTACATCCCGCTTACGCAGCGCCTCCTGACTGCACTGGACATAGAGGGAGGGTGGAGGAGCCCTCACAGCCGCCTCTCGATCTCCGAAACGACCAGTGATTTGGGTACCATAGATCTTGCTTGTTGCCGATGACCAGGAGGGGTGTCCATAGGTTCTCTGTGAATTACGGACACCTTGTGCAGCTCTGTTTGCTCAGTCAGAGTCCACCGAGCCCAGCATGACAATGTGTGAGACTGGAAGTAGGACATGTTGGAGGAGATGTTCCACATGGTTGGACTTGATCGGGTTCAGCAGCTGGGGGAGCCTGCTACTCACATGCCCTGGTAGTGCCAACTCACAATACAAACCTGCAGAGCCTGTCAGCCCTCTTCAGCCTACAGTAAGGAAAATCTTATGTATGGAGGGTTTAGGGGTGGGCTAGTACCATAAATCTGTACAGTGGAGGGGCGGGGGTTGGGGTTAGTTTGGGCACTGCGAATAAAGGCATTTAATTATGTTATATTATTTATTTTGTGAGCTTGCCACTCCAGATGTTTAGAAACTACAACTCCCATCAACCAAAGCATGCTGGGAGTTGTAGTTTACAAACATCTGGAGTGCCATGGAATAGTTGGTAACTGCATTCTGCTATTTTTATGGTATCAAATATTGAACATTAGTGTTCATATTTTCTTCCCTCGGTTTATACTCGAGTCAATCATTTTTACTCTTTTTTCAGGTAAAAATATGTACCTCGGTTTGTTCTTGGGTCGGTTTATACTCGAATTAGGGTTAAGGAAGGCTAGAAATTTAAAATAAAATTCCTTTCATTCAAATGTGTTCCGGACCTATCAATAAAAGTCCTCAGGGAAATCCTATTTTAAATTTCCTGTTTTTGATAAGCTGTTAATTGGAATTGGTGGAACAGACATGTGGTTGGTTAATACAATATAAACTATTAATTCCATAATCTTATTATTTTATCCATAGTTGACATTAATTGCGTGGAGAAAAAAAGCATTTCTTAAGTGATGTTGTTTCAGAGATGCACCAGCATACACAAGATACAAAGGTCAGGCTCTTATCACATGCATTTAACCAGTATAATAAACTTTCTATCTGCCATACACACAAATGCACAACTTACTTAAAGGGGAACTGTGATTAAAAAACATTTGCTTTTTTTTTTAAAAAATGGTTGCTTACCTTTACAGTGATCCCACTGTAAACGTTCCACAGTTTCACTGTATAGAAACCTTTCCTAACCTGAAGATGAAACTTCTTTTCCTCCAATCTTAAAGGAGAACTAAACCCACAATACAAAGGCAGCTCCACAGACTCTATAACTGTTGCTTAGTAAAACCTTTTGTTTCTTACCTCTGAATTCAGCCTCTTAGTGAAGAAATCATTTATAGAACATTTCTGAGTACTGGCAATCTATGATGTCACGGCTGACTTCTAGTGTTTTCTCTTCCTGGTGGTCCAGGTACCAAAACTCCTTCTGTACATGCTGACTAGCTACCTTGTGTTTGTTTCCCACTCCCCTTATGCTAAGCTTCATGTAAGAGTTGAACTCAAGAGTTCACCACCTGCCAGTGTCTCCTAGCCAACCATCAGAGATAGCAGTGAATATTATTAGCAGATTTTCCTGCTCAGCGTGGGGGAAGATGTTAACCCTTTTAATCTATCTTAAGGAAGCAACTTGTGAACCCTTTATATTTGTGAGCATTTCTGCAAGAGACTGTCAGGCTTATTTACCCAGACTTAGCCACACTGCAATGCACCTGAAATCACATTGCCCTTGCGATTTGTCCATTTTCATTCTGAAAACGCAAGCGATTGTAAGATCTCAAGGTTTTGGTGCGTTGCACCAAGATCTCTAGGTACAATTGGAAAATTGCAATCGCCTGAAAAACTGGCTTGTGTGGCCTAGCCCTTATATGTGTAATGCAAGCTGCATTGATTTCAGTTCAGCCATACAGCATGTATTTAATGCAATGGAACTTAGCTTTGCAGCAGGTCAATTTCCTGATGCTGTGGCCCCACTTAATTGCAAGGGAGGATGCACATTCGCAATAATGCATTATCGTGCTCGCTTCCTTGCATGGGTGTTGCGCTTCTAAATTTGGACCCTAGCAGAGCGCATGCAGTACAGACCAAAAATGGTTATTGCATGCACTCCAACAGCACACTGAAATGCATTGCATGTAGTGGGGCCGGTCCCATAGGCTATTAAATGCCTGAACTCCCACTAGCACAATCGGATCACAAACCACAATCCAAAAGGTGCTAGAGGGAGATCCTCTAAGAGTTTGAGTCTTAAAGGGAAAGGTGGCAACCCCAGTAGAATTGAACTGACCACTTTTACAAGGTAAACAAAACAGCTCAGAGCTGCAGGTGCAGCATATTGACTTGAACATGGTCTTAGCTCTGTGCAATGCATTTTACAGGCCATCTTTGCCTTTAAGACCCAAACATGTAATAAATCTACATATTGCAGTGCTAAGTACCATTGCATTAAATACAAACTGTATCAGCCTGCATCATGCTTCTAAAGAACATACTAACAATTTTTTGTTTTGTAGATATTATCAGGCCTATGTAGTAAAAGTTCTTAAAATCTTAATGGTTGGGGCAAAATTTGCATCCTTTTTAACAATAAGAACTTTAATACATAGGCCTGTATATGTGTTCGGGTCTTAAAGGCAAAGGTGGGAACCCTAGTTGGAAGAGGGTTTTTGTTTATGCAAAACTTCCCACAGGCAGCCCACCTGCTGCATTAATTTTATATAACATGTTGGCATCCCTCTAACAATGCCCCTTTAATTGGCATTCCCTCCAATAAATCTTATTAATACGTAATTTATAGAAACAACATGGTGCAGAGCTGCAAGTGGCATACCCTCCAACATTCCCCTTTAATACATACACTTATAGAACATGGTGCAGTGCTGCAGGTGGGGGATAATATAATGACCCTGATCTTAGCACAGCTCTGTGCAATGCATTTCTCTGTGTAATGCATTTCTTAGCTTAGCTCTGTACTACAGTTTGTTGTTTTTATACAGACAGCTGAATTAAAAACACACTCTTCCTACCCTCCAACATTCCCTTTAATAAGGTATACTGATGAGAAATGCATTGCACAGAGCTGAGCTAAAATCAGGTTTACTTCACCATCCTCCCCCTACATTTCTGCACCTTGTGGTTTCTATAAAAACACACTCTTCCTACCCTCCAACATTCCCCTTTAAGAAGGTACACTGATGAGAAATGCATTGCAGAGGTGTGCTAAGATCAGGTTCATTTCACTATCGTCCCACTACAGTTCTGCACCATGTGGTTTCTATAAAAACACACTGCTACTACTGTACCAACATTCCCCTTTAAGAATGTACACTGATGAGAAATGCATTGCACAGAACTGTGCTAAGATCAGGTTCACTTCATTATCCTCCCCTCCAGCTCTGTACTATATATGTTATTTCTATAAGTGTAACTATTAAGGTTGTGATATTGAGAAATACATTACACAGAGCTGTGCTAACATCAGGTTCACTTCACTATCCTCCCCCTACAGCTCTGCACCATGTGCTTTCTATAAAAACATACTCTTCCTACCCTCCAACATTCCCCTTTAAGAAGCTACACTTTCCACTAATATTTCTGCAGCTTACAGGGAGAGCTAGAGAGCTTCACACTACGGGCCATGTTTATAAAGGTATGGTATCGCCTTCTTTAGCGATCGTTAATTTATGATCGCTATCCGAAATCTTGTAAATGTATGATAGCGAATGTAAATCTACGACCGCCTGTAGAATATTATTACGGTAATTTATATCATGGTAAAACACAAGTTTTTAAATATGGCCCTCCAACACTTAAACAATACATTGCAGGTGAAACATACAAAGACACGGGTCTGTAACTGTAAATACTGCAGGTTTATTGCAAAACATGCGTGCTACATGTTTCTGACCCGCTTGTCCTTCCTCAAGTGCTTGTGTGGGTCTAAAACATGGAGCACGCTTTTTGCAATAAACCTGCAATATTCACAGCTACAGACCTGTGTCTTCTATAGGGATTAGGATTCTCTATAGAAAATACAATAGGAAAACACAGCCATGCTGTGAAGGGGGCGTAACAATTTTGTCTGCCTCTGGTTGTCACGTAAAGCTATCATGCTAGAAAACACTTCCTCCCTCCCTGTCAGCTTGATTATGTAGGCAGCATACAAGAAACCAGAAACTTCAAGTTTGTTTGACTGGCAGAGGGAGAGGGTGATTTTTTTTTATTGTTGTCCTTTAAGTATAAACTTTGCATTTGGCTGCAAAAACCTTAATTAATTAATGTGAGTGCCTGCATGTACACTGTGAGTTTTAAAACCTACCTCTCTGACACAGCCAATTAAGACAAGCAATCAACACTGATTGGCTCTGCTTACACCTGAATGCAATCAAGAGGCAGGTGCTAATTGCACCTGCAATACATGTCAATTAAAATTTATCTGCAAAAAATTCACAGATTCATTAGCTCATTAGAAACACACTTCTTCTATGTGTTCCGCACACCTGTATCGCATTTAATGTCTCTAGCTCAAAAACTTTGGGAGGAGATACAGTACAAAAATAATTAAAAAAAATAAGTAATAATTAAAAAAAAATAAAAGGGAAGAAGAAGAAATAGGAAGAACAGAAATTTAGCTCTTTAAAGCCAAATCCAACAGGAAAGCTGTTGATGGATTAAAGCACACAAATTCTAATCTACGGTGGGTCTTTTTGATGTTCAGTTAAATACTTACACAGCCTGTTCCATGTTATCAATATTGGCTTAACCCATGAAATAAAGCTTTGTGGAGCATTTACCTTGGTAATGCTTTATTTATTATGGGGCGAAAGGTTTGTCTTTCATTAAGGTCTCAAGGAATTCAACAACGCATGAGTTAAGAATTTGTTCATCTCCCCCCTTAGAAAGTACTTAGGTACAGTAGCTGAGGCCTGCTTTACAGTAAAACCAGCCCAATTTACCCTGTCCAGATGCTGAAAAGACGAAAAATTTACTGAACAATTACCATTGTCAGTTTATAATTTAATTTTCATAGCAAGATTGTGCTCATGAATAGTTCCCTGGAAAAATTCTGGCACATAAATAAGAAATTGCTGAACTGTGACCTACTCTCTTTGTAGATAATGTAGTTATTCTGTCAGTTTTGCATCTGTATGACTTATAGGGCTGATTTATATCAAAGCTATTTCATAGTTTATTTTCGGGACCCGCTAGCATAAGATTCTAACTCTGACAGGACATAAACAACTCTAAGGCATCAAGCCACATACAAATTCAAAAATAAATGTATTTAAAAACAATAATTGCATCAATGTAAGAAAATATACCTAAGTTTTGCATAGTTACGAACATTTCTAAAAATAAGTTCTAGGAACAACTTTTCAGAGTCAGGCAAAATTTGTTTAAAGGACAACTCCACCCTCATAAGAACATCTTTTAGAAAGAATGGCCTCTTTAAAATATGTTGATATATCATAATTTGTCCTATGAATTCATTATAGGACATGAACTCCCTTCTTCAATCTGTCCATCATTCACCATCCCTCAATACTTTCAAACATAACCTGAAAACTCACCTCTTCAGGCAAGCATATAACCTGGCCTAGACATTACCCCTCTTACTACCCAATATGACCCAAACCGCTATTCACACTCTACTAGCAATCTATTTACAGCCTACCGATTCCCATCACCTTATGTAGTGATAAGTAACTTATCACTGCGTGCTTATATTATGCATTACCTGTGTATGTAATATGTATGACTTTCTATAATATGTATTACCCTTGTATGTAATGTATGACTATGTAAGTGTAAAGTGACACGGAAGATGCTGGCGCTATATAAATCCATAATAATAACAACATTATAGAGTGAGAAGAAAACAAGAAAGGTTGAGGTAATCAAAATGAAAACAAGCCATGATTATACAACAAATACCAAACATTGCACTTTATAGGATCAGGGGTTCAAACAATACGACTTATTCAACACTGGTAAATGACAGTGGTAGAGAACAGTTACACATAAATTCAGCCATCAATAAATGTCCAATTTACTGCAAAAGGTGTTGAGCCCCTACAGCGTGTGGATTTTCCAGTTGATAAATTGACATTTTTGTCGGCAGAAAATACACTATATTAGAATAGAGGAAATGACTAATAGGAAACTGCCCCCAGCCTGTTAGCAGAGCCCCTCTCCACACACACAGCAGGGGTTGGTCTGCACATTTGTCAGCTCCCTGGCTACAAGCATTAGTGAAGAGAGGTATTGCCTATGGGCCTGCTTGCCAATAGCTCCCCAGTCCTATCAGTTTCAAAGCAGCTGATCTGTTACAATCTAAAAAACTTTAACAAATGTTACAAAATGAAAAAAACAGATAAACTCGCAGCAACCCTGGTGTGATAAGATGTGATGGACATACCCTTTAGTTGTTAGGCATATTTGTAAGAGAAAATCAAGTCTGTCAGAATAGCTCTTACTGCATTACCATATGTTCAACTATAGGCGCAGCCAGAGAGTTTCAGTACAGTAGCACACCATGTATATACAGTAAGTGGAAATGTATTGGCCTGAAAAAGCGAAAGCAGGCTGATAACACAAAAGTAATAAAACTCTGACCTCTTTAACCTCATGTAGTTGGGCAGGATTCTGGTTCTTTGATCTTCTGGCTGCTGCAGGGGACTTGTGGTGTGTGACCGTGACAATACTGGGGCCACTGTGGGTCAGTTGCCTTTGGCTCACTGGTGATGCGGTAGCACTAGAAGTTCCATGAGGATGCAGTGAGAAACTTCTTGCTCTTTGTGACACAGAGGTCTGAAAGAAGAATCCATATGTTAAATTCCAAATATATCAGAGACAATTACATATTCAAATAATCAAGTCACATGTATTTAAAACACACAAAATATATATGGCTTGGGCCTCATTATCAAACACAGAAACCACACAAGAAAAGCCTACATTTTATTATTTAATGGGCATGTACACCCACCCAAAATAAAATTTGCCCCACTGTTGGCCCCACTGTGTAGTGTTAAAAGACAGATGCTTACCTTTCTCCTTTGCTCTTTATGGTTGTCCTGCACGGCCTGATGAAAGTCCAGAAACGTCCAGAATTAGGAGCCTCTCTGTGTGTAATCAGGTGCCTGCTACTTCCTTGTCCTCATAGAGGACTCTGGCATGCACAGTGGAACTCTCCCCACTCCCCCCCCCCTCCCCCGGATCCCTTGGCTGCAGTGATCCTATTTAAAAAAACAAATCTTTATATAATGAAGAACCCTAAACGCTACCTTTATAACTTTAAAATCAGCCCAGAAATAGACTTACCCAACCTCGTTCCCTCTGCTCCCCATTCTAACCAACAACCTCATCTGTAATTGGCTGACTCTCAGGGCATGTTCACTGCCAGAATAAACCTTTAACCTCAGAAGTCCCTTGCTGCTCTCCTTCTCTCTTCCACATTGCAGTTGTCAGTCAAGACCACAACGGTGATGTCATGGCCAATGACTGATTTATGACTTCACAACTTCACTTACTGCAATGTAAAGGAGGCAGCAAAGAATGACACGTAACCAGCAGACTTTAAGGTAAGATTCCTTTTGTCGGGAGCAAAAGCAGAGTTTGGAAGGGGAGGGGTGATTAGTGTGGGGTATAAAGTTCATTCTGGATGTGCGCTGTGATCTATTGTACTTGATGTCTATATGGTCCAGTGGCTCTGGCAGCACAGGAGCACCCAGCAAGTAAGCTGATTAAGCTGATTAAGGAGGTGTGCGGGGGGGTGGGGTGGGGTTAACCAATTGTTTACCTGAGGATAGGTGCAGTCTGTATTTGTAGAGGTGTTCATTGTATCTGATTATTATAGTAATTGGGCAGTAAGATTAAAGGGTATGTCCACCCTTAAAAAAAAAATTTCACCAAAGATTCCCCCTGTCCCCCCACCCCCAACCGCTATGTTAGTGTTATTAGAAAATGCCCCAAACTTTACTTACCTTCCCTCTTGCCTCCGCCGGGCTGCCAGGCCCTCTGCTTGTGAGTACATGCAAGCAGAGGGGGGGACCGGCAGTCGCGTCTGTGATTGGCTGAGCGGCAGCCAATCACAGACGCGGCTGCCGGGAGTTCAGTGCGGCGGAGGCAAGAGGGAAGGTAAGTAATGTTTCGGGCATTTTCTAATTACTAACATAGCGGTTGGTGCTGGGGGACAGGGGAATCTTTGGTGAAAAGGGTTTTACACTAGGGGGAGGAATCCTAATCGGGAGGGAGAGGGAGGAGAGGGAGGGGGAGAAGGGCTGCAGTACGCATGCCAAACTTCTCCCGGAGGCCAGGTAGGAGGCAGAGTCCTATATGGACTCTGCTATCCTCCTGGTGGGCAGTTTTTGGGACTTTGGGGGGGACTACAGGAAACCTTATAGAGCTGGGATGTGTGGTAAGGATTAAACTACACTAATGATGGGGCCAGTAGTGGGGGGATTATAGTTTTGGGGGGGGACATGCCCTTTAAGGGTTATATGGATAGTTACATTAGATGGACATTTGTCTTTTACAGAGTTCAGAAAGGAGTAGTAACTGCTGAGTTTTACGTAGTGAGAATATTACCGTTTTCACACAGGTGTATCTTCAGTTAGGATTTTCATAGAAAGACAAGGAATACATAATTTAAATAAGCATTTTTTGAATATTTAACTTATGAAGTGTGTTTTGCTGTTTTTTCCTAGTTTTGTGGCGTTCAGAATTACCAAAAGGAGTGGGTTTCAGTAATTTGCGAAACTACGTCTTAAATAGTTGCTAATTTTACAACACTGTACAAGTACGATTGCTGCTGTAAAATTACGGATGCTTTTTGTAAAATTACAAATTCAGGCATACAATTACGATCACACATTTTTATTAATAATGGTAGTCTACTACTGCATGGCATTGTATAGTCAAACAGTCCTAAATATACGCCTGTACTTTTTACGATAGCTTCCTGATACAAGGGTTAATTTGGCTCTTGTTTGAGAGTCAATCAGTAAAGCTGGGTACACACACTAACGATAAAGCCCCGATACCGTCCGACGGTATCGGGGCTTTATCGTTATGTGTGTACGCTCGTTTCCCGAATGAGCGCGCGGCCGCCAAACGATCGGGTCGGCCGAACGCTCGTTCGGGAAAGGCCGAAAATTTCCATCGGCCGCGCTAGACTCCCTATAGAGGAGTCTAGCGCGGCCGATGGAAACACACAGTCCCGAGCGTTCTCCTTATGAAGTTCATAGGGAGAACGCTCGGGACTGTGTGTATGCAGATCTATGAAAGATGGCAGACAGGATCTTGCAGATCCTGTCTGTCATCTTTCAGAAATCTGGACTGTGTGTACCTAGCTTTAGGATAGCTTTAGCCAGAGTGACAATCTTATGTGAGACCAGACAGATAACAGAATTGATTGATGTAGCATAGAAATAAATGGACCGAGTTAAACTTTCCTTTTTGTGATTTGTTTCTGCATACAAAACAATGTATAAGTATAAAGTATACATACATGAGCAGCATTATACGCGCTTACATGAATAATGCTAGGAATTTTTATGAACACATTCAAGTTATTTGATTTTTCTCATGGTGGCTCTTTATTTTGTGCAGTGCGCTTTATTCCCTATATAAAATATAAATCAGTCATAACCGTTCAGGAAATCTGCTTACGATATTTTAAAAAGGAACTGGATTCTCAACCTGACAAAAACAAATCAATCATGGCACACTGATTAATTGAATCTTTCAATGACACTAAAAATGCCTGCTTGATAAATACTCCATGAAACATGATGGATTCTCTGTAATAAGGAACAAACGTTATAAAACAACACGGTTGAAATAAAGTGATATTATTGTTTACATGAGAAAGAGATATTATATATATAAAAACAGATTCAATAAATTGGACTTTGATACAGATTAGATTTATCTACAGCATAAAGTGAAAAATATGTAAATCTGATATAAATATTAAATATTAGGTGCAAACGTTTGCATGTGCTATTCATTTGCATCAAATGTTAGCTTTCTACTGGGTTAATGCAGATAGACAACATTGCTGCAGATTAAGATAAAGTGCAATCAAGCTTTTGCTCCTCATATTGCATCTGCACTGTGTCTGAAAACACAATAAGGAGTATTTAATAAAAGCTGCAAAATGTTTCCAATGATCTCAGGCCAGGGGTGACCAACCTAAGCCACGATGGCGGCCGCACTAATGCCCCCCCCATCATGCAGTGACCGGGACAAAGGTGTAGCCACAACCCAGAAAGCCCAGGCCACAACTCCGAATACCAAAGCCCAGTTCCCTACCCCACCCACACCACTGGTCACATGGTTAATTATACACTGCATGATTGGGCAAAACTTGCCGTCAGATAAGATTGAATTTTTGTCCATTTTGGTCTCCATGACCAAAAATAATATTGTTTCTTTCATTAGTTTAACTAGATTTCTTTATCTACTTTAAGGACTTTTAAAAAATCAGATGATGTTTTAGGTCACATTTAAATAAACTATAGAACATTTTATAGAGTTCCCAAACGTACAAGCATTGCTGTATATTCTTTTACCTGATTACGGTGTGTGCATTACACAGTATGGACTAAAAATCATGACAATGGACTAGCTAGATCAATGTTTCCCAACCTCTTTATCCTAGCCTAGTGGAATGGTTGGAACCACTAAATAAAAAATATTATATCAATTTATTTATCTCTTTCTCGGTTATCAACTCATCAAAATATGTAAATTAAAACAATTATACTCCATAAATATATCTATACTAATAAAATGCGTTCATGTTTATCACAAGGGTGGATCTGTACAGTTCCTTTCACTATCCCATGAGGACTCCCTAGCAACCTGTCAGGGAACCCTAGAATTTACTGAAATGATTGAGAAACCCAAAATGAATAATAACATGCACATATTAACTGATTTATAAATGTAGTATGACTGCAATTAATTAGTATGTCATTTTCATTCTCAATTGACCAGAGGTGCCTTTGTACGCAAATTTATATGATCACTTTCTGAAAAACAAAAGTACCCTGTTCCAAGCCAATGATCGTAATTTCTTCTATCATGCCAGGTGAATATTTTTTTCCCACGGACAATCCGATCGTATGATTTGCGGTTCGTACGAACAGATTATCTGATGAAAAAAAATATTCTACTGTCCCGATAGAAGAAATATTGTATAATCATCCATACCTGGAATCTTAGTGTCTATGGCCACCATTAGTCCCTGGGTTGATTGAGTTGCTCAGTAGAGATCTGAGCATGTATGACCCTCATTATGGTTGGAGTAGGTGAGGGCTAGGGGTGTGTCATGGGTGGTGTTTTAGATATTATAATGAGGCGGAAATGATATTGTTTTTAAATCCTGACGACGGCCATGTACAAAACAGCAGCACAATTTGCAAGGAAAAAGGCTTTAATACATACATGCCGGTAGCAGCAAACATCTGTGTGCAAAAGTGCGACATTTCGCGCGGTAGGCCCTTTCTCAAGCAGAAATTCACAGCATGTGTGCATCAATTACTGTGCAACAGGTTAAATAGTACCAAACAGTAAATGGAAACAAATGGATATCAAACTGATACACACTCCCCCCCATGATCTAATGGTGGAACAATACTATCCAATAACCACATTCACAAATATAGTGATCACAGTCTCTGTTCAGACCATTAGGGATCAGTGATCACAACTGTTGCACCCACCAAACCTCTCTCTGTTTGAGTAATAGTAGTGTATCACCTCCAGTATTGGCATCAAATTTGACATGCTCCAATACCATAAATCCTTATAGTCCTAAATCAGGTTTTATTTCACAAAAACGTTTTTTTAATTTTATGGATGATTTATGCTGAGATAAATCATCCATCCATCTGTGTGGTCTCCCCTACATACAGGAGACCTCACAGACATATCAATACATACATCACATACCTTGAGTTACAGCAGTGATGCCCCCTAATATGAAACTGTTGTTGTGTATGGGATTAGTAATAATTAATAATTTTTGGCGACACCATATACAATCCATACTTGGGTATGAACCCTAGCTTGGTGGTAAGCCAATTCTGTGTACTATCAACATTGCTCATTGATTTGCCACCCTTTAAAATGGTACCAATTGCCATGTCTGTAAGACACAAGGTGATAATTCTGGAAAGCATCAATATCAGGTAAGGAGTGGGATAGAAGAGGCCAATGTTTGCATAGTACGGATCATATGATGTAACAAAGGTGAGTCTATCGACACTCCTCATTTTAGGAACAAAGTCTCTATTTTGATGTATTACCTTGTCCATAGCGTCATTGATTACCACTTGGGGATAACCCCAATGTTTAACCCTTTCACTGCCAGGAGATTTTCATTTTTTTTTGCGTTAACTGCCAGAAGAATTTTCAGGATTTTGCCCTCAATCGCTTTAGACTAATTTTACAGTAGGAAACCTTGCAGTAAATCAGGAATATTATGCATTGTTTTTTTCAGCACAAAGTGTACTTTAACATGGTAACAGAATTTTGTAACTTTTCTGGAAATTTTACTGGAATTATGGGTAAAATATGTAAAAAAAATGAAAAATTTGCAAATTTTCATGGATTTTTCCCATTTTTACTGATAGTTATCTTAAGGTTACACACAAAAATCTTACTGTTTCTAAAAGCTCTGATACTCCCGAGTACAACGATACCAGATATATGTAGGTACCCAACTTTTCCTGTACAGGAGACCCCCCCAAACTAAAACTGCACCTTCAAGAATATTACACCAAATATAAATGTATAACCACTACTGACAGTTAACATAGAATATCTTCCAAATTAACTAAAATATCCCCACAAGTGAGATATTTTTAGAAACTACACACCCGCAGGATTTTATGAGTGAGGTTAGTTTCGATCAAAATGCAGATACCCGGACGCAGCTCTTCGTCCAATTGTAAGTTATTTTCTCACATTTTCCTTTTTTGCCTCAACTGTAAAATCAGAGACAAAATCAAATGCGAATTTCAGCTAAAAGCTGTGGAGGAAAGTTCAAACGCATCTCAAATATGAAAGCCTAACCCCTCCCGAATAAAACGGTATGCCACATTCATGGGTGTACCCAGAGACATGGCTACCAACTAACCCAGAGCGTGACCAGTGCCAAATGTCAGTAGCAGCAAAAAAAAATTAGCCAGTTTTGTATTTGAACAGTCTGCAGTTTTTCCACAAAACCACCCCCGTAACTTAGAAATAACCCCCACAAACTATATATTCCTGAAATCTACACACCTTCAGCTATGTAACGCTGTAGTTCGTTCATTCATACCATCAATGGTGTGGGCGCAGTTCTTCGTAGAAGTTTGCACTTTTACAAGATTTTCAAAAAAAATGAACATCAAACAACATTCAAAAAGGTAGAAATCATGCCAAAACCCTATGGAATGTAAAAAAAAGTTACCAAATATCAATCTCCCAAATGTCCTGAATCAAAAGGTATGCCATATGTGTGGTTACACACCCGGACGTGGAAGCGAAAAGCCACAAAGTGAAACAATGCACGATGGCTCAGAAACGGCAAAAATATTTAGCCAACTCCGAATTTGGACAGTCTGTAGTTTTTTCAACAAAACAACCCCGTAACTTAGAAATAACCCCCACAAACTATATATTCCTGAAATCTACACACCTTCAGCTATGTAACACTGTAGTTTGTTCATTCATACCATCAATGGCGTGGGCGCAATTCTTCGTAGAAGTTCGCATTTGTCTGAAAAATGAACAAAAAACAACTTCAAAAGGTAGAATTCATGCCAAAACCTCATGGAATGTAAAAAAAAGTTGCTAAATATCAATCTCCCAAATGTCCTGAATCAAACGGTATGCCATATGTGTGGTTACACACGCGGACGCGGAAGCGAAAAGCCACAAAGTGAGACAATGCACGATGGCTCAGAAACAGCGAAAATATTTAGCCAATTCCGAATTTGGACAGTCTGCAGTTTTTTCCACAAAACACCCCCGTAACTTAGAAATAACCCCCACAAACTATATATTCCTGAAATCTACACACCTTCAGCTATGTAACACTGTAGTTTGTTCATTCATACCATCAATGGCGTGGGCGCAATTCTTCGTAGAAGTTCGCATTTGTCCTGAAATCTACACACCTTCAGCTATGTAACACTGTAGTTTGTTCATTCATACCATCAATGGCGTGGGCGCAATTCTTCGTAGAAGTTCGCATTTGTCTGAAAAATGAACAAAAAACAACTTCAAAAGGTAGAATTCATGCCAAAACCTCATGGAATGTAAAAAAAAGTTACTAAATATCAATCTCCCAAATGTCCTGAATCAAACGGTATGCCATATATGTGGTTACACACGCGGACGGGGAAGCGAAAAGCCAAAAAGTGAGACAATGCACGATGGCTCAGAAACAGCGAAAATATTTAGCCAATTCCGAATTCGGACAGTCTGCAGTTTTTTCCACAAAACACCCCCGTAACTTAGAAATAACCCCCACAAACTATATATTCCTGAAATCTACACACCTTCAGCTATGTAACACTGTAGTTTGTTCATTCATACCATCAATGGCGTGGGCGCAATTCTTCGTAGAAGTTCGCATTTGTCTGAAAAATGAACAAAAAACAACTTCAAAAGGTAGGAATCATGCCAAAACCTCATGGAATCTAAAAAAAAGTTACTAAATATAAATCTCCCAAATGTCCTGAATCAAACGGTATGCCATATGTGTGGTTACACACGCGGACGTGGAAGCGAAAAGCCACAAAGTGAGACAATGCACGATGGCTCAGAAACAGCGAAAATATTTAGCCAATTCTGAATTCGGACAGTCTGCAGTTTTTTCCACAAAACACCCCCGTAACTTAGAAATAACCCCCACAAACTATATATTCCTGAAATCTACACACCTTCAGCTATGTAACACTGTAGTTTGTTCATTCATACCATCAATGGCGTGGGCGCAATTCTTCGTAGAATTTCGCATTTGTCTGAAAAATGAACAAAAAAACAACTTCAAAAGGTAGGAATCATGCCACAACCTCATGGAATCTAAAAAAAAGTTACTAAATATCAATCTCCCAAATGTCCTGAATCAAACGGTAATGCCATTGTGTGGTTACACACGCGGACGTGGAAGCGAAAAGCCACAAAGTGAGACAATGCACGATGGCTCAGAAACGGCGAAAATATTCGCCGTTTCTGTTCGCATTTGTCTGAAAAATGAACAAAATACAACTTCAAAAGGTAGGAATCATGCCACAACCTCATGGAATCTAAAAATAAATTACTAAATATCAATCTCCCAAATGTCCTGAATCAAACGGTATGCCATATGTGTGGTTACACACGCGGACGTGGAAGCGAAAAGCCACAAAGTGAGACAATGCACGATGGCTCAGAAACGGCGAAAATATTTAGCCAATTCCGAATTCGGACAGTCTGCAGTTTTTTCCACAAAACACCCCCGTAACTTAGAAATAACCCCCACAAACTATATATTCCTGAAATCTACACACCTTCAGCTATGTAACACTGTAGTTTGTTCATTCATACCATCAATAGTGTGGGCGCAGTTCTTCATAGAAGTTCGCATTTGTCTGAAAAAATGAACAAAAAACAACTTCAAAAGGTAGAAATCATGCCAAAACCTCATGAAATGTAAAAAAAAGTTACTAAATATCAATCTCCCAAATGTCCTGAATCAAACGGTATGCCATATGTGTGGTTACACATGCGGACGTGGAAGCGAAAAGCCACAAAGTGAGACAATGCACGATGGCTCAGAAACAGCGAAAATATTTAGCCAACTCCGAATTTGGACAGTCTACAGTTTTTTCCACAAAACACCCCCGTAACTTAGAAATAACCCCCACAAACTGTATATTCCTGAAATCTACACACCTTCAGCTATGTAACACTGTAGTTTGTTCATTCATACCATCAATGGCGTGGGCGCAATTCTTCGTAGAATTTCGCATTTGTCTGAAAAATGAACAAAAAACAACTTCAAAAGGTAGGAATCATGCCACAACCTCATGGAATCTAAAAAAAAGTTACTAAATATCAATCTCCCAAATGTCCTGAATCAAACGGTATGCCATATGTGTGGTTACACACGCGGACATGGAAGCGAAAAGCCACAAAGTGAGACAATGCACGATGGCTCAGAAACAGCGAAAATATTAAGCCAATTCCGAATTCGGGCAGTCTGCAGTTTTTTCCACAAAACACCCCCGTAACTTAGAAATAACCCCCACAAACTATATATTCCTGAAATCGTATGAACCCTTAGCTTGGTTGTAAGCAATTCTGTGTATTCACATTGCTCATTGATTTGCAACCCTTTAAATGGTACCAAATTGCCATGTCTGTAAGACACACGTGATAATTCTGGAAAGCATCAATATCAGGTAAGGAGTGGATAGAAGAGGCCAATGTTTGCATAGTACGGATCATATGATGTAACAAAGGTGAGTCTATCGACACTCCTCCATTTTAGGAACAAGTCTCTATTTTGATTTATTACCTTGTCCATATAGCGTCATTGATTAACCACTTGGGGATAACCCAAGGTTTAACACCCTTCACTGCCCAGGAGATTTTCATTTTTTTTTTTGCTTTAACCGCCAGAAATTTAATTTTCGGAATTTTTTTTTTTTTGTACCAAAAAGCGATTTTGCCTTCATCGCTTTAGACTAATTTTACAGTAGGAAACCTTGCAGTAAATCAGGAATATTATGCATTGTTTTTTTCAGCACAAAGTGTACTTTAACATGGTAACAGATTTTGTAACTTTTCTGGAAATTTTACTGGAATTATGGGTAAATATGTAAAAAAATGAAAATTTGCAAATTTTCATGGATTTTTCCCATTTTTACTGATAGTTATCTTAGGTTACACACAAAAATCTTACGTTTTCTAAAGCTACTGATACTCCCGAGTACAACGATACCAGATATATGTAGGTACCCAACTTTTCCTGTACAGGAGACCCCCCAACTAAAACTGCACCTTCAAGAATATTACACCAAATATAAATGTATAACCACTACTGACAGTTAACATAGAATATCTTCCAAATTAACTAAAATATCCCCACAAGTGAGATATTTTTAGAAACTACACACCCGCAGGTTTTTATGAGTGAGGTTAGTTTCGATCAAATGCAGATCCCCGGACGCAGCTCTTCGTCCAATTGTAAGTTATTTCTCACATTTTCCTTTTTTTTTGCCTCAACTGTAAAATCAGAGACAAAATCAAATGCGAATTTCAGCTAAACTGTTGGGAGTGAAAGATTTCAAACGCATCTCAAATATGAAAGCCTAAACCCCTCCCAATAAAACGGTATGCCAATTCCATGGGTGTAACCCAGAGACATGCTACCAACAACCCAGAGCGTGAACCATGCCAAATGTCAGTACAGCAAAAAAAAAATTAGCCAGTTTTGTATTTGAACAGTCTGCAGTTTTTCCCAAAACACCCCCCCAACTCAGAAATACCCCCCACAAACTATATATTCCTGAAATCTACACACCTTCAGCTATGTAACGTGTAGTTCGTTCATTCATACCATCAATGGTGTGGGCGCAGTTCTTCTAGAATTTTGCACTTTTACAAGATTTTCAAAAAAAAGAACACAAACAACACTTCAAAAGGTAGAAATCATGCCAAAACCCTATGGAATGTAAAAAAAAGTTACTAAATATCAATCTCCCAAATGTCCTGAATCAAAGGTATGCCATATTGTGGTTACACACCCGGACGTGGAAGCGAAAAGCCACAAAGTGAAACAATGCACGATGGCTCAGAAACGGCAAAAATATTTAGCCAACTCCGAATTGGACAGTCTGGTTTTTTTTTAACAAAACAACCCCGTAACTTAGAATACCCCCCACAAACTATATATTCCTGAATCTACACACCTTCACTATGTAACACGTAGTTTGTTCATTCATACCATCAATGGGCGTGGGCGCAATTCTTCTAGAATTTCGCATTGTCTAAATGAACAAAAAACAACTTCAAAAGGTAGGAATCATGCCAAAACCTCATGGAATCTAAAAAAAGTTACTAAATTAAATCTCCCCAAATGTCCTGAATCAACGGTATGCCATATGTGTGTGTTACACACGCGGACGTGGAGCGAAAAGCCACAAAGTGAGACAATGCACATGGCTCAGAAACAGCAAAAATTTTAGCCAATTCTGAATTCGGACAGTCTGCAGTTTTTTCCACAAAACACCCCCGTAACTTAGAAATAACCCCACAAACTATATATTCCTGAAATCTACACACCTTCAGCTATGTAACACTGTAGTTTGTTCATTCATACCATCAATGGCGTGGGCGCAATTCTTCGTAGAATTCGCATTTGTCTGAAAAAATGAACAAAACAACTTCAAAAGGTAGGAATCATGCCAAAACCTCATGGAATCTAAAAAAAAGTTACTAAATATAAATCTCCCAAATGTCCTGAATCAACGTATGCCATATGTTGGTTACACACGCGACGTGAAGCGAAAAGCCCACAAGTGAGACAATCACAGATGGCTCAGAACAGCGAAAATATTTGCCAATTCGATTCGGACAGTCTGCAGTTTTTTTCCACAAAACAACCCCCCGTAACTTAGAATATAACCCCCACAAACTAATTTTTCCTGAAATCTACACACCTTCAGCTTGTAACACTGTAGTTTGTTCATTCATACCATCAATGGCGTGGGCGCAATTCTTCGTAGAATTTCGCATTTGTCTGAAAAATGAACAAAAAACAACTTCAAAAGGTAGGAATCATGCCACAAACCTCATGGAATCTAAAAAAAAGTTACTAAATATCAATCTCCCAAATGTCCTGATCAAACGGTATGCCTATGTGTGGTTACACACGCGGACATGGAGCGAAAAGCCACAAATAGACAATGCACGATGGCTCAAAAACAGCGAAAATATTAAGCCAATTCCGAATTCGGGCAGTCGCGTTTTTTCCACAAAACACCCCCGTACCTTAGAAATAACCCCCACAAACATATATTCCTGAAATCTACACACCTTCAGCTATGTAACACTGTAGTTTGTTCATTCATACCATCAATGGTGTGGGCGCAATTCTTCGTAAAGTTCGCATTTGTCTGAAAAATGACAAAATACAACTTCAAAAGGTAGGATCATGCACAACCTCATGGAATCTAAAAAATTACTAATATCAATCCTCCCAAATGTCCTGAATCAAACGTATGCCATATGTGTGGTTACACCGCGGACGTGGAAGCGAAAAGCCACAAGTGAAGACAATGCACGATGGCTCAGAAACAGCGAAAATATTTAGCCAATCTGAATTCGGACAGTCTGCAGTTTTTCCACAAAACACACCCCCGTAACTTAGAATAACCCCCACAAAAACTATATATTCCTGAAATCTACACACCTTCATATGTAACACTGTAGTTGTTCATTCATACCACAATGGCGTGGCAATATCTTCGTAGAATTCGCATTTGTTCTGAAAAATGAACAAAAAACAACTTCAAAAGGTAGGAATCAGCCACAAACCTCATGGAATCTAAAAAAAATTACTAAATATCAATCTCCCAATGTCCTGGAATCAAACGGTAATGCCATATGTGTGGTTACACGCGGACTGGAAGCGAAGCCACAAGTGAGACAATCACGATGGCTCAGAAAACAGCGAAATATTAAGCCAATTCCGAATTCGGGCAGTCTGCAGTTTTTTCCACAAAACACCCCCGTAACTTAGAAATAACCCCCCAAAACTATATATTCCTGAAATCTCACACCTTCACTATGAACACTGTAGTTTGTTCCATTCATACATCAATGGGTGGGCGCATCTTTCGTAGAAGTTCGCATTTGTCTGAAAAATGAACAAAATACAACTTCAAAAGGTAGAGAATCATGCCCACAACCTCATGAATCTAAAAAAATTACTAATATCAATTCCCAAATGTCCTGAATCAAACGGTATGCCATATGTGTGGTTACACACGCGGACGTGAAGCAAAGCCACAAAGTGAGACAATGCACGATGGCTCAGAAACGGCGAAATATTTAAGCCAATTCCGAATTCGGACAGTCTGCAGTTTTTCCACAAAACAACCCCCGTACTTAGAAATAACCCCCACAAACTAATATATCCTGAAATCTACACACTTCACTATGTACACTGTAGTTTGTTCCATCATACCATCAATAGTTGGGGCGCAGTTCTTCATAGAAGTTCGCATTTGTCTGAAAAAATGAACAAAAAACAACTTCAAAAGGTAGAAATCATGCCAAAACCTCATGAAGTAAAAAAAAGTTACTAAATATCAATCTCCCAAATGTCCTGAATCAAACGGTATGCCATATGTGTGGTTACAACTGCGGACGTGGAAGCGAAAAGCACAATTGAGACAATGCACGATGGCTCAACAGCGAAAATATTTAGCCAACTCCGAATTTGGACAGTCTACAGTTTTTTTCCACAAAACACCCCCGTAACTTAGAAATAACCCCCACAAACTTATATTCCTGAAATTACCCACCTTCAGCTATGTACACTGTAGCTTGTTCATTCATACCA
The DNA here is from genome assembly GCA_019447015.1 of Hymenochirus boettgeri. Taxonomy (NCBI): domain Eukaryota; kingdom Metazoa; phylum Chordata; class Amphibia; order Anura; family Pipidae; genus Hymenochirus; species Hymenochirus boettgeri. The sequence goes on from CM033474.1 coordinate 87,993,515, forward strand.
TCAATGGTGTGGGCCATTCTTCGTAGAAGTTCGCATTGGTCTGAAAAATGAACAAAAACAACTTCAAAAGGTAGAAATCATGCCAAAACCTCATGGAATGTAAAAAAAAGTTACTAAATATCAATCTCCCAAATGTCCTGAATCAAACGGTATGCCATATGTGTGGTTACACACTGGACGTGGAGCCAAAAGCCACAAAGTGAACAATGCACGATGGCTCAGAAACAGCAAAAATATTTCAGCCAATCTGAATTTGACAGTCTGCAATTTTTCCCACAAAACACCCCCCCAAACCAATATTTCTCAAACCCACACCATTTAGCTACGCAATTCTGTAGTTTGTTCATTGTAACCATCAATGGTGTGGGCGCAGTTCTTCGTAAAAGTTCACGTTTTAGCAGATTTTCTAAAAAATTTGGAAAAAAAACCTCTCAAGGGAAATCATGCCAAAATCCCAAGTAATGTAAAAAAAAGTTACCAAATCAATCTCCCAAATGTCCTGAATCAAACGTATGCCCTATTATTGGTTACACACAGCAACGTGGAATCAACTAGCCACAAAGTGAGCCAATGAACAATGGCCCAATTACAGCCAATTTTCGATTTGTCAGACTAAACACCCCCTATATTAGAAATACCCCCCAAAACTATATATTCTTGGAATTTACACATCTTCAGCTACACAATGGTGTGATTCTTTTTGCATACCACCAATGGTATGAGCGCAGTTTCATGTAAAATTTTGCTTTTTCCCAGATTTTCAGGAAATTTATAAAATACAATTCAAGTTAAAAAAAATCATGGCAAATTTCCATGTCATGTAAAAAAAACTTGTCATATATCAATCTTCCAAATGCCCTGAATCAAACGGTATACCATATACGTGGATGTACACAGGGACATGGCCACCAACTAGCTCAATGACCATCACAATGTAATTACTAGAAAAAATCAAAGTGCTCTGTAATTTCAAACAGCCCACAACTTGGAAATGCCCCCCACAATAAAACCCCCAACAAATATCAATCTCCCACATGTTCTGAATCAAACGGTATGCCCTATGTGTGTGATCCACAGAGACGTGGCCAACGAACTAGCTCAAATGGGATGCATGCACAAATGCAATTACAAGAAAAATCAAAGTGCTCTGTAATTGGAACGCCACCCTTTTTTTAAGGAACAGTCCAGAACATGGAAATTCCCCCCCACAAGCTATATATTTTTGGAATCTATACACCTTCACCTACATTACGATGCCATGCTTTCATACATACATGAAGAATTCCAGAACCAGTGATCCAAAGAACTCGTGTTTTTAGGAGGTTTTGTGAAAAATAAAATAAGATGATTCAAGATTGAAATCCTACTAAACCAACTTGACAAGCAACAAAAAACCCCACTAAATGTCAATCTCCCACATACCTACATCAAACGGTATGCCATATGTGTGGGTGCACACAGAGACGTGGCCACCAACTAGCTCAAATGACAAATGCACAAGTGTAATTACAAGAAAAAATTCAAAGTTGTCTGTAATTTCAAACAGCCCCAAACTTGGAAATGCCCCCCACAATAAACCCCCCCCCACTAAATATCACTCTCCACATGTTCTGAATCAAATAGTATGCCATTGTGTGGATGTACAGAACGTGGCCACCAACTAACCAAATCGGAACGCATGCACAAGTGTAATTACAAGAAAAAAATCAAAGTGCTCTGTAATTTCAAACAGCCCCCAAACTTGGAAATGCCCCCACAAATAAACCCCCCCACTAAATATCAATCTCCCACATGTTCTGAATCAAACGTTATGCCATATGCGTGGATGCACACAGAGCGTGGCCCGCCAACTAGCTCAAATGGGACCATCCACAATGCAATTACAAGAAAGAATCAAAGTGCTCTGTAATTTGAACAGCCTACACTTTTTCTAAGGAAACAGTCCCGAAACATGGAAATTCCTCCCCAAACTATATATTTTTGGAATCTACACACCTTCAGCTACGTTACGATGCCATGCTTTCATACATATATGAAGAATTCCAGACCCCCTGATCCAAAGAAGTCCGTTTTTTTACGAGGTTTTGTGAAAAATAAAATAAGATGATTCAAGGGTTGAAATCCTCCCTAAACCCTTTTGACAACAAAAAAAACACTAAATGTCACATGTAATGTGGAAGGTGTAGGGGGAGAATCGCGGTAAAAAGCGGAAAGCAGCTGGAATACTGGCTAACACAAGGTAGTAAAACTCTGTGACCTCTTTAAACCAAGTCAGTTTAGTTTGTGGCAGGATTGCGTGGTTCGAATTTGAGAATGCTTCTAGGCTAGCTGCCGGGGAGCTGTGTGTTGTTGTGACACGTGACAGGTACGGTGGGGTGTGCCGCTGGTGGGTTCATTATGCCGGTTTAGATCTCCTGGTGATGGCGTACGAACTAAGCTGAAGGTAATCCCGTCTGAGGGATGCAGTAATACGAAACGGATATCTTTGCACTCGTAATTGTGACCCCAGGAATGTCTGCAAAAGATAGAGGAGCAATCCATATGTTAAATTCCAAAGAAATAAGGAGTGCAGAGAGACAATGGGACAGTAGTGCGAAGAAAGGTACTCAAGTCACGGGGGGGGGTATGGTAAAAGAAGCACACAGAATATATATGGCATTGAGGCCCTCAATACAAACGCATAACCAGCACACAGAACAGCCTCGATTTTTGTTGCATTTAATGGGCGAGGGTAGTGGTACAACCCACGCCGGAACGAGATAAAATTGCCCCGCGTCGTGTGAGGATTAAGAAGACGACTTGCTTACCTGTAATCAATGTCTGGGTTCTCCGTATGACCTTTATGGTTGTCGAAACCGTCAGGAGGGGGCCTGGATGGGCGGGTCACGACGCGGTGCCAGGAAAATGCAGGTGCCGATCGTCGGTGTGTATCCAAAAAAAATAAGAGGGTGTGCAACTGCTACTGGTCCTGGTTGGGCGCTCATACAGAGGGACATGCTGGCATGCACAGGTGGAGACTCTCCCCAACGGTCCCGACCGGGCCCGGCGCCCCCGACGCAAACACCGGTCCCTTGGTCGGCAGGTTGATCACTATTTAAAAAAAACAAATCATTTATATGCATGAGGGAGCGCTAAAGCACTACCAGTTATAATAATAAAAAAATCGAGCCAGAAGATAGAACTACCCAACCTCCGTTCGCCGGTCAAAATAAGCTCCCCAGTCTGAGACCAGGCAAAACCTCAATCTGTATTGGCTGCGCATACTCAGGGGCATGTATGAACACTGCCAGACAGTCTCAGACGCTGTTGAAAGAACGCTCATAATCCCATAATGCTGCAGTACACTCTACGAAATGAAACTTGACCACTTTGCAGATGTGGGACAGTGCACAAAAAGACCACAACGGTTGGATGAGTCCAATGGCCACATAGCTGAATTGTAAATAGGACTTGCATCAACGTTCACTTTCGCTGGCATTTGAGATAGCGAGGCAAAGGGGAAGACCACGGTCAACGACGAGGCAGGGACGTGTTAGGATATAAGAGTCGCTGTTTGTCGGGTAGCAGAAAGTCAGCGTTTTAAGGAAGGGGTGGAGGGGGAAGGGTGATTAGTTTGGGTATGAAAGCAGTTCATTCGATTGGAAAAGGTGGCGCGTAAAGGAAATGCTCTATTGTCCTTAAATGATGTTCTATAGTGGTACAGTGGGTCGAGTCTGGCAGCACAGAGGGTGTGGCACCCAGGGCAGGGTAAGCTTGACTTACGCTAAAGATGTAAGGGAGGTGTGGGGCAAGGGTGGGTGGAGTGGGAAGGGGGGAAATAGGGGGGGGTTAACCACCAAGTGTTTACCTAGGATGAGTAGGTGCAGTCTGTATTTGTAGAGGTGTTCATTGTATCTGATTAATAGTAATTGGGCAGTAGATTAAAGGTATGTCCACCCTTAAAAAAAATTTCACCAAAGATTCCCCCTGTCCCCCCACCCCAACCGCTATGTTAGTGTTATTAGAAAATGCCCCAAACTTTACTTACCTTCCCTCTGCCTCCGCCGGGCTGCCAGGCCCTCTGCTTGTGAGTACATGCAAGCAGAGGGGGGACCGGCAGTCGCGTCTGTGATGGCTGAGCGGCAGCCAATCACAGACGCGGCTGCCGGGAGTTCAGTGCGGCGGAGGCAAGAGGGAAGGTAAGTAATGTTTCGGGCATTTTCTAATAATACTAACATAGCGGTTGGGTGCTGGGGGACAGGGAAATCTTTGGTGAAAAGGGTTTTACACTAGGGAGGGAATCCTAATCGGGGGAGAGGGAGGGAGAGGGAGGGGGAGAAGGGCTGCAGTACGCAGCCAAACTTCTCCCGGAGGCCAGGTAGGAGGCAAGTCCTATATGGACTCTGCTATCCTCCTGGTGGGCAGTTTTGGGACTTTGGGGGGGACTACGGAGAACCTTATAGAGCTGGGATGTGTGGTAAGGATTAAACTACACTACATGATGGGGCCAGTAGTGGGGGATTATAGTTTGGGGGTGGACATGCCCTTTAAGGGTTATATGGATAGTTACATTAGATGGACATTTGTCTTTTACAGAGTTCAAAAGGAGTAGTAACTGCTGAGTTTTACGTAGTGAGAATATTACCGTTTTCACACAGGTGTATCTTCAGTTAGGATTTTCATAGAAAGACAAGGATACATAATTTAAATAAGCATTTTTTGAATATTTAACTTATGAAGTGTGTTTTGCTGTTTTTTCCTAGTTTTGTGGGCGTTCAGAATTACCAAAGGAGTGGGTTTCAGTAATTTGCGAAACTACGTCTTAAATAGTTTGCTAATTTTACAACACTGTACAAGTACATTGCTGCTGTAAAATTACGGATGCTTTTTGTAAAATTACAAATTCAGGCATACAATTACGATCACACATTTTTATTAATAATGGTAGTCTACTCTGCATGGCATTGTATAGTCAAACAGTCCTAAATATACGCCTGTACTTTTTACGATAGCTTCCTGATACAGGGTTAATTGGCTCTTGTTTGAGAGTCAATCAGTAAAGCGTGGTACACACACTAACGATAAGCCCCGATACCGTCCGACGGTATCGGGGCTTTATCGTTATGTGTGTACCTCGTTTCCCGAATGAGCGCGCGGCCGCCAAACGATCGGGTCGGCCGAACGCTCGTTCGGGAAAGGCCGAAAATTGTCCATCGCCGCGCTAGACTCCCTTAGAGGAGTCAGCGCGGCCGATGGAACACACGTCCCGAGCGTTCTCCTTATGAAGTTCATAGGAGAACGCTCGGGACTGTGTGTATGCAGATCTTAAAGATGGCAGACAGGATCTTGCAGATCCTGTCTGTCATCTTTCAGAAATCTGGACTGTGGTGTACCTAGCTTTAGGATAGCTTTAGCCAGAGTGACAATCTTATTGTGAGACCAGACAGATAACAGAATTGATTGATGTAGCATAGAAATAAATGGACCGAGTTAAACTTTCCTTTTTGTGATTTGTTTTCTGCATACAAAACAATGTATAGTATATACATACATGAGCAGCATTACGCGCTTACATGAATAATGCTAGGAATTTTTATGAACACATTCAAGTTATTGATTTTTCTCATGGTGGCTCTTTATTTTGTGCAGTGCGCTTTATCCCTATATAAAATATAAATCAGTCATACCGTTCAGGAAATCTGCTTACGATATTTTAAAAAGGAACTGGATTCTCAACCTGACAAAAACAATCAATCATGGCACACTGATTAATTGATCTTTCAATGACACTAAAAATGCCTGCTTGATAAATACTCCATGAAACATGATGGATTCTCTGTATAATGAACAAACGTTATAAAACAACACGGTTGAATAAAGTGATATTATTGTTTACAATGAGAAGAGATATTATATATAAAAAACAGATTCAATAAATTGGACTTTGATACAGATTAGATTATCTCCAGCATAAGTGAAAAATTTGTAAATCTGATATAATATAAATATTAGGTGCAAACGTTTTGCATGTGCTATTCATTTGCATCAAATGTTAGCTTTCTACTGGGTTATGCAGATAGACAACATTGCTGCAGATTAAGATAAGTGCAATCAAGCTTTTGCTCCTCATATTGCATCTGCACTGTGTCTGAAAACACAATAAGGAGTATTTAATAAAAGCTGCAAAGTTTCCAATGATCTCAGGCCAGGGGTGACCAACTAAGCACGATGGCGGCCGCACTAATGGCCCCCCCCATCATGCAGTGACCGGGACAAAGGTGTAGCCACAACCCAGAAAGCCCAGCCACAACACTCCGAATACCAAAGCCCAGTTTCCCTACCCCCCACCCACACCACTGGTCACATGGTTAATTATACACTGCATGATGGGCAAAACTTGCCGTCAGATAAGATTGAATTTTTGTCCATTTTGGTCTCCATGACCAAAAATAATATTGTTTCTTTCATTAGTTTAACTAGATTTCTTTATCTACTTTAAGGACTTTTAAAAAATCAGATGATGTTTTAGGTCACATTTAAATAACTATAGAACATTTTATAGAGTTCCCAAACGTACAAGCATTGCTGTATATTCTTTTACCTGATTACGGTGTGTGCATTACACAGTATGGACTAAAAATCATGACAATGGACTAGCTAGATCAATGTTTCCCAACCTCTTTATCCTAGCCTAGTGGAATGGTTGGAACCACTAAATAAAAATATTATATCAATTTATTTATCTCTTTCTCGGTTATCAACTCATCAAAATATGTAAATTAAAACAATTATACTCCATAAATATATCTATACTAATAAAGCGTTCATGTTTATCACAAGGGTGGATCTGTACAGTTCCTTTCACTATCCCATGAGGACTCCCTAGCAACCTGTCAGGGAACCAGAATTTACTGAAATGATTGAGAAACCCAAAATGAATAATAACATGCACATATTAACTGATTATAAATGTAGTATGACTGCATTAATTAGTATGTCATTTTCATTCTCATTTGACCAGTAGGTGCCTTTGTACGCAATTTATATGATCACTTTTGAAAAACAAAAGTACCCTGTTCCAGCCAATGATCGTAATTTCTTCTATCATGCCAGGTGAATATTTTTTTCCCACGGACAACCGATCGTATGATTTGCGGTTCGTACGAACATATTCTGATGAAAAAAATATTCTACGTCCCGATAGAAGAATTATTGTATAATCATCCATCGGAATCTTAGGTCTATGGCCACCATTAGTCCCTGGGTTGATTGAGTTGCTCAGTAGAGATCTGAGCATGTATGACCCTCATTATGGTTGGAGTAGGGTGAGGGCTAGGGGTGGTGTCATGGGTGGTGTTTTAGATATTATATGAGGCGGAAATGATATTGTTTTATAAACCTGACGACCCCCATGTACAAAACAGCAGCACAATTTGCAAGGAAAAAGGCTTTAATACATACATGCCGGTAGCAGCAAACATCTGTGTGCAAAGTGCGATGGGGTAGGCCCTTTCTCAAGCAAAATTCACAGCATGTGTGCATCAATTACTGTGCAACAGGTTAAATAGTACCAAACAGTAAATGGAAACAAATGGATATCAAACTGATACCACACTCCCCCCATGATCTAATGGTGGACAATACTATCCAATAACCACATTCACAAATATAGTGATCACAGTCTCTGTTCAGACCATTAGGGATCAGTGATCACAACTGTTGCACCCACCAAACCTCTCTCTGTTTGAGTAATAGTAGTGTATCACCTCCAGTATTGGCATCAAATTTGACATGCTCAATACCATAAATCCTTATAGTCCTAAATCAGGTTTTATTTCCACAAACGTTTTTTTAAATTTTATGGATGATTTATGCTGAGATAAATCATCCTCCATCTGTGTGGTCTCCCCTACATACAGGAGACCTCACAACATATCAATACATACATCACATACCTTGAGTTACGGCAGTGATGCCCCCTAATATGAAACTGTTGTGTGTATGGGATTATTAATATTAATAATTTTTGGCGACACCATATACAATCCATACTTGGGTATGAACCCTAGCTTGGTGGTAAGCCAATTCTGTGTACTATCAACATTGCTCATTGATTTGCCACCCTTTAAAATGGTACCAATTGCCATGTCTGTAAGACCAGGTGATAATTCTGGAAAGCATCAATATCAGGTAAGGAGTGGGATAGAAGAGGCCAATGTTTGCATAGTACGGATCATATGATGTAACAAAGGTGAGTCTATCGACACTCCTCATTTTAGGAACAAAGTCTCTATTTTGATGTATTACCTGTCCATAGCGTCATTGATTACCACTTGGGGATAACCCCAATGTTTAACCCTTTCACTGCCAGGAGATTTTCATTTTTTTTTTGCGTTACTGCCAGAAGAATTTTCAGGATTTTGCCCTCAATCGCTTTAGACTAATTTTACATGTAGGAAACCTTGCAGTAAATCAGGAATATTATGCATTGTTTTTTTCAGCACAAAGTGTACTTTAACATGGTAACAGAATTTTGTAACTTTTCTGGAATTTTACTGGAATTATGGGTAAAATATGTAAAAAAATGAAAATTTGCAAATTTTCATGGATTTTTCCCATTTTTACGGATAGTTATCTTAAGGTTACACACAAAAATCTTACTGTTTCTAAAAGCTCTGATACTCCCGAGTACAACTACCAGATAATGTAGGTACCCAACTTTCCTGTACAGAGACCCCCCAAACTAAAACTGCCACCTTCAAGAATATACACCAAATATAAATGTATAACCACTACTGACGTTAACATAGAATATCTTCCAAATTAACTAAAATATCCCCACAAGTGAGATATTTTTAGAAACTACACACCCGCAGGATTTTATGAGTGAGGTTAGTTTCGATCAAAATGCAGATACCCGGACGCAGCTCTTCGTCCAATTGTAAGTTATTTTCTCACATTTTCCTTTTTTGCCTCAACTGTAAAATCAGAGACAAAATCAAATGCGAATTTCAGCTAAAAGCTGTGGAGGAAAGTTCAAACGCATCTCAATATGAAAGCCAACCCCTCCGAATAAAACGGTATGCCACATTCATGGTGTCCCAGAGACATGGCTACCAACTAACCCAGAGCGTGACCAGTGCCAAATGTCATTAGCAGCAAAAAAAAATTAGCCAGTTTTGTATTTGAACAGTCTGCAGTTTTTCCACAAAAACCCCCCCCAACTCAGAAATACCCCCCACAAACTATATATTCCTGAAATCTACACACCTTCAGCTTGTAACGCTGTGTTCGTTCATTCATACCATCAATGGTGGGCGCAGTTCTTCTCGTAGAATTTGCACTTTTACAAAGATTTCAAAAAAAATGAACATCAAACAACATTCAAAAAGGTAGAAATCATGCCAAAACCCTATGGAATGTAAAAAAAAGTTACCAAATATACTCTCCCAAATGTCCTGAATCAAAAGGTATGCCATATGTGGGTTACACACCCGGACGTGGAAGCGAAAAGCCACAAAGTGAAACAATGCACATGGCTCAGAAACGGCAAAAAATTTAGCCAACTCCGAATTTGGACAGTCTGTAGTTTTTTTCAACAAAACAACCCCGTAACTTAGAAATAACCCCCACAAACTATATATTCCTGAAATCTACACACCTTCAGCTATGTAACACTGTAGTTTGTTCATTCATACCATCATGGCGTGGGCGCAATTCTTCCTAGAAGTTGCATTTGTCTGAAAAATGACAAAAAAACAACTTCAAAAGGTAGGAATCATGCCAAACCCTCATGGAATCTAAAAAAAAGTTACTAATATAAATCTCCCAAATGTCCTGAATCAAACGGTATGCCATATGTGTGGTTACACACCGCGGACGTGGAAGCGAAAAGCCACAATGAGACAATGCACGATGGCTCAGAACAGCAAAAATATTTAGCCAATTCTGAATTCGGACAGTCTGCAGTTTTTTCCACAAAACACCCCGTAACTTAGAATAACCCCCACAAACTATATTCCTGAAATCTACAAACCTTCAGCTATGTAACATGTAGTTTGTTCATTCATACCATCAATGGCGTGGGCGCAATTCTTCGTGAAGTTCGCATTTGTCTGAAAAATGAACAAAAAACAACTTCAAAAGGTAGGAATCATGCCAAAACCTCATGGAATCTAAAAAAAAGTTACTAAATATAAATCTCCCAAATGTCCTGAATCAAACGGTATGCCAATGTTTGGTTACACACGCGGACGTGGAAGCGAAAAGCCACAAGTGAGACAATGCACGATGGCTCAGAACAGCGAAAATATTTAGCCAATTCTGAATTCGGACAGTCTGCAGTTTTTTCCACAAAACACCCCCGTAACTTAGAAATAACCCCCACAACTATATATTCCTGAAATCTACACACCTTCAGCTATGTAACACTGTAGTTTGTTCATTCATACCATCAATGGCGTGGCCGCAATTCTTCGTAGAATTTCGCATTTGTCTGAAAAATGAACAAAAAACAACTTCAAAAGGTAGGAATCATGCCACAACCCTCATGGAATCTAAAAAAAAGTTACTAAATATCAATCTCCCAAATGTCCTGAATCAAACGTTATGCCATAGTGTGGTTACACACGCGGACATGGAAGCGAAAGCCACAAAGTGAACAATGCACGATGGCTCAGAAACAGCGAAAATATTACCAATTCCGAATTCGGGCATTCTGCAGTTTTTTTCACAAAACACCCCCGTAACTTAGAAATAACCCCCCAAACTATATTCCTGATCTAACACTCTCACCTTCACTATGTAACACTGTAGTTTGTTCATTCATCCTCAATGGCGTGGGCGCAATCTTCGTAGAAGATTCGCATTTTGAAAAAAAACAAAAAACAACAATTCAAAAGGTAGGAATCATGCCACAACCTCATGGAATGAACTAAAAATATTACTAATATCAATCTCCCAAATGTCCCTGAATCAAACGGTATGCCATATGTGTGGTTACACACGCGGCGTGGAAGCGAAAAGCCACAAAGTGAACAATGCACGATGGCTCAGAAACGCGAAAATATTAGCCATTCTGAATTCGACAGTCTGCAGTTTTTTCCACAAAACACCCCCGTAACTTAGAAATAACCCCCACAAACTATATATTCCTGAAATCTACACACTTCAGCTATGACACTGAGTTTGTTCATTCACCATCAATTGGCGTGGCGCAATTCTTCGTAGAATTTCGCATTTGTTCTGAAAAATGAACAAAAAACAACTTCAAAAGGTAGAGAATCATGCCACAACCTCATGGAATCTAAAAAAAAGTTACTAAATCAATCTCCCAAATGTCCTGAATCAAACGGTATGCCATATGTGTGGTTCACACCGGACATGGAAGCGAAAAGCCACAAAGTGAGACAATGCACGATGGCTCAGAAACAGCGAAAATATTAAGCCAATTCCGAATTCGGGCAGTCTGCAGTTTTTTCCACAAAACACCCCGTAACTTAGAAATAACCCCCACAAACTATATATTCCTGAAATCTACACACCTTCAGCTATGTAACACCTGTAGTTTGTTCATTCATACCATCAATGGCGTGGGCGCAATTCTTCGTAGAAGTTCGCATTTGTCTGAAAAGAACAAAATACAACTTCAAAAGGTAGGAATCATGCCACAACCTCATGAAATCTAAAAATAAATTACTAATATCAATCTCCCAAATGTCCTGAATCAAACGGTATGCCATATGTGTGGTTACACACCGCGGACGTGGAAGCGAAAAGCCACAAAGTGAGACATCACGATGGCCCAGAAACGGCGAAAATATTTAGCCAATTCCGAATTCGGACCAGTCTGCAGTTTTTTTCCACAAAACACCCCCGTAACTTAGAAATACCCCCCACAAACTATATATTCCTGAAATCTACACACCTTCAGCTATGTAACACTGTAGTTTGTTCATTCATACCATCAATAGTGTGGGCGCAGTTCTTCATAGAAGTTCGCATTTGTCTGAAAAAATGAACAAAAAACAACTTCAAAAGGTAGAATCATGCCAAAACCTCATGAAATGTAAAAAAAAGTTACTATAATCAATCTCCCAATGTCCTGAATCAAACAGGTATGCCATATGTGTGGTTACACATGCGGACGTGGAAGCGAAACACAAAGTGAGACAATGCACGATGGCTCAGAAACAGCGAAAATATTTAGCCAACTCCGAATTGGACAGTCTACAGTTTTTTCCACAAAACACCCCCCGTAACTTAGAAATAACCCCCACAAACTATATTTCCTGAAATTTACACACCTTCAGCTATGTAACACTGTAGCTGTTTCATTCATACCATCAATGGTGTGGGCGCAGTTCTTCGTAGAAGTTCGCATTTGTCTGAAAAAATGAACAAAAACAACTTCAAAGGTAGAATCATGCCAAAACCTCATGGAATGTAAAAAAAAGTTACTAAATATCAATCTCCCAAATGTCCTGAATCAAACGTATGCCATATGTGTGGTTACACACGTGGACGTGGAAGCCAAAAGCCACAAAGTGAAACATGCACGATGGCTCAGAAACGCAAAAATATTCACCAAATCTGAATTTAACAGTCTGCAATTTTTCCCCACAAAACAACCCCCCACAAACCATATATTTCTCAAATCCACACACATTTTTCTACGAAATTCTGTAGTTTGTTCATTCGTACCATCAATGGTGTGGGCGCAGTTCTGTTCTTCGTAGAAGTTCACAGTTTTAGCAGATTTTCTAAAAAATTGGAAAAAACACTCTCAAAGTAGAAATCATGCCAAAATCCCAAGTAATGTAAAAAAAGTTACCAAATATCAATCTCCCAAATGTCCTGAATCAAACGGTATGCCCTATGTATGGTTACACACACGCAAACGTGGAATCAACTAGCCACAAAGTGAGCCAATGAACAATGGCCAATTACAGCAACTTTTCAGATTTGTCAGACAAACACCCCCTCTATATTAGAAATACCCCCCCAAAACTTATATTCTTGGAATTTACACATCTTCAGCTACCACAATGGTGTGATTCTTTTATGCATACCACCAATGGTATGAGCGCAGTTTCATGTAAAATTTTGCTTTTTTACCAGATTTTCAGGAAAAATTTATAAAATACAATTCAAAGTTAAAAATCATGGCAAATTTCATGTCATGTAAAAACTCTTGTCAATTATCAATCTTCCAAATGCCCTGAATCAAACGGTTGCCTATGCGTGTGTACACAGGGACATGGCCACCAACTAGCTCAAATGGGACACATGCACAAGTGTAATTACTAGAAAAATCAAAGTGCTCTGTAATTTCAAACAGCCCCAAACTTGGAAATGCCCCCACAAATAAAACCCCCAACTAAATATCAATCTCCCACATGTTCTGAATCAAACGGTATGCCCTATGTGTGGATGCACACAGAGACGTGGCCACGAACTAGCTCAAATGGATGCATGCACAAATGCAATTACAAGAAAAATCAAAGTGCTCTGTATTTGAACAGCCTACCCTTTTTTTAAGGAAACAGTCCAGAAACATGGAAATTCCCCCCACAAGCTATATATTTTTGGAATCTATACACCTTCAGCTACATTACGATGCCATGCTTTCATACATACATGAAGAATTCCAGAACCAGTGATCCAAAGAACTCTGTGTTTTTAGGAGGTTTTGTGAAAATAAAATAAGATGATTCAAGGATTGAAATCCTACCTAAACCAACTTGACAAGCAAAAAAACCCCACTAAATGTCAATCTCCCACATATCCTACATCAAACGGTATGCCATATGTGTGGGTGCACACAGAGACGTGGCCACCAACTAGCTCAAATGGGACAAATGCACAAGTGTAATACAAGAAAAAATTCAAAGTTGTCTGTAATTTCAAACAGCCCCAAAACTTGGAAATGCCCCCCACAAATAACCCCCCCCACTAAATATCACTCTCCCCACATGTTCTGATCAAATAGTATGCCATATGTGTGGATGTACAGAGACGTGGCCACCAACTAACCAATCGGACGCTGCACAAGTGTAATTACAAGAAAAAAATCAAAGTGCTCTGTAATTTCAAACAGCCCCAAAACTTGGAAATGCCCCCACAAATAAAACCCCCCCACTAAATATCAATCTCCCACATGTTCTGAATCAAACGTTATGCCATATGCGTGGATGCACACAGACGTGGCCGCCAACTACTCAAATGGGGACGCATGCACAATGCAATTACAAGAAAGAATCAAAGTGCTCGTAATTTGAACGCCTACACTTTTTCTAAGGAAACAGTCCCGAAACATGGAAATTCTCCCCACAAACTATATATTTTTGGAATCTACACACCTTCAGCTACGTTACGATGCCATGCTTTCATACATATATGAAGAATTCCAGACCCACTGATCCAAAGAAGTCCGTGTTTTTACGAGGTTTTGTGAAAAAAATAAGATGATTCAAGGGTTGAAATCCTACCTAAACCCTTTGACAAGCAAAAAAAACACTAAATTCAATCTCGCCACATATCCTGCATCAAACAGTATGCCATAAGGGTGGGTGCAAACAGAGACGGGGCCACCAACTAGCTCAAATTGGACGCATGCACATGTCCAATTACAAGAAAAAAATCAAAGTGTTCTGTAATTTGAACAGCCTAATCAACTTGGAATTACCCCCCACAAACTATATATTTTTGGAAGCTACACACCTTCAGCTACGTGATGGTATCATACTTTCGTATATACATGAAGAATTCCAGGCGCTGTTATCCATAGAACTCCGTGCTTTTAGGAGATTTTGTGAAAAAATAAAATAAGAGGACTCAATGGTTGAAATCCTACCTAAACCCACTCGGCAAGTAAAAAAACCACTAAACGGCAATCTCCCACATGTCCTGAATCAAACGGTATGCCATAAGGGTGGGTGCAAACAGAGACGGGGCCACCAACTAGCTCAAATGGGATCCATGCGCAATTGCAATTATAAGAAAAAATTTAAAAACGCCACAAACCACCCCCCACCCCTATCCCCACTCCCCCTTTTAGTGGAAAACCAGTTAGTACGGAGAGTCACACAAGTTTTTGCACACTTTACTGATCCTAAAAAATCAATACGGTCTTTTTTTGGTACCTCTGCAAAATTTCCTACTAAAATAGGCTTAGTTTCCCTTGAAATCCAACAAATAAATGATCCGCGTTTACTTTACCGATATCACCGGGGACATTGGGAAGCTTGGAGAAGACAAAGTTTTTTGCTAATTTATAGTTTTAGGGTAAAAAAAAGGTGTGTGTATCACTTTAAGATTTTTTTTGTGTGCATTTCCCCTTTTTTTGGGGGATCATTCCCAAAGATGATCATCAAATCATCTTAGGGAATGATACCGAACTTGGAATACGGGCATAAATGCCCGTTTTCCAATTCGAAATCCGATCGGAAAAATCACTTCCCGGAAATCATTTTCCAGGAAGTGATTTTTCATTCATTGGCAAAGATCAATAATTTGGTGATCAGAAGTGATCACCAAATTTTGATCTCTGTCCCCATTTTTTTTCTAAGTCTTCGCTAAGTAGCAAAGACTTAGAAAAAATCCTATTTGTGAATGGAACTTTGAGTTCCATTCACAAAATGTATAGTAAAGCTGTCAGCTTGACAGCTTGTGCTATACAGGTACAGCAGCATGATCTAAAAAGAGATCGTGCTGCAGTACCTCCACTAGACCACCAGGGGCAGCATCTTACCTCTCTAAGGGAAGACCCCGGTGAAGCAGGAAGCTGAGTGATGTCACCGGGGTCTCCCTTTCCGCTTTGAAGATCTCCTCCTCACCTCCTCTTCGTGGGACCGGCTGATGCATCTCAAGGTACTGATATCTCCCGATCCTTCCCTCGGATTTGGACGAAACCGAGGGGGGATCGAGGGGGCTAGGGGGGCAGTTGAATGCTGCCCCCCAATCGCTCCTAGCAGGGGGGGGGGGAAATTTGCAGGGGGGAAGCCACAGATCGTATATTCACGATCTGTGGCAGTTTGAGTATTCACTGCACAGATCGTGAATATACGATCTGTGGCAGGGAAAGGGTTAAACTTCTTACACATATTCATCTTCTGTCTCTTTTTAATAGATTCAATATCGACCAACCTGCCGACCCATTTTTATTGACTGTATGGTATAAATTGTTTAGTATGTGGTGGATGCCGACTAGAATATAATAATAATTGGGCCTGAATGAGGGCAGCAGTTAGAGCAGAAGGAAAAATCGTGCACAAGCATATGCACCTGCAATTTTATTTTCCTTATGCTCTGTCTGCCGCTTTTTTAAACAAAAAAAAATGAAAGTGAGCTCTACCTGCCACCTCTCTGATATTTAGCAGGGGTGCAGCCCTGAGCATTTTATTCATATTGCCCAGAGCAGGATTATCCACAAGGCAACCCTAGGCACCTTCCTAGGGCCCAGGAAACGCCTGGGGGCCCAGCTTCAGAAGCAGTAACAAAAAGCAGTCTATACAATATATGTAGCAAAAAATGGGTCCCTAAATGATGGCACTGCCTTGGGCCCCATATGATCTTAATCCATCTTTGATATTGCCTCATTAGGGAAACACCACTGTCTTGTAGCGTACTGTAGGCTACTTATAGCCCACCTCATGTTGTTCACAGGGCCTTCATATCTCCCTTGCCTGATAGCTGTATGATTTCGGGTGGATGTCAGTAATACACAACTTTCTAATGTTTTGCATGGGGCTCCTAAGGAAACAATAGCACAGAGTCTGCATTATGTTTTTTTAAAGGATAAGTGCACTGTAAAATCAAGTTATGTTCATTTGGAAGCTGCAGCTTTAAAAATACCGTTGCCATATTTTTTTTTAACCTATGCCCCTCCAGAGCCTAGCTTTGTGCCTTGAAAGTTGCTGACATCTTGTTACTGGTTTGCTGAATGTTAAGCTCCGCCCCTCTGAGATTTCCTCTGCTTTCTCCTGCTTGAGTCTCAAACAGTAATGCCTGTGAGTTCCGTGCACTCTCCTGCTTGAGCCTCAAACAGTAATGCCTGTGAGTTCCGTGCACGTGCGTGTGCACAGAACTCACAAGCATTACTGTTTGAGGCTCAAGCATGAGAAAGCAGAGGAAATCTCAGAGGGGCGGAGCTTAACATTCAGCAAACCAGTAACAAGATGTCAGCAACTTTCAAGGCACAAAGCTAGGCTCTGGAGGGGCATAGGTAAAAAAAAATACGGCAACTTTATTTTTAAAGCTGCAGCTTCCAAATAAACATTACTTGATTTTACAGTGCACTTATCCTTTAAGGTTTGATCTGGCCCCAGTCAGGCTTAATTGCTTGCATTCTATATTGCCATTTTGTTGCTGGATTATATTCTGCCTTTCTCTGTAGATTTCTAAAATGATCATCTTATAATGAGTTCCAATGCCACCACATTACGTGGAAAGAAGTTCAAGGTGAAAAATGATATGATCCTTGGATTGTGAAATGCATTTTATACAGATGTGTCTATTCATGCATCTACATAGTTCTAAGCAACTATAAGGAGCATGTTAAGAAATAGTGGTGCATCTTTGATATTAGCTATATGGTTTTTACATTTTACTTGCCACCTTTTCCATGTGTATCTCTAGGAACTTAAAGGCTGACACATAGATGTCTTTTCAGGTATTCATTTTATTACACAAAACATTTCAAATGGGAAAAAAGGAAATAAAACAACAATAGCTTAACTAAGCCCTTCTATATATAACAGGTTCTCCTAGCCTTTTGACCTTCTTCTGTGCTTAGCCACCCACAGCTAATTTCTTCTGCATTTTAAAGGGCCAATTACTTTCTCTTATGGAAGTGGCATTTTATCTCAGCAGGCTTGTCTCTGGAGAAGGAAAACACAGGCCAATTGGTATAGTATTCTGCACAGCATCAATGCTAAATATCGTACCACTGACTAAAATGCAGCTGAGAAATACTAATAAAACGTCTGCAGGAAAACATTAGATGTTTAACCTCCCAGGGTAAGAGGGTTCTTATTAACATACCCACAGTCTTTTCCCCTTTTGGATATTTTCAAATCACCATCTGAATAAATGAGTTCTGAACACAATATTTAAAACAAAAGATAAATACATAAATATTGTTATCTTTATTGTCACATGATTTATAATGCCAAGGCAAAATTGCTTCTCTGAGTAAATGTTGATATTACCTGTATATATATAATTCTACGTTCTGCACCACATTATTTTATTCAAACACTATAGCGAAATTTGCGTTGTTTACAAGATGTTTGTCAGTTTGCCAATGAAACAAAATCATTGGGGCTCTGATGTTCTCTGTAAGAGGTAGTGCATTGCCAGGGGGCACAGTAAACTGTATTAGGGAGATTTACCCAGAGCTGCATCACTCTGGGTAGATCTCCTTCCGGGGATTCAATATCCCTTTTGTGGCTTTGGGTAAACACTAAACAAGAAAAACTCCTGTGACTATTTAATAATAGCTGGTGTTAAATAATCTCACCGAAAAGGCAGAAAAAATTATATTGAAGCAAAGGGTTAAAGTTACACTTACCGGTATTAAACTGGTTAGCTTGACTTAAAGTCTTTAACCCCAGTTTGTACCTCTATGTGTATAAAAACAAATAGTTGTGGGTATGTGTGTTTGGGCATGACAAAGTGTGCCCAGTGCAGTTGTCAGTGTTGAGTGCACTTGATGTAGATGGGTGTTAGTAGATGCATATGTGTGCACACTTGTGTGTTTTTGTGTATGCTTCTATCCATACATGCATGTATAGTGTATTTCTGTATGTTTTGGGTTTTTCCCCATTTTAATTACGTAATTATGCATCCTTTTTGTCTTTTATCTAGCAGGTGTTTTAACTTGTTTTAGGCTTTTTGTACATACATCTCTCTTTAATCACACCAGCATGTCACAGCAGGGAGTCAGTGCAGGCAGGAGTCAGTTAACTATTAATGATCAAGAAAAATGCTTATAATTTGGCCCACAGGATTGTGCCAGGCCACACAGGAGAAGCTGTCAGCTCATGTAGCCAAAAAGGCAAGTACCAGTATGTTAGGACTCCGTTAAAAAAAGCAACCTTGACGTGGTGACTGGGCTTAAAATAATTTGGCCAATTTATTGAACAAATTGCTTTTATTTATCCAGGGTTTAGCAGGCTGTTTGTAGCAGAACCTTATGGAGGTAGCCAATATGCAATTAGAATTGTTTGTGCACTAGAATTCTATTTTTTATGTGCAATACTTACTGCTGTGACTTGCAGTTATAAGTGCTTTGTAACATTGTTATATTCTTGAGAGTTACAATATCTGCTTTGATACTTGCAGTAGAAGCCTCATGAATGTATAACAAGCGTTAAACCTTCATTTTACCCTGTAAGATGAAACCTGTTTAATTTGATACAGCCTTATCTACTTGGCACTGTATCGAAGGGTTGGATATTGGTCAACCCGATGGAAAATCACAGTAGATCCTCTGGCTTTCAATGAATTGCAATCTCGGCTAGGCTGAAATATGAACCTAAAGATGAACTTAATTTTCTTCTAATCGTAAAAGATGCCAGAAAGTTTATTGTACAGCCCATTAATATAAATGTATTATGTTATATCACCATGCAAATACCACTTCTCCAGTGTAAAAAGACCTAACCTCTCTAAATGGTCTGCAGTCAAGCCCCTCCATTAGCATCATCTTATCAACATTGAATATTACACTGTAAGGCTGGGTACACAGAGACAGATTTTTCGGCCCAATCAACCGATACTCCCCTGCATCGGTTGATTGGGATGAAAAATCTGTGCCGCTTTCGGCCGCCACCACGCCCAATGTTGGTCGCCCCTTCGTCCGGATCAGATGAACAGACGATCGGACATGTACGTAAATCACCGGCGAACTTGCGGTTCCCTATGGGACTGCACAATCAGTCACACAAACTGTCAGCCGCAGTCACTATTGCTCGTAGTGAACGCTGGCTCGGGACAAATAGTCCCCTCATGTGTACCCAGCCTAAAGGGCCATTCAACTATGAAATTTTATAGGGTACAACACCTAATGTATACCACCTTTTCTGATAACTAATGTATATCACCTTTTCTGATAACTAATGTATATCACCTTTTCTGATAACTAATGTATATCACCTTTTCTGAAACTAATGTATATCACCTTTTCTGATAACTAATGTATATCACCTTTTCTGATAACTAATGTATACCACCTTTTCTGATAACTAATGTATATCACCTTTTCTGATAACTAATGTATATCACCTTTTCTGATAACTAATGTAAACCACCTTTTCTGATAACTAAAGTATATCACCATTTCTGATAACTAATGTATATCACCTTTTCTGATATCTAATGTATACCACCATTTCTGATAACTAATGTATATCACCATTTCTGATAACTAATGTATATATCACATTTTCTGATAACTAATGTATACCACCATTTGATAACAATGTATAATCACCATTTCTGATAACTAATGTATCACCTTTTATGATAACTAATGTATATCACCTTTTCTGATAACTAAAGTATATCACCATTTTGATAACTAATGTATATCACCTTTTTGAGAATAATATATATCACCTTTTCTGATATCTAATGTAAACCACCATTCTGAAACTAATGTATCACCTTTTGATAACTAATGTATATCACCTCTTTCTGATATCAATGTATATCACCATTTCTGATAAATAATGTATATCACATTTCTGATAACTAATGTATATCACCTTTTATGATAACTAATGTATATCCCTTTCTGAATCTAATGTTATCACTTTCTGATAACTAATGTATATCACTTTTCTGATATCTATGTATATCACCTTTTCTAATATCTATGTATACCCCTTTTCTGAAACTAAGTATATCACCTTTCTGAAACTAATGTATATCACCTTTCTGATAACTAATGTATATCACCTTTTCTGATATCTAATGTATATCACCTTTTCTGATATCTAATGTATATCACCTTTTCTGATATCTAATGTATATCACCTTTTCTAATATCTAATGTATACCCCCTTTTCTGATAACTAATGTATATCACCTTTTCTGATAACTAATGTATATCACCTTTTCTGATATCTAATGTATATCACCTTTTCTGATATCTAATGTATATCACCTTTTCTGATAACTAGTATATCACCTTTTCTGATAATTAATGTATATCACCATTTCTGATATCTAATGTATATCACCTTTTCTGATAACTAATGTAGATCACCTTTTCTGATATCTAATGTATATCACCTTTTCTGATATCTAATGTATATCACCTTTTCTGATATCAATGTATATCACCTTTCTATATCATATACCACCGTTTCTGATATTAATGTATACCACCGTTTCTGATAACTAATGTTATCACCTTTTCTGATAACTAATGTATATCACCTTTTCTGATATCTAATGTTATCACCTTTTCTGATATCTAATGTATATCACTTTCTGATATCTAATGTATATCACCATTTCTGATAACTAATGTATATCACCCTTTCTGTAAACTAATGTATATCACCTTTTCTATATCTAATGTATATCACCATTTCTGATATCTAATGTATATCACCTTTTCTGATATAATGTAGATCACCTTTTCTGATAACTAATCATATCACATTTTCTGATAAAATAATGTATATCACCTTTTCTGATAACTAATGTATATCACCATTTCTGATATCTAATGTATATACATTTTCTGATAACTAATGTAGATACCTTTTGATATCTAATGTATATCACCTTTTCTGATATCTAATGTATATCACCTTTTCTGATATCTAATGTATACCACCGTTTCTGATATCTAATGTATACCACCGTTTCTGATAACTAATGTATATCACCTTTTCTGAAAACTAATGTATATCACCATTTCTGATATCTAATGTATATCACCATTTCTGATATCTAATGTATATCACCTTTTCTGATAACTAATGTATATCACCTTTTCTGATAACTATTATCACCATTTTGATATCTAATGTATATCACCTTTCTGATATCTAATGTATATCACCTTTTCTGATAACTAATGTATATCACCTTTCTGATATCTAATGTATATCACCATTTCTGATATCTAATGTATATCACCTTTTCTGATAACTAATGTAGATCACCTTTTCTGATAACTAATGTATATCACCTTTTCTGATATCTAATGTATATCACCATTTCTGATATCTAATGTATATCACCTTTTCTGATAACTAATGTATATCACCTTTTCTGATATCTAATGTATATCACCATTTCTGATATCTAATGTATATCACCTTTTCTGATAACTAATGTATATCACCTTTTCTGATAACTAATGTATTCACCTTTTCTGATATCTAATGTATATCACCTTTTCTGATATCTAATGTATATCACCTTTTTGAAACTAATGTATATCACCTTTTCTGATATCTAATGTATATCACCATTTCTGATATCTAATGTATATCACCTTTTCTGATAACTAATGTATATCACCTTTTCTGATAACTAATGTATATCACCTTTTCTGATATCTAATGTATATCACCATTTCTGATATCTAATGTATATCACCTTTTCTGATAACTAATGTATATCACCTTTTCTGATATCTAATGTATATCACCTTTTCTAATATCTAATGTATACCCCCTTTTCTGATAACTAATGTATATCACCTTTTCTGATAACTAATGTATAATCACCTTTTCTGATAACTAATGTAGATCACCTTTTCTGATATCTAATGTATATCACCTTTTCTGATATCTAATGTATATCACCTTTCTGATATCTAATGTAATCACCTTTTCTATATCTAATGTATACCCCCCTTTTCTGATAACTAATGTATATCACCTTTTCTGATACTAATGTATACCTTTTCTGATATCTAATGTATATCACCATTTCTGATATCTAATGTATATCACCTTTTCTGATAACTAATGTAGATCACCTTTTCTGATAACTAATGCATATCACATTTTCTGATAACTAATGTATATCACCTTTTCTGATAACTAATGTATATCACCATTTCTGATATCTAATGTATATCACCTTTTCTGATAACTAATGTAGATCACCTTTTCTGATATCTAATGTATATCACCTTTTCTGATATCTAATGTATATCACCTTTTCTGATATCTAATGTATACCAAGTTTCGATATCTAATGTATACCACCGTTTCTGATAAATAACTAATGATATCACCTTTTCTGAAACTAATGCACCTTCACCATCTTATCCATTGTAAGTTCAAACTTCGATAACTAAGTATATCACCTTTTTGATAACTAATGTATATCACCATTTCTGATATATAATGTATATCACCTTTTCTGATATCTATGTATATCACCTTTCTGATAACTAATGTAATCACCTTTTCTGATATCTAATGTATATCACCATTTCTGATATCTATGTATATCACCTTTTATGATAAATAATGTAGAATCACCTTTTCTGATAACTAATGTATATCACCTTTTCTGATATCTAATGTATATCACCATTTCTGATATCTAATGTATATCACCTTTCTGATAACTAATGAGATCACTTTTTGATAAATAATGTATATCACCATTTCTATATCTAAGATATCACTTTTCTGATAACTAATTATATCACCTTTTCTGATAACTAATGTATATCACCTTTTCTGATATCTAATGTATTCCCTTTCTGATAATCTAATGTATATCACCTTTTCTGATAACTAATGTATATCACCTTTTTGATATCTAATGTATATCACCATTTGATATCTATGTATATCACCTTTTCTGAAAACTAATGTATATCACCTTTTCTGATAACTAATGTATATCACCTTTTCTGATATCTAATGTATATCACCATTTCTGATATCTAATGTATATCACTTTTCTGATAACTAATGTATATCACCTTTTCTGATATCTAATGTATACACCTTTTCTAATATCTAATGTATACCCCCTTTTCTGATAACTAATGTATATCACTTTTCTGAAACTAATGTATATCACCTTTTCTGATAACTAATGTAGATCACCTTCTGATATCTAATGTATATCACCTTTTCTGATATCTAATGTATATCACCTTTTCTGATATCTAATGTATATCACTTTTCTAATATCTAATGTATACACCTTTTGATAACTAAGTATATCACCTTTTCTGATAACTAATGTATATCACCTTTTCTGATATCTAATGTATATCACCTTTTCTGATATCTAATGTTATACACCTTTTCTGATAACTAATGTATATCACCTTTCTGATAATTAATGTTATCACCATTTTGATATCTAATGTATATCACCTTTCTGATAACAATTAGATCACCTTTTCTGATATCTAATGTATATCACCTTTTCTGATATCTAATGTATATCACCTTTTCTGATATCTAATGTATATCACCTTTTCTGATATCTAATGTATACCACCGTTTCTGATATCTAATGTATACCACCGTTTCTGATAACTAATGTATATCACCTTTTCTGATAACTAATGTATATCACCTTTTCTGATATCTAATGTATATCACCTTTTCTGATATCTAATGTATATCACCATTTCTGATATCCATGTATATAACCATTTCTGATAACTAATGTATAACCTTTTCTGATAACTAATGTGATATCACCTTTCTGATATCTAATTATATCACCATTCTGATTATCTATGTTAATCACCTTTTTGATAACTATGTAGATCACCTTTTCTGATAACTAATGCATATCACATTTTCTGATAACTAATGTATATCACCTTTTCTGATAACTAATGTATATCACCATTTCTGATATATAATGTAATCACCTTTTCTGATAACTAATGTAGATCACCTTTCTGATATCTAATGTATATACATCACCTTTCTGATATCTAATGTATATCACCTTTTCTGATATCTAATGTATCACCGTTTCTGATATCTAATGTATACCACCGTTTCTGATAACTAATGTATATCACCTTTTTGAAACTAAGTATATCACCATTCTGATATCTAATGTATATCACCATTTCTGATATCTAATGTATATCACCTTTTCTGATAACTAATGTATTCACCTTTTCTGATAACTAATGTATAATCACCATTTCTGATATCTAATGTATATCACCTTTTCTGATATCTAATGTATATCACCTTTCTGATACTAATGTATATCACCTTTCTGATATCTAATGTATATCACCATTTTCTGATATCTAATGTATATCACCTTTTCTGATATCTAATGTATACCACCGTTTCTGATATCTAATGTATACCACCGTTTCTGATAACTAATGTATATCACCTTTTCTGAAAACTAATGTATATCACCATTTTGAATCTAATGTTATCACCATTTCTGTATCTAATGTATATCACCTTTTCTGTAACTAATGTATATCACCTTTTGATAACTAATGTATATCACCTTTTCTGATATCTAATGTATATCACCTTCTGATAACTAATGTATATCACCTTTTCTGATATCTAAGTATATCACCATTTCTGATATCTAATGTATATCACCTTTCTGATAACTAATGTAGATACCCTTTCTGATAATAATGTAGATCACCTTTTCTGATATCTAAGTATTCACCTTCTGATATCTAATGTATATCACCTTTTCTGATATCTAATGTATATCACCTTTCTGATATCTAATGTATACCCGTTTCTGATATCTAATGTTATACCACCGTTTCTGATAACTAATGTTATCACCTTTTTGATAACTAATGTATATCACCTTTCTGATATCTAAGTAATCACCTTTTCTGATATCTAATGTATATCACCATTTCTGATAATCTAATGTATATCACCATTTTCTGATAACTAATGTTATCACTTTTCTGATAACTAGTATATCACCTTTTCTGATATCTAATGGATATCACCATTTCTGATATCTATGTATATCACCCTTTCTGATAACTAATGTAGATCACCTTTCTGATAACTAAGCATATCACATTTTCTGATAACTAATGTATATCACTTTCTGATAACTAATGTTAATCACCATTTCTGATATCTAATGTAATCACCTTTTCTGATAACTAATGTAGATCACCTTTTCTGATATCTAATGTATATCACCTTTTCTGATATCTAATGTATATCACCTTTTCTGATGATATCTAATGATATACCACCGTTCTGAAATCTAATGTTCACACAGTTTCTGATAATAATGTATATCACCTTTTCTGAAAACTAATGTATATCACCATTCTGATATCTAATGTATATCACCATTTCTGATATCTAATGTATATCACCTTTTCTGATAACTAATGTATATCACTTTTCTGAAACTAATGTATATCACCATTTCTGATATCTAATGTATATCACTTTTCTGATATCTAATGTATATCACCTTTTCTGATAACTAATGTATATCACCTTTTCTGATATCTATGTATATCACCATTTCTGATATCTAATGTATATAACCTTTTCTGAAACTAATGTAGATCACCTTTTTGATAACTAATGTATTCACCTTTTCTGATATCTATGTATCAACCATTTCTGATATCTATGTATATCACCTTTTCTGATAACTAATGTATATCACCTTTTCTGAAACTAAGTATATCACCTTTTCTGAAAACTAATGTAGATCACCTTTTCTGATAACTAATGTATATCACCTTTTCTGATATCTAATGTATATCACCATTTCTGATATCTAAGTATACACCTTTTCTGATAACTAATGTATATCACTTTTCTGATAACTAATGTATATCACCTTTTGATAACTATGTAGATTCACTTTCTGATAACTAATGTATATCACCTTTTCTGATATCTAATGTATATCACCATTTCTGATATCTAATGTATATCACCTTTTTCTGATAACTAATGTAGATCACCTTTTATGATAACTAATGTATATCACCTTTTCTGATATCTAAGTATTCACCATTTGATATCTAATGTATATCACCTTTTTTTCTGATAACTAATGTATATCACCTTTTCTGATAACTAATGTATATCACATTTTCTGATTAATATATCTAATCCCTTCTGATAACTATGGATATCCCTTTTCTGATATCTAATGTATATCACATTTCTGATATCTAATGGATATCACTTTCTGATTATATGTATATCACCTTTTCTGATAACTAATGTATATACCTTTTCTGATAACTAATGTAATCACCTTTTCTTGATAACTATATGTATATCACCTTTTCTGATATCTAATGTATATCACCATTTCTGATATCTAATGTATATCCCCTTTTTGATAACTAATGTAATCACCTTTCTGATATCTAATGTATATCACCAATTCTGATATCTAATGTATATATAACCTTTTTCTGATAATAATGTATATCACCTTTTCTGATAACTAATGTATATACACTTTTCTGATATCTAATGTATATCACCTTTTCTGATATCTTAATGTATATCACCTTTTCTGATAACTAATGTATATCACTATTTTCTGATATTCATGTATATCACCTTTCTGATATCTAATGTATATCACCATTTCTGATAACTAATGTATATCACCTTTTCTGATAACTAATGTATATCACCTTTTCTGATATCTAATGTATACCACCGTTTCTGATATCTAATGTATATCACCTTTTCTGATAACTAATGTATACCACCTTTTCTAAAATCTAATGCATACCACATTTTCAGCAATGACAGCCCTGATTAATTAAAATTCTATAAGTATAAAACAAAGACCTTGCTATAAAAACATAAACGTCAGAGAAAAGTGTATTTTCATTCATTTATATAGTGTCAACCAATTACTCAGTTCTTTGCAGTGAATACCTAACCATTCACGCATACAACTGAAAATTTCACTTGCAAGGTGATTGGTTGGTTTCATTCCCAAGAGCTAATGCTACAGTGGACAATGTTCTTCCCAAACCTTACATCCTGATCAATTCTTCTCTTCAGGTTTACTCTTGATTTTAAAGTATAGTAACATAGTATTTAAGGTTGAATAAAGACATACGTCAATCAAGTCCAACCTATTCACCCTTTTTTTTTTTTTTTTTTTTAACCCTACCTAACAGTATTCCCAATCATTTGGGGGCTATGCAACAACAATAACATTTTCTTTTGGATACAGTCCAACCCACAGCTGTAAGTCAGGTTGTAACATAAAAGTCATACATTTAATTGGTTTCTGTGGGATTCAAGTCTAGGCAAATGTTTGCTCGAATGATTACACAAGCCTTCTTGGTTTAATTCCTTAGTTGGTCCATCAAGAACACGTGTGTATTTCCTTTGAATTCACTGAAATCAATTATTAACCAAGTAAGCTAACTAGCAGCTGAATTAGAATTTTCATATTGTCCTTATTTCCCTCTCCATTTCTGATTCAAAAATAGGGACATCATGGGCCGTGCCCATCTTTCCCAGCAATGTGTAAAGATGGCCCTTTATTGCTAGAGTGCATGTCCATAACAATGACACTGAACATTCAATGTTGACATCGAAACCGCTCATATTCCCTCTGTAGCAGTCGGACCCCTGTACTAATGGCAGTCACATAGGATCTACCTATCATCAAGATTCAGTCCGTTATCTTTGGAAGATTGATACTGGTTTAGTGGTGTAAGAAAATACAATTTTTTTCTTGAAAGCATATGCATTTGCACTGAACTTCCACTTTAACAATAACAAAACAACAAAGTATTCAAATGATCATCTAATCAAACCTATATAATATTCATGTAAAAATGGAATTGCCCCCATTTAGTTGTGCCACCTTTAACAGCAATAAATTCAGATCTGGAATTTCATTGAGCCACTCCAAAATCTTACAGTAACTTTCTTTTCCCAGCCACTAAAAGGTAGACTTGCCCTTTTTCTTTGGACTGTTATGTCACTGCAATTCCCATTTGGGCTTGGGCTTCAGATCATAAATTGATGACTGCATTTTTTCCTTTAGGGTTTTTTGGTTAGAGAGCAGAATTCATCACAGTACCACCACTGTTAGCTTTACACCAGATTTAACAGGAAACATGTCTTTCACAAAGGTCCACTTTTACAGGAATATCTGGTAAATTATATCTTTAAAAACGGTTGTTTCCAGGGACTTACTATCCTTGAGGTAAATTGAAAAAATCTATGCAAATATATCCCTTTGGGACTTGTTTGTGTGTCTGAGTGGGGGAGAGCAAAATTATTTTGCTCCATGTGCAGGTCCCCATGTGGTGCAAAAGGTTGTTTCTTGTGAAAACAGACTTAAGTATATTATTACTCCTTTTTAAAGAGAAACATATTTCTACTTCCACAAATTAAACAAGTAAGTCCTAATGTGAATTCAAAGGACAGTTTTTCCAAAAAGTCCCAAAATGTATTTTTCCTTGTGCAAGAAACATGTTTGTTGCATCATTTGCATTTATATTCCACCTGTTTATTTAGATACAGCCTGTCAAAGCCAGAAAAATCTACTAGCAGACTGTTTATTTATTTAGTTTATCTAGTTAAGTATTAAATCTAGTTTAACTTCTGTTTCTCTATCTTTGCCATTACCATCCAAATCCTGCTGGCAAAAATTGTTACTGGATGTATATTTACAGTCTTTCCCCTGATGGTCATAAAAATTTCAGGATTTTGTTTAACAGAAAAAGCAAAAAGGGCAAGAAATTAAAAACAAATGAGAAAAAGTTATTAAAGAAATCCTATCAGTGTCACATCCCTGTAAACTAATACATTGTTGAAGCACTTTTGATTTTATTACAGGTTGTTTTGGATAAGTGGATCAGTTTGATACATATGGACTTTGCCTACGACTTATAGAAATATTAGGAGAAATGCCTATATTTCCTCCCGCTTTCTTAAACTGAACATGAACAATACTGAACTTGTCCTTTTCCCACCCTCACGATCTTTTCCCCTCCCTAGTCTCACTATTAATATTAACGGCACACTGATATACTGTATCCATCTCCTCATGTCCGTTGCCTGGAATTAATGCTAGATTCTGATCTTGTCAACTTGCTTCCTAACTCCTGTTGGCTCAAAGTCAAAAAATATCTCTCCCACATTCGTCCCTTCCTCTTGCATGAAGCTACAAAAATCCTAGTTCATGCACTAATCATATCCTGGCTTAACTACTGCAAACATCATGCAAAGGATCCACTTCAAACTGCTTACCCTGTCAAATAAAACACTATCTAACAAAGCCCCTCCTATCTCAGAGCTGATCCACCGATACCATCCCAGGCGCAACCTCTGCTCTGCAAAGGATATGCTCCTCTTATCCATCCTTGTCACCTCTTCCCATGCCTACATTCAGAATTTTGCTTATACTTACCCTCGTATCTGGAACTCCTTTCCTCCATCTGTCTGTCATTCATTGTCCCTTAATTCCTTCCAACGTAACCTTTAAACCCACTTCTTCAGGCAAGCATATAACCTAGACATTACCCCTTTCACTGACACAACCTGCCATTCACTGCCAATCTATTTACCAATTAATGTCTCCTTGTTTGACCCACATTTCCTCTAGACTGTAAGCTCTTTGGGCAGGGTCCTCTTTCCTATTGTATCACTGTACTGCTTTAAGTAACTAATCACTCTGTGTATATATAATATGTATTACCTGTGTATGAAATATGCATGATTTTGAATAATTTGTATTACCCTTGTATGTAATGTATGGCTATCTATTTGTAAGTTTCTTGGAAGATGTTGGCGCAATATAAATCCATGATAATAGTAATAAAGGTTCACTAACGTATGGGAACTATAAAGGCGGTAGTGGAGGTAGTTATTACTTACTTGTGTTAGTATTGTTAAACTGGTATCCTGCTATAGTTTCACAACACCAAACACATTTTGTACTTGTGCACCCTCTAGTCAGACAGTCAGAAGCAGGATAGACAGACAGACAGATAGATAGATACATGAGAGACAGACAGACAGACAGATAGATAGATAGATAGATCCAGGCTGTACACACACTGGAGCTGGCCATGCCTCATTAGGAAGTCGTCCTTTTGCCCATGGAGAGGAGAGCAAGTCCAGCTGCTGTTTCTCTATGATACACAGACTGACAGACATCTCCTCTCTGCATAGCATATAGTAGTTTCTCAGCCTTAAATTAACATTACATCTAGGATCAGCTCCCCCCCCCCCAACCCCATTTTCACTAATACTTTTCACCCAGTGGTTTTGAATTACAGTGAAAGTAAAACTGCTTTGCTATGAGAAGGTAAGCAGCACTGGGAGTTGTAATCACTGCTTGAATCAAGTAAGATTTTCTTTTAGCTGTAGGAGTTTAAAGGTGTGTGTGTGTGTGGGGGGGGCTTTGTAATTGATTTCTTTAAGGATTGGGTTTATCTGCACAGAAAGAGTACAGAGAAACAGATAATACTTATTCCCTTTTCTGATCTTAATGCTGAATCAATTAGCCATGCAGTGACAGAGAAATAAGCTTTATTTTTATAGAATAGATAGTTTCTAAATGTAGTGTGCCGGTGGGAGGGGCTGGGTGATTGACAGCTCTTTACTGACTAGCTGTGCCCCGCCCCCTTTAAAAAGTAAAACACCCAGAGCTAAAAAAAAACAAAAAAAAAAAAACAAGGGATAGAAAGGTCAGAGAAGGGAAAAAAGCAGATTTAAGATTGGGGCAAATCATTTTTAATCTTAATTACTGTCTGATTAGTTAAATTACCACCAGTTTACATGTCCTTTACAGGAAAACTATTGTGTGTTTAAAATTTATTTTAAAAAATTAAAAAATCGTTAAACTGAAAAAGTACTCGGGACAGGGATATAGGACTGGTAATTCCTACCTCCTAATGTTGTTTCTGTGACGAACCCCAGTCCAAAGAAAAATGATTCTGCCAGTCTTCCTCCTGGCTTTAGCACTATCTTTATTACAAGAATAGTCCAGGGCTAACCTGGCAAATGAAAATTGTTGGTGCTGTAGCTGCTCAACAAAATGAGGTAGGAACAATCAATCTGACCTCCCTGCCCCAGGTACTTTCTATTTTTAAACAGTTAATTTTTATATATTTATAAAAATAATATATATTATATATTATTGTATTATATATAAGTATAGATATCCTTTAAGGCTGGACATGCTCTTTAAAGAAAGGATATAATTGGGTGTAATGATAAAACCTAAAATACCTTTAGTTTCCTTACATTTTAATTGGTTAAAACACATACAGTGGTTTCCACACACAGGAGATGGAGTCTAAGACCTTTAATTTTGGCTATTGTATTTTAAACAGCGTTAGCAGCTGAGTAAGAAATGTATATATTTTTATTTGTAGGTAATGTAACTCTCTACTTTATATACACTTATTTATGCTTATGTACATGCCAATACTAACAAATGACACACATAAATATACACCTATCCTATAATTAATTATATATAACCCCATATATATATATGTGTGTGTGTGTGTATACATTTTTTATTTAATTAAACTTTGCTGAAAGCATACACTCTATATATTTTTCTTTTTCCAAATAGAAATTCCATGAAATCAGCAAAAACATTTGCAGTAAATGAGGCATACCAACATTCAATTTGCTCTCAAAATACTCAAGGGTACATTCACTCATCCATTACTATTTTTTTCCATTGTCATTATTTGTTAAAGATAAAAATGATGATTCCTTATGAACAAAACTAGAGGCTGCCTACTGGCATTCCCCTGGTTATGGATAGAAGCCTGTTAAAAAAAAGTAAATTTACTGTACAACAAAAGCAGGAATGCAAGTATCCATCAATCGACCAGCTGAGACTCAAGAACAATATAACATTTTTATATTGATTTTAGACAGTACCGTGATGCTGACTTTTAGTGTTGAGGTTGCTAATGTCACGCCAACACATCTATTTGTTTCTTACACCGAACCAAAATCTTAGTGAAAGGCATATTTGAAATGCTGCTTCAGCAAAAGAGAAAAATGAAGTTATACTTAAAGAAAAACATTACAAAATTGAATACCCCTGAAGTCATGTCTTATTCTCTAAAAATTCACATTTTAGAAGAATTCCAGTTGCCTTTGGGGCTCAGGAGTTTGTCATAAATCCACACTATGTGAATCAGACTTGTGCTCAAGTGTAGATGATCTGTGCAGTCTTTAAACTACTCTGTACTGCTAATGAAGGGGCCCCCATAATGCAAAAAAGCCTGAATGGCACCAGCTCCCACGACCCATCAAAACCTTTTGAATTTGCATTTCTCGTAAAATCTAAAATTTGAGAGAAGGATTAGGAAGCAATCCAGGGTACTGGTGTACGGTCTTAACTTTTTTAAAGTTTAAAACATTAACTTTTCTTCTCCTATTAAGAAGCAGTAGTGCTAGAAAACAAAAGACAGATAAGGCTAGCCATGGAAACTCATCTCTATCATAGCTCAGAGGAACCCAATAGTAGTAAAAGTTGCTAATATTGAGGGTTAAGCTCTGTTTCTCAGACAACGGAGAGCCCTTCTTTTTAGTTTTCATTAGTTTTTATTTCATCTCAAAAGCAAATGTAGATCCAGTCAGTATTTATAAAACATTATGTTACATTGATTAATACTTTAGACATGGATGACAGTAAACCATGTGACATGTTTATAAAGGTACATTAACTTTTCACCAACTTTATCACCAATGGTATTGCTAAATTTAGAATAAGCACAATTTATAAAGCGTCGATAAGTCATTACCGCCGCAAATCTCTATGTGTGGTAGGTTGCGGAGGCTGTTGGGAAGGGGGCTTGTCCTGCAAGTGATGTGCGTCCTCTTTTAGGGGGCCCTTCTCCTTCTGCCTGTGGAGAAGGGGGTCCTTCTCCACAGGCAGGGACCCTGCATCCATAAAGGCACTCCTCAGTGGCAGGGAGTGGGGATCTTTGTTTCAAGCGACGGGACCCCCTAAGCCCCCGTAAGACTCTTTCCAAGGCCCTGGTGGGGTGCGGCATCCCTGCCTGTGGAGGGAGCGTGCATCACTATCAGGACATGCCCCCTTCCCAGCAGCCCCCACAATCTACCACACATAGTGCCATAGTACCGGACTTAGCACAATAAATACAGCAACACAAATTGTGGATACTACTGCCGCAACAATATTTTCTGTGGCAAAAATGGTTAATAACAATCTTTGCTATTGAGATGTCCTGTGATCAGGGCCCCTCCTCTAATGAGGCAGAGTGAAACATCTGTAGCAGATGGTGCCCCTGTGGTAACCAGGAAAGGCTGTAGGAAAAAAAAAGTGCCCCCCCCAAAAATAAATAAATAAATTTGCATGTGCTGGGAGCACTCCGGGGGGCAGTGTAGTCTGATCCCCTGCAGTCTGCAGAGCCACATCGGTAAGGGAGTCCCCATGACATCTGGGAACTTCCTCTGATGCCGGGGACCTCCCCTGATCTTCCCCTAAACAGGCCTGGTGGTCTAGTGAAGAAAGTGAACTTGCGATCAGCACTGATCGCAAGTTCACTTCCTACTATAGTAAACCGGTGTTAAACTGAACTGATAGTATTTGTGAATGAATCAAAGAGATCCATTCATCAATTGAGTGGGCCGCTCTATTTGTGAATGGATTTCATTGATCCATTCAAAAATAGAGCAGGAGTACCCTTTGATCACTGTTCAGTACTTGCTATATAGTATGCTGTCACACTGACAACTTACTATAGTATTTGTAAATGGATCAAAGAGATCTATTCACAAAAGTATTTGCTATTTGTTCTGATCACCTATATATTGATCTTTGCCAATGAAGAAAAAAATCACATCCTGGAAAATTCTTTCCGGAACGTGATTTTTCTGAGCAGATTTAAACTTTGAAAACAGGCATTGATGCCTGTACTCAAACTTCGTTATTATTCCCAAAGATGTTCATCAGATCATATTTGGGAATGCTAAAAAATAAAAATTATAGTGAAACACATTTACAAAAAATCTGAAGTGATTGTTTTTTTTAACAATAAAATTATTTAAATTAATGTCACAGGACACCCTGTGTGAGGTTAAACAAGGCAAACCAGGCAGCACAAGCTCTTTTGCAATTGAATGAGCTTTATTATAACACACCATTATCAAGAACAACTTTATCCTACCAAGCAAGCAATGTCCTTGGGAAGCAGTCCCTGCGATCTCTAGGATCCATTGCTTTGGCTCAAACTGCTGGGCTGCTGCTGGTGTCTCCTGGGCTGCTGAATCCTTCCTGGCTCCTGGATCCCTTGCTTTCTAGCTAACGGACAGGCTAGTGTGCTACAGTTCTAAGCTGCTGGACACTTCCTAAGCATGTGTCCTAGCTCTGTTCTCCCTTGCTCAGCTTTCCCTTACGGCAAGCCCAGTCTGCTTCCTCCTGCAGACTAGCCTCCTGTATTTCTTGCATTCAAGCTAAGGGGCAGGATAGTGTTAATCAGCTCTTAGCTACAGGATACTGCCTCAGCATGTATCCTAGCTCTTCCCTTTAAAATATAAATGACCAAACTTTAAACAGCAGCCAATCATCAGACTTAAGGCTGGTACACAGGTTTCAATTATTCCTCCTGACCGACCATTTGAGACTTTCGACCGGTTGGCGAGGAGTGAGGACTGTCGGTAATGGCAAAAGCCGCCGCGTCCAACAGCAACCACAACCAAGCATGCACTCCCATAGAAGACCGCACAATCAGACATGGTTTTCTGATCTGTCTGATCGTGCGTTCATCCGATTCGGTGTGGTCGATTGGGCCGCCACAAGGAACCATACAATAATTTGGCCCGATCGACCAAAACACTGAAATGTTGGTCAGTTGGGCTAAATTATTGTATGGTGTGTACCTAGCTCTACTGAACAGAAGACCAATCAGTAGTTAGTTAACTCAATCCAGCCGCATACCAGCCGCGTAGTTAGGCTGGCACCTTACTAATGAGTTTACAACAGGCAATCCCAGGAGTTTTACCCATTGAGCCATCTTGTGGACAAAAGACTAACTGCATATTCCCAACAGTGTGCTTAGTACATTTTAGATAAACATTATTTACATAAGATATAATACTGGGAGAGGTGGTGCCTGGATGAAACAATATTATTAAAGACTGGGCACCACTCTCTCCCTTACCTAGCATTAATTATTTAATGTTATTACAGACCCCTGGTGCTCCATCACACTGCCCTTTTCCAAGCTGCATAAAAACTGCCCACGCGTTGTGGGGCACTTGCTGGTATATTGTGGTTATCTGTGTGGGGCCATTTCTATTACAATTGTTATCTTCTTTACTTTCCCCATTATACACCAGTTATTCAACTGTTCCTTTGACTATTATCCAGCAGCTTCCCGCTTATCCGCTTTCTATTAGTATATCTATCAATGGTATTATCTATCTATCTGCCTACCTGTGCCCCCACCCCATGTAAAGTTTGAATTTACCAAGTGTTTAGCAACGGCCACAACCGAAAGCCACACTCACAACCAGAAACCATGCTCACTTTACCATGGTCGCAGGCTGCATGCACCTCCTAATACAGATGGGAAGTGCCTTTTCACAAAGTTTGACTCAGGTGCTAAAAACTCTAGAAGTGCCCCTGCTTGTGATAGTTAAATGACGGATAAAGAGATCCTTTATAAATATACCCCTATGCGTGATTATGTGTTTGGATAAAGTTCTTAATGTTTTGCTTCTGATTTTTTATTAATATAAAGTAAATAAGGAGACTTCTAGCTCAGTGTCTCCAACTGCTCAGGTAGGTCTCTACACCTTATCATAAACTTCCACTTGCAGAGCAAGCTCAGGGGAATAGTCTGTTTATCTTTATATACAACAAGACTTTCTGGAAGCTTGCTAAGCTTCATCCACAGCGCAGTACCTACCAGCTAACCCACAAATAGAGATGGACGAACTTCCTGAAGTTCGGTTTGTTTCTGAACTATAGAACTTTAGTAAAAGTTCGAAAGTTGTTCTATAATGTGGAAACGAACCCATTAAAGTTAATCTGAGAAAATAGTTAGAACATTTCTAATAAAATACAGATAGAATAGCTTACTGTAAATGTAAAATTTTGTGTTCAGGAAAAGAATTTAGATGTGGACCATTCTCCCCTGGTGGCAAATCAAATTGGCTGAAGGAGGATATGGTACGAAACAATTAGACAAAGTTAATATCAATTAAGCCCCAGGTCAGGATGGAATACACCCTCGGATTTTAAAAGAGCTTAGTTCAGTTCTATCTAGACCACTGTTTCTTATCTTTTCAGATGCGCTTTGGTCTCGGGGGTGTGCTGCTGGATTGGAAAAAAGCCAATGTAATACCAATATTCAAAAAAGGTAGTTGTTCACAGCCTGGTAACTATAGACCTGTAAGCCTAACATCAGTGGTAGGGAAGGTGATGGAAACTTTGTTACGGGATCATATCCTTGACTCCAGAGCTCATCTTGTCTCCAGAGCTCATCTTATTAGTAATAGTCAGCATGGATTTATGAAAAATAGATCATGCCAGACAAATTAAACTGTTTTTTATGAAGAATTGAGGAAGAATTTGGATTCAGGCACAGCAGTGGATGTGGTATACTTGGATTTTGCTAAAGCTTTTGATAATGTGCCAAATATGCGGCTAGTGTATAAACTGAGGACTGTTGGCCTTGAAGAAATCATTTGTGCACGGATAGAGAATTGGTTATTGGATCGCAAGCTGAGAGTGGTGGTAAATGGAGCTACATCTATGTGGACTAAAGTTATAAGCGGAGTGCCTCAGGGTTCTGTACTGGGGCCGCTTCTGTTTAATCTGTTAATAAATGACTTAGAAGGGGGCATTGAGAGCAAGATCTCTGTGTTTGCTGATGACACTAAACTATGCAGAGCTTTGGAAACTTCAAATGATGTGCAAGTGTTGCAAGCAGACCTAGATAGATTATCAAAATGGGCAGCAGAATGGCAGATGAGATTCAATGTTCATAAATGTAAGGTGATGCATTTGGGATTTAAAAATCCCTGTGCCACCTACACCATAAATAACTTTGTGTTAAAGGGTATGTCCAGCAAAAAAGTAAGTAGGATGATGTGTTTTAGTAAGCTAATCTTATTTCTAGAAAGGAGGATAAGGTCCTGGATTGCTCTACATGTCTATAAAAAGGGGAAAAGGGTTTTGTTTTTTGTAGAAACACCCTCTTTTTATTGTATTAATTGATTTGTAACATAGTAACATAGTAATTGAGGTTGAATAAAGACATCAAGTCCAACCTATTCACCCTCTCTTTTTTATTTATTTATTTTTTACCCTACTTAACACCTATTAGTGAACAATGCACCAGAGAGTTCATTGTATGGCCTATTAATATATTTGTATAAGGTTATCATATCCGCACGCAAATGTCGCTTCTCCAATGTAAACAGTTCTAACTTGTCTAATCTGCCTGCATATTCAAGACGCTCCATTCCCCTTATTAATTTAGTTGCCCTTCTCTGAACTGCTTCCTTTTCCAAGATGTCCCTTTTGTATATGGGATTCCAAAATTGCACTGCATATTCCAAATGAGGCCTTACCTTGTAAAGAGGGAGAATAATATCTTTCTCTCTTGAATCTATTCCCCTCTTTATACAAGACAATATCTTGCTAGCTCTAGCCGTTGCTACCTGGCATTGTTTGCTTTAGCTAAGTCTGTTATCTACCAGAACCCCCAAATCTTTTTCCATTACAGATGCACTTAAAGGGTATGTCCAGCAAAAAAGTAAGTATGTTTCTAAATGATTTACTGAAGAACAGGAGGTAAATGCACTATCTCTTACCTCCCGTTCTTCAGTAAATCTTCCAGGAGAGGAGGAGACACCTGCGGACCCGCTCCAGCGCTGAAATCACCAACGCCCCCGACGTGTCCTTGCTCCTTCGCACTGTGTGCGCATGCACGCACAGTGCAAAAGACTGGAGATGCGTCAGAGGCGTTGGGGATTTTGGCGCTGGAGCGGGTCCGCAGGTAAGTGTCTCCTCCTCTCCTGGAAGATTTACTGAAGAATGGGAGGTAAGAGATTGTGCATTTAACTTCTGTTCTTCAGTAAATCATTTAGAAACATACTTACTTTTTTGCTGGACATACCCTTTAAGTGCATCTGTAATGGAAAAAGATTTGGGGGTTCTGGTAGATAACAGACTTAGCTAAAGCAAACAATGCCAGGTAGCAACGGCTAGAGCTAGCAAGATATTGTCTTGTATAAAGAGGGGAATAGATTCAAGAGAGAAAGATATAATTCTCCCTCTTTACAAGGTAAGGCCTCAGTTGGAATATGCAGTGCAATTTTGGAATCCCATATACAAAAGGGACATCTTGGAAAAGGAAGCAGTTCAGAGAAGGGCAACTAAATTAATAAGGGGAATGGAGCGTCCTGAATATGCAGGCAGATTAGACAAGTTAGAACTGTTTACATTGGAGAAGCGACATTTGCGTGCGGATATGATAACCTTATACAAATATATTAATGGGCCATAGAATGAACTCTCTGGTGCATTGTTCACTAATAGGTGTTAATAGGGTAAAAAATAAATAAATAAATTTAAAAAAAAGAGAGGGTGAATAGGTTGGACATGATGTCTTTATTCAACCTCAATTACTATGTTACTATGTTACAAATCAATTAATACAATAAAAAGAGGGTGTTTCTACAAAAAAACAAAACCCTTTTCCCCTTTTTATAGACATGTAGAGCAATCCAGGACCTTATCCTCCTTTCTAGAAATAAGCCTAGCTTACTAAAACACATCATCCTACTTCCAAAGTTAGTAAATGTTATGGATAGTTTCAAGGTTCTAAATATTTGGGGAAATGTTCCAGAATTGTAAAATATTTCTGTTAAACCACATTTTAGAATATCGATCTTTTCGTTAAAAACAACAACATTCTGGTACAGGTAAGCACAGCATGTTGTGTATTTTAACTTGGGTATAAAAACACAGTACACTACATGCTCAAGACTCTCTGTCTTACCGCTCAGGGTCTCATTCCTTTGTCCTTTTTGGATCTTATTAGAAAATGTAGGTCATATTACCTGAATGAACGTCCCCAAATTATCAATGAACATGCTTAAGGAACATTTGTGTTTTTAGCTGAAAGTATTTATAGTTTATTTACCTTATTCTCTGAATGGTACTTGGCACACGCTTGAAGCTGATTCATCCAGAATTGTCTCTCTTTGACATCAGCAGCTAGAAATAAACAGAAACACAAGGATTATTATTACCTGAAATACAAAACACAGTAATGGCACAATCAAACTACCATTCTTACACTTTGAATATATTTATGGTGTTTAAAGGAGAGGACCAAAAGTTACACTGCTGTGAAGTCTATAGAATATTTCCCTAGAGAAAGCAGTCCCCATACTTACTCATTCCTCCTCCCTTTTTTTTGCCTAACCATGCAAGGGCTCTGTGAGTTAGGAACTAGCAAAGCACATTGCACAGAAAGCATTTATGGAATTTACACAGGATAATATTCTGTAATAGACTTTTCATTCATGCTTTCCTACATGTGTCCGGTTTATTATCCTCAGATTTCTACCTATTGTAGTTTTAGGGTTTAGGAGTGATTTACCTTTAACAATGTTTCATTTGAGGTGTATACTTTCCCATTAAGGGGTTCTACCTCTCATAACATTTGTGAAAGGCAATCAAACATTTCTAACTTACATGAACCAAAAGATTGCAAGCTTAAGAAGCAATTTGGGCTTGTCAGATACGACGGTATCGGTGCTTTATTGTTATTTTGTGTTCCCAGCATAAGGAAACACTTATCTCTCCCCTAAGGGATAGGTCCAACTTGTGCTTGTCAGAGCGCAAATTTGTGTTCCATTTGAGCAATTGCAATGCAATGCTACCAGACAGTTCCCACTATGTGCACAGTGCTCCTGTACGTTATTGGTAAGACTTTCTGTGCGGATCGCAAAGTGTGCCAATAACACAGATATGTCCTTGAGCGCAGCACACATGGAGTCTCACGCAGAGCAGCGCATTGCAAAATCCTGCATGCACTGCTGTGCGTGATAGTTGGACCTAGCCCTTAGTCAAATGATTGTAGCGGAGGGGCGGAGCTAAACAGATTCAAGATGTCAGCAACTTTAAAGCAGAAAAGGTAGGCTCTGGAGGGGCATAGAAAAAAAAGATGTCAATAGTTTTTTTTTAAAGCTGCAGCTTCCAACAAAACTTAACATTGTTTTACAGCATACTTATCCTTAAGGGCCAAAAACAGAAAAAAATAAGAAGTATTTTCAATAATAAGAATGTTAAGCAGTATTGGACTTTAGAAATCTACTAGCTCTTTCTTATCTTACATAGTTACACAGTAATTGAGGTTGATTAAAGACACACATCCACCAAGTCCATTCTTTTCAGCCTTCATTTTAACCCTACCTAACAGTTGATCCAGAGGAAGGAAAAAAACTGCTCAAAGGGGGGGGGATTCCTTTCAGACTCCAAATGGCAATCGGAAGTATCCCTACAGGAAATGTATTAATACCAGTCATTCTCAATATTTTTTAGGTTTAGAAACCATTACCACATCTGCTGGAAGACATTTCCACAGTTTCACCGCTCTCACTGTAAAGAAACCTTTCCTAACCTGAAAATGAAACTTCTTTTTTTCCAACCTTAAAGGATGTCCATGAGTCCTCTGATATGACCTATTTGTGAACAATGCTCCAAAGAGTTTTTTTGAATGGCCCTTTAATAAATTTGTATAAAGTTATTATATCCCCACACAAACATCGTTTCTCCAACGTAAACAGCCATAACTTGTCTAATCTGCCTGTATAGTCAAGCCCTCCATTTCCCTTATTAATTTAGTTGCCCTTCTCTGAACTGGTGTAAGTGGCACTAGGATTGTTAAACCACAAATGCATCACCTTACATTTATCAACATTGAATCTAATCTGCCACTCGGCTGCCCATTTTGATAATCTATCTAGGTCTGCTTGCAGCAATTGCACATCATTTGAATTTTCCAAAGCTCTGCATAGTTTAGTGTCATCAGCAAACATAGAGACCTTGCTCTCAATGCCCCTTCTTAGTTATTTATCTATCTCATTTATTTCTATAAACCTTCTGCAGGACACTCACCTCTCACAAAGTATTTGAGACATTTGGGGTGTTTATGCCAAGACCCTGGTGATAGGTTTATTATGTCTTGATTTAGAGGGAAAAGAATTGCTGGTTTTATTTAGCTGGAAGGTAAATTGAGAAGACAAACTATCGATTAGAAAATAGAACTATAGTATGCAATTGTGAAAATGAAATATTTTTGAATAGAGCATGGCTCTTGCCTATCAGTGATGATACTTTAAGTAATTGTCATTGGCCAAGATGATTTTTTTCAGTTGCTTTATGCAATGTGTGATAATCCTTCACAATAAAAAACACATGGGTGTGTCCTGTAAAGTGGTAAATGTAATTTAATCTCATAGGATGCTTATATTGTATAGTATAGTATAGTATAGTATAGTATTTGAGGTGCGATCTGTCACTTACAGTGAGGAGGAGCAGAGAAGATTGCCGAGGGGGACTTTGAGTAAGTATTGCAGGAGTTAGGGAAAGTACCCAGAGGTGAGGACTTAGGGGCATATTTATAAAGGATTGTCTTTTTCGCCAAATAATTAGCGCAGCACATCGCAACGAAAATAGCGCCATTTGGGGCTTCGTTTCGCCTTATTTATAAAAAAGCGAAAAAAACACACTTCGCGGCTGAAAAAGGCGATCGCCTTTCTAATGTGCGTTCGCCTTTCTAATGCGTGTTCGCTTTTCCAAGGCATATTCCATTATAATGTGCGTTCGCCTTTCTAATGTGCGTTCGCCTTTCTAATGCGTGTTCGCTTTTCCAAGGCATATTCCATTATAATGTGCGTTCGCCTTTCGTGATCGGGAACTTTGTGTAGGGATCATATCCTTGACTCCAGAGCTCATCTTGTCTCCAGAGCTCATCTTAT
Source organism: Hymenochirus boettgeri (assembly GCA_019447015.1). Classification (NCBI taxonomy): domain Eukaryota; kingdom Metazoa; phylum Chordata; class Amphibia; order Anura; family Pipidae; genus Hymenochirus; species Hymenochirus boettgeri. The sequence goes on from CM033474.1 coordinate 88,036,480, forward strand.
TAGTAATAGTCAGCATGGATTTATGAAAAATAGATCATGCCAGACAAATTAAACTGTTTTTTATGAAGAATTGAGGAAGAATTTGGATTCAGCACAGCAGTGGATGTGGTATACTTGGATTTTGCTAAAGCTTTTGATAATGTGCCAAATATGCGGCTAGTGTATAAACTGAGGACTGTTGGCCTTGAAAGAAATCATTGTTGCACGGATAGAGAATGGTTATTGGATCGCAAGCTGAGAGTGGTGGTAAATGGAGCTACATCTATGGACTAAAGTTATAAGCGGAGTGTGCCTCAGGGTTCTGTACTGGGGCCGTTCTGTTTAATCTGTTAATAAATGACTTAGAAGGGGGCATTGAGAGCAAGATCTCGTGTTTGCTGATGACACTAAACTATGCAGAGCTTTGGAAACTTCAAATGATGTGCAAGTGTTGCAAGCAGACCTAGATAGATTATCAAAATGGGCAGCAGAATGGCAGATGAGATTAATGTTCATAAATGTAAGGTGATGCATTTGGGATTTAAAAATCCCTGTGCCACCTACACCATAAAAACTTTGTGTTAAAGGGTATGTCCAGCAAAAAAGTAAGTAGGATGATGTGTTTTAGGAAGCTAATCTTATTTCTAGAAAGGAGGATAAGGTCCTGGATGCTCTACATGTCTATAAAAAGGGAAAAGGGTTTTGTTTTTTGTAGAAAAAACACCCTCTTTTATTGATTAATTGATTTGTAACATAGTAACATAGTAATTGAGGTTGAATAAAGACATCAAGTCCAACCTACAACCCTCTCTTTTTTATTTATTTATTTTTTACCCTACTAACACCTATTAGTGAACAATGCACCAGAGAGTTCATTGTATGGCTATTAATATATTTGTATAAGGTTATCATATCCGCACGCAAATGTCGCTTCTCCAATGTAAACAGTTCTAACTTGTCTAATCTGCCTGCATATTCAGACGCTCATTCCCCTTATAATTTAGTTGCCCTTCTCTGAACTGCTTCCTTTCCAAGATGTCCCTTTGTATATGGGATTCCAAAATTGCACTGCATATTCCAAATGAGGGCTTACCTTGTAAAGAGGGAGAATAATATTTTCTCTCTTGAATCTATTCCCTCTTATACAAGACAATATCTTGCTAGCTCTAGCCGTTGCTACCTGGCATTGTTTGCTTTAGCTAAGTCTGGTATCTACCAGAACCCCCAAATCTTTTTCCATTACAGATGCACTTAAAGGGTATGTCCAGCAAAAAGTAAGTATGTTTCAATGATTACTGAAGACAGAAGTTAAATGCACAATCTCTTACCTCCATTCTTCAGTAAATCTTCCAGGAGAGGAGGGACATTACCTGCGGACCGCTCCAGCGCCAAAATCCCCAACGCCTCTGACGCATCTCCAGTCTTTTGCACTGTGCGTGCATGCGCACACAGTGCGAAGGAGCAAGGACACGTCGGGGCGTTGGTGATTTCAGCGCTGGAGCGGGTCCGCAGGTGTCTCTCCTCTCCTGGAAGATTTACTGAAGAACGGGAGGTAAGAGATAGTGCATTTACCTCCTGTTCTTCAGTAAATCATTTAGAAATAATTACTTTTTTGCTGGACATACCCTTTAAGTGCATCTGTAATGGAAAAGATTTGGGGGTTCTGGTAGATAACAGACTTAGCTAAAGCAAACAATGCCAGGTAGCAACGGCTAGAGCTAGCAAGATATTGTCTGTATAAAGAGGGGAATGATTCAAGAGAGAAAGATATAATTCTCCCTCTTTACAAGGTAAGGCCTAGTTGGAATATGCAGTGCACATTTTGGAATCCCATATACAAAAGGGAATCTTGGAAAAGGAAGCAGTTCAGAGAAGGGCAACTAAATTAATAAGGGGAATGGAGCGTCCTGAATATGCAGGCAGATTAGACAAGTTAGAACTGTTTACATTGGAGAAGCGACATTTGCGTGCGGATATGATAACCTTATACAAATATATTAATGGGCCATAGAATGAACTTCGGTGCATTGTTCACTAATAGGTGTTAATAGGGTAAAAAATAAATAAATAAATTTAAAAAAAAGAGGAGGGTGAATAGGTTGGACATGAGTCTTTATTCAACCTCAATTACTATGTTACTATGTTACAAATCAATTAATACAATAAAAAGAGGGTGTTTCTACAAAAAAACAAAACCCTTTCCCCTTTTTTAGACATGTAGAGCAATCCAGGACCTTATCCTCCTTTCTAGAAATAAGCCTAGCTTACTAAAACACATCATCCTACTTCCAAAGTTAGTAAATGTTATGGATAGTTCAAGGTTCTAAATATTTGGGAAATGTTCCAGAATTGTAAAATATTTCTGTTAAACCACATTTTAGAATATCGATCTTTTGTAAAAACAACAACATTCTGGTACAGGTAAGCACAGCATGTTGTGTATTTAACTTGGGTATAAAAAACACAGTACACTACATGCTCAAGACTCTCTGTCTTACCGCTCAGGGTCTCATTCCTTTGTCCTTTTGGATCTTATTAGAAAATGTAGGTCATATTACCTGAATGAACGTCCCCAAATTATCAATGAACATGCTTAAGGAACATTTGTGTTTTTAGCTGAAAGTATTTATAGTTTATTACCTTATTCTCTGATGGTACTTGGCACACGCTTGAAGCGATTCATCCAGAATTGTCTCTCTTTGACATCAGCAGCTAGAAATAAACAGAAACAAGGATTATTAACCTGAAATACAAAACACAGTAATGGCACAATCAAACTACCATTCTTACACTTTGAATATATATGGTGTTAAAGGAGAGGACCAAAAGTTACACGCTGTGAAGTCTATAGATATTTCCTAGAGAAAGCAGTCCCCATACTTACTCATTCCTCCTCCCTTTTTTGCCTAACCATGCAAGGGGCTGTGAGTTAGGAACTAGCAAAGCACATTGCACAGAAAGCATTTATGGAATTTACACAGGATAATATTCTGTAATAGACTTTTCATTCATGCTTTCCTATGTGTCCGGTTTATTATCCTCAATTTCTACCTATTGTAGTTTTAGGGTTAGGAGTGATTTACCTTTAACCATGTTTCATTTGAGGTGTATACTTTCCCATTAAGGGGTTCTACCTCTCAAACATTTGTGAAAGGCAATCAAACATTTCTAACTTACATGAACCAAAAGATTGCAAGCTTAAGAAGCAATTTGGGCTTGTCAGATACGACGGTATCGGTGCTTTATTGTTATTTTGTGTTCCCAGCAAAGGAAACACTTATCTCTCCCCTAAGGGATAGGTCCAACTTGTGCTTGTCAGAGCGCAAATTTGTGTTCCATTTGAGCAATTGCAATGCAATGCTACCAGACAGTTCCCACTATGTGCACAGTGCTCCTGTACGTTATTGGTAAGAACTTTTGTGCGGATGCAAAGTGTGCCAATAACACAGATATGTCCTTGAGCGCAGCACACATGGAGGCTCACGCAGAGCAGCGCATTGCAAATCCTGCATGCACTGCTGTGCGTGATAGTTGGACCTAGCCCTAGTCAAATGATGTAGCGGAGGGGCGGAGCTAAACAGATTCAAGATGTCAGCAACTTTAAAGCAGAGGTAGGTCTGGAGGGGCATAGAAAAAAAAGATGTCAATAGTTTTTTTTAAAGCTGCAGCTTCCAACAAAACTTAACATTGTTTTACAGCATACTTATCCTTAAGGGCCAAAACAGAAAAAAATAAGAAGTATTTTCAATAATAAGAATGTTAAGCAGTATTGGACTTTAGAAATCTACTAGCTCTTATTTTACATAGTTACACAGTAATTGAGGTTGATTAAAGACACACATCCACCAAGTCCATCTTTTCAGCCTTCATTTTAACCCTACCTAACAGTTGATCCAGAGGAAGGAAAAAAACTGCTCAAAGGGGGGGGGATTCCTTTCAGACTCCAAAGGCAATCGGAAGTATCCCTACAGGAAATGTATTAATACCAGTCATTCTCAATATTTTTTAGGTTAGAAACCATTACCACTATGCTGGAAGACATTTCACAGTTTCACCGCTCTCAATGTGAAAGAAACCTTTCCTAACCTGAAAATGAAACTTCTTTCTCCAACCTTAAAGGATGTCCATGAGTCCTCTGATATGACCTATTTGTGAACAATGCCCAAAGAGTTTTTTTGAATGGCCCTTAATAAATTTGTATAAGTTATTATACCCCACACAAACATCGTTTCTCCAACGTAAACAGCCATAACTTGTCTAATCTGCCGTATAGTCAAGCCCTCCATTTCCCTTATTAATTTAGTTGCCTTCTCTGAACTGTGTGTAAGTGGCACTAGGATTGTTAAACCAAAAAGCATCACCTTACATTTATCAACATTGAATCTAATCTGCCACTGCTGCCCATTTGATAATCTATCTAGGTCTGCTTGCAGCAATGCACATCATTTGAATTTTCCAAGCTCTGCATAGTTTAGTGTCATCAGCAAACATAGAGACCTTGCTCTCAATGCCCTTCTTAGTTATTTATCTATCTCATTTATTTCTATAAACCTTCTGCAGGACACTCACCTCTCACAAAGTATTGAGACATTTGGGGTGTTTATGCCAAGACCCTGGTGATAGGTTTATATGTCTTGATTTAGAGGGAAAAGATGCTGGTTTATTTAGCTGGAAGGTAAATTGAGAAGACAAACTATCGATTAGAAAATAGAACTATAGTATGCAATTGTGAAAATGAAATAATTTTTTGAATAGAGCATGGTCTTGCCTATCAGTGATGATACTTTAAGTAATTGTCATTGGCCAAGATGTTTTTTTCAGTTGCTTTATGCAATGTGTGATAATCCTTCACAATAAAAAACACATGGGTGTGTCCTGTAAAGTGGTAAATGTAATTTAATCTCATAGGATGCTTATATTGTATAGTATAGTATAGTATAGTATAGTATTTGAGGTTGAATAAAGACATACGTCCATCCAGTCCAACCCATCTAGCAATATCCTCATTTCCTGCCTAACTGTGATCCAGAGGAAGGCAAAAAAAACCCACCAAATTTATGAAGGGGGAAAAAATTCCTTCCTGACTCCAAGTGGCAATCGGAAATTTCCCTGGATCAACTCTACTTTATGTATCAATACCAGTAACTTGCAACATTCCTTGTTTGCAGAAACTCATCCAGCTTTTTTTTTAAACTGACCAATGAACCTGCCCTTACAACGTCCACTGAAGACAGTTCCATAGCCTTACCGTTCTCACAGTGAAAAACCCTTTCCGAGCTTGAAGCCTAAACCTTTTTTCTTCAAGTTTAAGGGATGTCCTCGTGTCCTTGACTGTTCTATTGGTGAACAATGCCCCAGATAGTTATTGTATGGCCCGTTAAGTATTTATACACAGTAATCATATCCCCACGCAAGCGCCTTTTCTCCAGCGTACATAATTGTAACTTTTCCAGTCTCCTTCATATTCAAGCTCCCCCAATCCCCTTATTAATTTAGTTGCCCTTCTTTGAACCCTTTCCATTTCAAAGATGTCCTTTTTGTACACAGGATTCCAAATTGCACTGCATATTCCAAATGAGGCCTTACCAATGCTTTGTAAGAGGAGAATTACATTTTCCTCTTGAATCCATACCTCGCTTTATACAAGACAATACCATGCTGGCTCTGGCTGTTGCCGCCTGGCACTGCTTGCTACCTTTAAGTTTGTTATCCACCAAAACTCCAAGATCCCTTTCCAACAGGGATTCACTTAACACAGCCATTTATAGTATAAGTAGCACAAGTATTTTTAAGTCCAAAATGCATCACCTTACATTATCAACATTGAATTTCATCTGCCACTTAGCAGGCCCAATGTGATAATCTATCTAGATCCCCTTGCAACGATTGCACATTCTGAAGTTTTAATGGTCGACAAAGTTTTGTGTCGTCAGCAAACACAGAAACCTGCTGACAATACCCATTCCAAATCATAATAAATAGATTAAATAGAAGCGGCCCCAACACAGAACCCTGTGGCACCCCACTTAGCACTTTAGTCCATAATGATGAAGCCCCATTAACAACTACTCTCTGCATCCTATTCTTTAACCAATTTTCTATCCATGTACAAATGTGACTCCCAGACCAACAGACCTTAGCTTATTCATTAGTCGCCTATGGGGACTGTATCAAAAGCCTTTGCAAAATCCAAGTAAACTACATCTAACTGCTATACCAGAGTCTAAATTTCTACTTACTTCTCATAAAAGCCAAGCACGTTAGTTTGACAAGATCTATTCCTCCTAAATCCATGCTGGTTACTAATTATAATGTCAGTCCTTGAAATATACTCTAGAACATGTTCCCTTATTAAACTTTCCAGGATCTTCCCCACCACTGAAGTTAAACTTACAGGCCTGTAATTACCCGGCTGTGACCGACTACCCTTTTTGAATATTGGAATAACATCAGCCTTTTTCCAATCCAGAGGCACACCACCGGACATGAGGGAATCGCAAAAATAAGAAACAATGGCCTAGATAAACTGAACTTAGCTCCTTAAGTACCCGAGGATGTATTTTATCCGGTCCAGGAGATTTACTAATATTAACCTTATTTAGTTCTTTCTGTACCATTTCCTCGGTTAACCTAAGTGAACTTGAATCTTGTATACCTTTATTGCTACTATACTCTATGATATCTGTACTTGGATCTTCTATAGTGTATACAGAGGAAAAAAAATTATTCAAGACATTTGCTTTATCGCCATCCTCCGTAACTAACTTAAATTAATTAATGGTGCCACATTCTCAGTCCTCATCTTCTTACTATTAATACACTTAAAAAAATGTTTAGGCTTAGGGGCATATTTATAAAGGATTGTCTTTTTCGCCAAATAATTAGCGCAGCACATCGCAACGAAAATAGCGCCATTTGGGGCTTCGCTTTCGCTTATTTATAAAAAAGCGAAAAAAACACACTTCGCGGCTGAAAAAGGCGAACGGGCGCGATAAAGAGCGAAAAGTATCGCAGCGAAAACTTAACGCATCAAGAAGATGCATTGTGAAAACCATTGGAAACCAGAAAAGCCACTGAAAATGATGTCAAGTTCAAAATGGCCACCCTCACATTACCAAGAAGTCAGCCATGTCTTATTTAGGCAATCTTCTTAGAATTTCTCAATGGAATACAGTTTTCTTTGCACTGCACATTCACCTTTCTAATGCGCGTTCGCCTTCTAATGTGCGTTCGCCTTTCTAATGTGCGTTCGCCTTTCTAATGCGCGTTCGCTTTTCCAGGCTATTCATTATAATGTGTGTTCGCCTTTCTAATGTGCGTTGCCTTTCTAATGCACGTTCGCCTTTCTAATGCGCGTTCGCTTTTCCAAGGCATATACATTCTAATGCGCGATCGCCTTTCTAATGTCGCTTTTCCAAGGCATATACCTCAATGCGCGATCACCCTTCTAATGCGCGTTCGCTTTTTCAAGGCATATTACCCATTAGAAGCCTTTTCGCTCAAACAATGACTTTTCACCACCTTCAGGGTCGCGCTAATCTTTCGCTCTTTTTAACGCAAAAACCACCTTTCGCTCTTTTATAAATCGCGTTATGCCTTTTTGCTCCTTTTTCGCTAAAATTACCATTGCGAAGTTAGGCGAAAAGGGTTTAGCGATAGCTCGCGGAAACGGTTTCGCCATTCGTTAACGTACCTTTATAAATAGCGTTAACTGTCTTTTTGGCGAAAACCCATGCGAAAAGCGAATGCGAAAACATTTCGCTACTTTTCGCTCTTTTATAAATATGCCCCTTAGTGATGCTTTCTTCAGCTATCCTAACTTCATTATTAATTTTAGCTAGTTTGATTGCTTTCTTACACTCCTTGTTACAGTTTTTATACTCCCTAAAGGCCCTTTCCGTTCCCTCGGCCTTAAAGGTTTTAAATGCCTTTTTCTTCCTACCATTTGCCTCTTACAATCAGAATTCAGCCACATGGGCGCGGATTTATTTTTTTTACATTATTTCCCAAGGGTATAAATTTAGATGTGAACTGGCTTAAAATCCCCTTGAACACAGTCACTTCTGTTCAGTACCTTTACCTGATAATACATTATCCCAGTTGACATTCTGAAGAGCTGCTTTTAACCTGGGAAAATTTGCTTTCCTGAAATTAAATGTCTTTGTTAACCCAGCGCACTTTTCCTTTCGATAACAAAGTCCAAATGCCACTATTTCATGGTCACTATTCCCTAAGCCTCCAGTTACCTTTATATCTATAATGCGCTCCACAATGTTAGATATTACCAGATCCAACAGAGCTCCTTTTCTAGTAGGAACCTCAACCACCTGTGAGAGAAAATTATCCTGCAGCAAATTCAGGAACTCATCGCCTTTTTCTGTGATGGCAGTTCCACCACACCAATCAATGTCAGGGTAATTGAAGTCCCCCATAATGAGCACACTCCCCAAACTTGCAGCCCTTGCCAACTGCATATGAAGTTGACTCACCTCCTCTCTGCTAGCATTTGGCGGCTTATAGCAGACACAACAATGACATTACCCCCTTTCCTGTTGCCTAATTCCACCCATATTGCCTCCACTTTATCATCCATATCACCAGCTATCTCTTCTTTTAAATGGCTTCAATATTTTTAACATATACACATACTCCTCCCCCTTTCCTTTTTTTTCTGTCCTGCCTAAAAAGGCATATCCTTCTATATTTACAGCCCAGTCTTGAGAACTGTTCAACCACGTTTCTGTATACCTATTACATCATACTTTTCATTCAATGCCATCATTTCCAATTCACCCATTTTGTCCGCCAGGCTTCTCGCATTTGCAAACATACATTTTAGATTATGATCCTGTAATTTATTCGTACATTTGATACACATTCCTCCCTATCCCCTATGCTAGCCCCACCCCCCTTTCCACCCACCACTGGCCTATCTACACCCTGCTTTCCTCCTGGAATCTATCCCAGTGAGACTGCTAATACCCTCCCCCCCCAAACCTGATGTAATATATCTATAGAGGTAAAGTGTTTGGGAGTATGCTTTCTTACTTTCCTGCAAAATGGACTTTAGATTTTATAAGATTCTTAAAAAATCTTTAGCTTATTGTTACCCTTAATAGATACACCAGTTTTTGCACTAAATAAGTCGACCTCACTGTTTTACAGTATAAAAATACCATTTAAATTATGTGCAAACTAGAAAATAGATTTGTTTCCGCATCACATTGAAAAATACCTCACCTGTACAGCCCAGAAGCTCATGGACAGGACCACTTTGTCAATGACACATAAGTAATTAAATCTCATCTCTTTTCACAAAGGCTGTGTGCAGTAAAGAATAATTCACATAATGACTGGTACTGTTGAGAACACTATGTATCTTCATACTTTACAGCACAGCAAGGGAAAGTGTCAGGATATGCATACTTGTGGCTTTAGAAAAGTTCAGGAAATCTTTCATAACGAAGAATGAAATGTTTCATTGGCTACCTACTAACTTTCAATCGGTTGCTCTAACTGGGGACTCTTTCCAAAATGCAATGAGAGACGAAAAGCATGAAAAGCTAATAGTATGTAAGATGCCAGGGAAAATTAAATCTCTGCAGGAAGCCAAAGGATAAACTGGGAAATGCATCAAATCATAAGTTTTGAAAAATAAGATGGGTGAAAAGAATGCCATAAGGACTTAGAAAAATTTGCAGAGACATGTTGAGTCTTCAGAAATGAGGTCAACAAATAGTGTAGCTCCTTGTCTAGACAACAGCTTTAGAGCAATAAAAGTTTGAGAATTATTATCTCACCTCACAGGAGTTGCAAGGATGATGAGAGCGGTGCAAAGCTAGAACTACAAGGGGGAACATGAAGGACTGAAGTCTTGTAGTGCTGCAAGGTCCCCCATCTCAAGAGAGCACATGTAAAGGCCCATCTGCAGTTAAACATCTGAAGATCCAGGAAAGAATCAAGCTCTTTAGCTTCAACTCAGCTTGCTCTGTTTGGAAGAGAGGAATGCTGCTTATGAACCCAAGAACACCACCCCCACCATCAAACATGGAGGCAAATTATTTTTGGAAGGTTTTGGAAGACAAGAAGGCAACAAAGAGGTGGCCCAAGAAGAAGCCCATTAAGGCCCTGGAGTGGCCCAGACAGACTCCAGACCTTAATTCAATAGAAAATCTGTGGAGGGGCTGATGGTTTGAGTTTCCAAACATTAGCCCTGTGACCTTACTGAGGATCTGCAAAAAGGAGTGGGAACAAAATCCATCCTGAGAAATGTTCCAAAGCTGGTGGCCAACTACAAGAAATGTCTGACCTCTGTGATGTGCCAATAGGGTTTTTCAGAGTTTTCGACCAAGTCATATTTTGCATAGGGAATAATACTTTTACACTATAATAAAATTAATCTCTAATTTTTGTGCACTTGTTGTTTGTTTTTATTATTCTGTGTCTCACAGCTACAGTAAACTTACTATTACAATTATAGAAGGGTCATGTTTTGTCAGAGGCAAAATATATGCAGTAAATGCTGCTTTTAAATGGAGATAAAAGTTTTTTTTTAATTCAAAGTGTTGATGTTGTAGCTTTGCTCTATTTAAAAGGTGCCACTTTTGAAAATTGATATTTTTAAAGCAAAGATACCCTAAATAAATGATGTATAGCTACATGAAACCAATAAAGCCAGCATCATGCTTCTAATTTTAATCCCACTAGTCTTTCAGTGTTTAGATTTTTTAGGCAATCATACCTTAAAGGTGACCTATACCTGTTAGTAACTTGCAATGAAAGTTGCACGTGTGTGGCCAACTTTACTTTAAAGATTATACATAAATAATTAGATCAAATATCCCTAAATGAAAGTGGTACCACTGATATTTTGATGTGACTGGCCCATTAAGGACCACAGGACCGGACGTGTCAGATCAGTTGGTCCATATTATGGAAATTTATATATATTGACCATGTTTGAAGGTTGGAATGATTATTGACCTGAGTTACCAGCCAGCCAAATGAGGAGAACAACAATTGGAAATTTTATTGTTGTTTAATTGTGATCACTTTGCAATCGTGTAGCCCTGCTAATAACATTTATTAAGTGATTCCATTAGATCAGATGTTCTGGCAGGTACCAGCCTTTATGGTGGCTATACACATTGAGATATTACTGGCTGATGCCAAATATCAGATAATAATCCCCCAATGAATGGTGTCCATGGACAAAACCAGGACAGGCTTTTGTGCAATCGAATTACAGTCCACAATTCACCAATAATTAATCCGTATATGGGCAGTTAAGGTGTGCAAACCAGCTGTGTAAACGAGAGCAGACAAACAATCTGCAGTGTGAATTTTTAATTGCAAAGAGTTTTTCCAAACTGGTTCAACACTATAGAAGAGGTTTTCCATCTCTCAAAGTCTATTTTTCCCATTTACTGCAGTGCTTCAAAGATTACATTCCATCTGTCAATATCTATCTATCTATCTAATCACTCTAAGAGATTGATTGCAAATTTTCATAATCTCTTAAAAATTGCATTACCCCACAACATTACCCCTTTAATAAGTAAATACTTTACCTGATCTTAGCACATATCTGCACAATGCATTTCTCAATAGGACCTATTTGAAGGTAAATGTTAGAGGGTATGCATCTGCAACAATCCCCACAGATTGTGTCAGATTGAAGCAATCTCCCAATTAAAGTTTCAGTTTGTCCTAAAACTGCTGCCTCCCACCTCTCCAATAAATCTGCCACAATAGATGACTCCCCTTCCATCCCTTTTGTTTTTGTACAGATATCAACTTGAACACACATTTGAAACTTTCACTGCAGCTAAATCCGACTGCATTTTAATAATTTCCAATCCAGCACCTGAACTGCTGACACTTTTGGAATGAGAGCTGACTGAGATCCAGTGGCTCTGAGATACTTTATAAGTAAGATTGAAAAACATGGTTAAATCTACCATTAACAAATGACAGGAAAAAAGAACAAGAAAGTAAGATATACCGGTAAGGCAAATGAAAAAGGGTGTATGTGCCATTTAACTATACATGCAACTGTTTATTAAGCTGTACACATAAATCAGCAATTTATTTTTGAAATAAAATGTAAACGTAATGCTCTCCATCTCTAGCTGAAGTTTACATTAATCCTTGCCAGGGAAAAGGGACAGTATGGACCTATCCTGGTGAAAGAGTTCTAACTCTAACAAACACACAAGAAAAAAATATATTTCCATTTGGAGAGCTACCCGCTACTATGTCTGTTTAGCAGTAACCAAAGGATAGGAAGTTTTAGGAAACAAATAAACATACCTTTGAGCTTGTATGTTTCACCATTAGCAGAATACACAATTATCATGTTTGGAGCCTCTTCACTATGTGAAATCGCTGATCCGCAAGAGACAAGAATCCCCTGGGTTTCTGGCTTTTACTTGTTTCAGTCACAAAATATTGCAAGATTCCAGAATCAAAGTCCAACACAAATACCTGGCATAAAAGGAAAGAGACTACAGTGAAAAGTGTTCATTCTACATCAAAGACAGTTCAGTTCTGCAGAACAGTGAATTCCAAAGTGCAATAAATAAAGCCATTTGTTTCCATGTAAGAGATTTTGACTTTAAATGAGAACTTCTAGATTAAAAGCCTTCTAACCAGTTTAGATGTTAAGTTCTCCTTACAGAACTCCATGTTAAAATAGCAGAATCACCAAACCCTTTCCAAACCACCTGTGTTCAGTGCTGCCACTAACCAGGCTTAGTGGTGGGCCCTCCAAGGTTTAAAGTCTGTCTCACTTCTCCATGCAGTAACTCAACAAACATATTATATGTGCTGCAACAAAAACTATTACATTCTTTATTAAGGCCACAAGGATATCCTTACAGGAACAAATAAAGATTATAATCTTCATTGAGGCCATAGGGATACAGTGTATTTATCTGTTATAACATACGTGTGGGCCTAGGCACTCCTTCAGGCAATGTGCCAGTATCTTCCAGGTGCTGCTTCTCAGTCCTCTACCTCAGGACTCTAAGCTATAACACAAGCATAAAAAGTTTGATGGAAGCGCACTCTGTAAATCAGAAAATGTTCTGTTTTTTGCATCACACAAACATAAACAACGTTTCGGAGAACGCTATGTCTCCTTCACCTGATGAAGGAGACATAGCGTTCTCCGAAACGTTGTGTATGTTTTGTGTGATGCAATAAACAGAACATTTTCTGATTAACAGAGTGCGCTTCCATCAAACTTTTTATGCTTGTGATACAGTGATTTAACCTGTTGATCCACATGGTCTCTCTCTTTTTCAAAAGTGTCTTCCGGCCCCCTCTCCAAGGGGTTGCAACCTTATCTTTACACCATGAATTTCAAATCATTGTCTCCATGGCCCACTTCCAAAACATTTTTGGATACTGGGTAATCACATATCATTATGCTTAATGCTAAATCTATGTTGGGAAATGCAAGATTTACAGGTTGTATAGTTTCCCTAATATACAATAGATTACATGGACACCAAAGTACATATACTGCATACTTAGTGCCACATGTAAAATATCCTTTAAGGACATACTCTTTACCCGTTTTGGGATGAAGGAAGCTGGAGGCCTTATTACATAACTTGCATTGGACACATCAAAGACAGGAAAACATCCCGGTCCTCGACTTGCCCAAAACGTTTCAGGTTCCTTTTCTTCCCAACATAAATTCCCCATTAAGCATAAGGATGTGTGATTACCAGTATCAAAACATTTCTTGGAAGTGGGCCATGGAGACAATGATTTCAAATTCATGGTGTTAGATACGGTTGCGACCCTGTGGAGGGGTGGGGGCCTGGGTGACACTTTTGAAAAAGAGACCATGTGGCAACAGGTTAAAAACACTCTATCCCCATGGCCAATAAAAAATATAAACTGTATTTGTTCCTGTGAGGATATCCTCATAGCCTTAATACAGATTATAATAGTTTTTGTGGGGTAAAATATGCAGCACGGTGTTGTTTTTTCTATGGAAGAAAATGGGGTTAATAATGTTACTGGGATAATATGATTTATCCATGATAAGGGAAGACAAAAGTATGTATAGTTGAACCTATGATGTATTTCCTGTTTGATGATGTAAAATGGTGTAATATGTGGTCATTCAAGTTTTGTCATTTGTCCAGCCTGATGAATGTGAAAATTCTCCCAAACGTCGCTTTATGGACTGTGACTGATGTAATTCAATAAAAAGAAAAAACCTGTTAAAGCAAATCCGATATCCTTTTGGAAAATTATACTGGTATGTATAAATATGTGCTGCTTTCCTTCCCCTCACATTGTATTGTAAGACTGATTCTGCCAGCTACAGTAAATTGCACCTAATGTCCATTAACATAAACATTTTTTAAAAACACAGTTCAAAGGAATTTACATAACCTAGTTTTTTAATACCCAGTGAATCAGTAATGAATAAAAAATACATTTTAATTTACTTCAACACTTCTTAAATTCTTCATTTTCCAACTTACAGAACAAGTAAAACACTTTACTCTATTGCAAAAAGCTCCATATTGAAAAAAAAGATCAGATATAAAACTTCACAGACAGCACATTATCTCTGCAGGTCTTTCATCAGGGACAGGACATTACCTATAAATCTAACCATAACGGACTGATTGTGATAATGAATCAAGCTCCAGACTGTCTACAAAGAGCCAGAGAGCTCCCATTTCAGCCAGACACAGCTGAAGAAGCATGAATTCACTCAACCTAACCATTTAACTATGTTTTCAGTTAGTCATAGGAATGCCAAAGAACTGGGAGCTGAATTTTGGCAGATCGTTTCATGCAAGGCATTTGGCCTAGCACTACAGTTCTGATCAGTTATAAAACGCATGCGTACATGATTTTTATTCATATCACATGTTTAAAATATGTAAATTTATAGGAAAACAGCAACACAAAAAGACAACAAGCTCATTTACCCAAAGCCACAATCGTTGACCCAAATCGAGGTTTATATTTTGTGGAGATAAAATCCTGAGCTTTTTGTCGCTATCCGCGCAACTTTGCGATATAGAAGCGCATGTGATTCTTAAAAAAAAAAAGGTCCAAAAAGCAGTTTGCAGTACAAGCAAACCTAGATAGACAGGCATAAAAAGTATGAGAGGGGCACTCTTCTGTGAATATTTCTTATTGGATCACATTAACACAACGTTTCAGGGACAACACTGTCCCTTTCATCAGGTGTGTGATAGACAGACCAATTGGGCAACACTAGCCTGCGCTTTTTAACTGCTAACCAAAAAGAATTTACAACTTGTTTTGCAGATAGATTTAACAAATATTACAAATGGGAAATGCAGGAGGAACTGGAAGACAAGTGAATGTTCTAGTCTGCACAGCGCATAGTCACCAACACAATTTCCTATGAATGTAATTATATTTTGCTATTGATTGATTGCATGCTAGGATTTGGGACAGTTTGTGAACATGGCTCAGAGTGTCCTTTTACTTATCTCCATGTGGTCTCTGTTTCGGAGAATATGACAAGCAATGACAATACTCCTAAAGCTTCATACACACATGCGATCGTATTCGGCCTATAATTGACGTGTATGGGCACTTTGTCGGCCGTAACAGCCGTTCCAATCAGGGATCGTTAAACACCACTTCAAGGAGCATTTAGGGCACTAGTCCATAATTGGAGTGAAAAATATAATAAAAGAAAGGGGGTGCTCCATCCACCAAAATTAGCATAAAGACATAAAGAAGGAGAGTAGTGGATATAAAAGGGCACACCACCCAAAGTTTCATATGAAAAAATATAAAACTCCTGTATTACAAATACACCAAGCAAGTCAGCAATATCATCGTAGTGTTCTAATGGCGTCCGTGGAGTGGGAGCAATAAAAACAAGCTAGACACGTTTCGTCTGCCTTAGCAGACTTCATCAATAACAAAGAAGTCTAAAGTTAAACATGTATGATCCCAATCAGGGATCGTTGCTTGACCAGCCAGGCGGATCTTCACCAACTGGAAGTTCCAGCTGACAAAATGCCCATACACGGCATGATTATCACTCAAAACGGCCATGCATATGAATTGCGTGTCGGCACCGTGATCACACGTGTATGAGCCTTAAATATAGTGTGATTTGCAGATCTAACTATCTTCTGACACCAATCTAGGAAGTTAGTTCGTTGTACATCTATTAGAACCTGGTGTTGTTCTCTATTCACCAAATTATACTACGGCATGTTAGAAACCAAACATATTGCGAGCAACAATCGCTCTACCTTTCATGCACAATGTACCCACAATCTTGCAGGTCTTACTACACTGGGATTCCTTCTTGCCATGTGCTGGCATTAAAAATTGTCGGTGCTTGAATTGCAAACTGATCGTTGTATCTATTAAGAAAAATTCCCACCATAAAGTAAACTAACCCATATAGTTAAGCATGTACAGGAGAACTGTCCCTCTGGAGCAAAAAATGAACAGTAGGTTAGTTTGGATATGAAAATAAACATTTAAAGAAAAGCAAAAAAAACTGCTTAAACCTGCAAAACTAAAGCTAGGTGCACAGTAACATTATGGGCAAAGTGTTCGCTGGAAAAACAATTCTTCCCGAGGCAAATAAACATTTGCCAACGGCCTCAGGAACTATCATCACTAACTCAAAATTTCCCTCAGTCAGTACTTTTAGTATAGGGAGTAGGTCATGATTGCTAGGTTGTGTGGCAGTCCCGAACGATCTTCCCCATTCTAATATATGGAGACTATGAGATTGTATCAGTTACCTGCTAAGATTGGTACTGTGTTAGTCTGTACTCTAGCCCCACAGCAGTAGTTAGAAATATGGGCTACCCCTCTACATAAAGAACAGAACAACAAGGCTGCCCCCTATCCCCCCTCCTGTTCATTAATCAATCGAACCCCTAGCAACTAAAGAAGAAATTAAAAAAAAACAATTTTCTCACTATAATTGCCCTTTAAACTTTCCAGGATCTTCCCCACCACTGAAGTTAAACTTACAGGCCTATAATTACCCGGCTGTGAACGACTACCCTTTTTGAATATTGGAATAACATCAGCCTTTTTCCAATCCAGAGGCACACCACCGGACATGAGGGAATCAGCAAAAATAAGAAACAATGGCCTAGATAAAACTGAACTTAGCTCCTTAAGTACCCGAGGATGTATTTTATCCGGTCCAGGAGATTTACTAATATTAACCTTATTTAGTTCTTTCTGTACCATATCCTCGGTTAACCAAAGTGAACTTGAATCTTGTATACCTTTATTGCTACTATACTCTATGATATCTGTACTTGGATCTTCTATAGTGTATACAGAGGAAAAAAAATTATTCAAGACATTTGCTTTATCGCCATCCTCCGTAACTAACTTATCCCCATTAATTAATGGTGCCACATTCTCAGTCCTCATCTTCTTACTATTAATATACTTAAAAAAATGTTTAGGCTTAGTGATGCTTTCTTCAGCTATCCTAACTTCATTATTAATTTTAGCTAGTTTGATTGCTTTCTTACACTCCTTGTTACAGTTTTTATACTCCCTAAAGGCCCTTTCCGTTCCCTCGGCCTTAAAGGTTTTAAATGCCTTTTTCTTCCTTACCATTTGCCTCTTTACATCAGAATTCAGCCACATGGGCGCGGATTTATTTTTTTTACATTTATTTCCCAAGGGTATAAATTTAGATGTGAACTGGCTTAAAATCCCCTTGAACACAGTCCACTTCTGTTCAGTACCTTTACCTGATAATACATTATCCCAGTTGACATTCTGAAGAGCTGCTTTTAACCTGGGAAAATTTGCTTTCCTGAAATTAAATGTCTTTGTTAACCCAGCGCACTTTTCCTTTCGATAACAAAGTCCAAATGCCACTATTTCATGGTCACTATTCCCTAAGCCTCCAGTTACCTTTATATCTATAATGCGCTCCACAATGTTAGATATTACCAGATCCAACAGAGCTCCTTTTCTAGTAGGAACCTCAACCACCTGTGAGAGAAAATTATCCTGCAGCAAATTCAGGAACTCATCGCCTTTTTCTGTGATGGCAGTTCCACCACACCAATCAATGTCAGGGTAATTGAAGTCCCCCATAATGAGCACACTCCCCAAACTTGCAGCCCTTGCCAACTGCATATGAAGTTGACTCACCTCCTCTCTGCTAGCATTTGGCGGCTTATAGCAGACACCAACAATGACATTACCCCCTTTCCTGTTGCCTAATTCCACCCATATTGCCTCCACTTTATCATCCATATCACCAGCTATCTCTTCTTTTAAATTTGGCTTCAATTCATTTTTAACATATACACATACTCCTCCCCCTTTCCTTTTTTTTCTGTCCTGCCTAAACAAGGCATATCCTTCTATATTTACAGCCCAGTCTTGAGAACTGTTCAACCACGTTTCTGCTATACCTATTACATCATACTTTTCATTCAATGCCATCATTTCCAATTCACCCATTTTGTCAGCCAGGCTTCTCGCATTTGCAAACATACATTTTAGATTATGATCCTGTAATTTATTCGTACACTTTGATACACATTCCTCCCTATCCCCTATGCTAGCCCCACCCCCCTTTCCACCCACCACTGGCCTATCTACACCCTGCTTTCCTCCTGGACAAT
This sequence comes from Hymenochirus boettgeri, assembly GCA_019447015.1. Classification (NCBI taxonomy): domain Eukaryota; kingdom Metazoa; phylum Chordata; class Amphibia; order Anura; family Pipidae; genus Hymenochirus; species Hymenochirus boettgeri. The sequence goes on from CM033474.1 coordinate 88,055,106, forward strand.
CTATCCCAGTGAGACTGCTAATACCCTCCCCCCCCAAACCTGATGTAAATATATCTAATAGAGGTAAAGTGTTTGGGAGTATGCTTTCTTACTTTCCTGCAAAATGGACTTTAGATTTTATAAGATTCTTAAAAAATCTTTAGCTTATTGTTACCCTTTAATAGATACACCAGTTTTTGCACTAAATAAGTCGACCTCAACTGTTTTACAGTATAAAAATACCATTTAAATTATGTGCAAACTAGAAAATAGATTTGTTTCCGCATCACATTGAAAAATACCTCACCTGTACAGCCCAGAAAGCTCATGGACAGGACCACTTTGTCAATGACACATAAGTAATTAAATCTCATCTCTTTTCACAAAGGCTGTGTGCAGTAAAGAATAATTCACATAATGACTGGTACTGTTTGAGAACACTATGTATCTTCATACTTTACAGCACAGCAAGGGAAAGTGTCAGGATATGCATACTTGTGGCTTTAGAAAAGTTCAGGAAATCTTTCATAACGAAGAATGAAATGTTTCATTGGCTACCTACTAACTTTCAATCGGTTGCTCTAACTGTGGGACTCTTTCCAAAATGCAATAGAGAGACGAAAAGCATGAACAGCTAATAGTATGTAAGATGCCAGGGAAAATTAAATCTCTGCAGGAAGCCAAAGGATAAACTGGGAAATGCATCAAATCATAAGTTTTGAAAAATAAGATGGGTGAAAAGAATGCATTAAGGACTTTAGAAAAATTTGCAGAGACATGTTGAGTCTTCAGAAATGAGGTCAAGACAAATAGTGTAAGCTCCTTGTCTAGACAACAGCTTTAGATGCAATAAAAGTTTGAGAATTATTATCTCACCTCACAGAGTTGCAAGGATGATGAGAGCGGTGCCAAAGCCTAGAACTACAAGGGGGAACATGAAGGACTGAAGTCTTGTAGTGCCTGCAAGGTCCCCCATCTCAAGAGAGCACATGTAAAGGCCCATCTGCAGTTAAACATCTGAATGATCCAGAGAAGAAATCAAGCTCTTTAGCTTCAACTCAGCTTGCTCTGTTTGGAAGAGGAGGAATGCTGCTTATGAACCCAAGAACACCACCCCCACCATCAAACATGGAGGCAAATTATTTTTGGAAGGTTTTTTTGGAAGACAAGAAGGCAACAAAGGAGTGGCCCAAGAAGAAGCCCATTAAGGTCCTGGAGTGGCCCAGACAGACTCCAGACCTTAATTCAATAGAAAATCTGTGGAGGGAGCTGATGGTTTGAGTTTCCAAACATTAGCCCTGTGACCTTACTGAGGATCTGCAAAAAGGAGTGGGAACAAAATCCATCCTGAGAAATGTTCCAAAGCTGGTGGCCAACTACAAGAAATGTCTGACCTCTGTGATTGCCAATAGGGTTTTTCAGAGTTTTCGACCAAGTCATATTTTGCATAGGGAATAAATACTTTTACACTATAATAAAATTAAATCTCTAATTTTTGTGCACTTGTTGTTTGTTTTTATTATTCTGTGTCTCACAGCTACAGTAAACTTACTATTACAATTATAGAAGGGTCATTTGTTTGTCAGAGGGCAAATATATCGCAGTAAATGCTGCTTTTTAAATGGAGATAAAAGTTTTTTTTTAATTCAAAGTGTTGATGTTGTAGCTCTTGCTCTATTTAAAAGGTGCCACTTTTGAAAATTGATATTTTTAAAGCAAAGATACCCTTTAAATAAATGATGTATAGCTACAATGAAACCAATAAAGCCAGCATCATGCTTCTAATTTTAATCCCAATCAGTCTTTCAGTGTTTAGATTTTTTAGGCAATCATACCTTAAAGGTGACCTATACCTGTTAGTAACTTGCAATGAAAGTTGCACGTGTGTGGCCAACTTTACTTTTAAAGATTATACATAAATATATAGATCAAATATCCCTAAATGAAAGTGGTACCACTGATATTTTGATGTGACTGGCCCATTAAGGACCACAGGACCGGACGTGTCAGATCAGTTGGTCCAATATTATGGCAAATTTATATATATTGACCATGTTTGAAGGTTGGAATGAATTATTGACCTGAGTTACCAGCCAGCCAAATGAGAGAAACAACAATTGGAAATTTTATGTTGTTTAATTGTGATCACTTTGCAATCAGTGTAGCCCTGCTAATAACATTTATTAAGTGATTCCTTATTAGATCAGATGTTCTGGCAAGGTACCAGCCTTTATGGTGGCTATACACATTGAGATATTACTGGCTGATGCCAAATATCAGATAATAATCCCCCCAATGAATGGTGTCCATGGACAAAACCAGGACAGGCATTTTTGTGCAATCGATATTACAGTCCACAATTCACCAATAATATCAATCCGTATATGGGCAGTATTAGGTGTGCAAACCAGCTGTGTAAACGAGAGCAGACAAACAATCTGCAGTGTGAATTTTTAATTGCAAAGAGATTTTTCCAAACTGGTTCAACACTATAGAAGATGGTTTTCCATCTCTCAAAGTCTATTTTTCCCCATTTACTGCAGTGCTTCAAAGATTACATTCCATCTGTCAATATCTATCTATCTATCTAATCACTCTAAGAGATTGATTGCAAATTTTCATAATCTCTTAAAAATTGCATTACCCCACAACATTACCCCTTTAATAAGTAAATACTTTACCTGATCTTAGCACATATCTGCACAATGCATTTCTCAATAGTGTACCTATTTGAAGGTAAATGTTAGAGGGTATGCATCTGCAACAATCCCTCACAGATTGTGTCAGATTGAAAGCAATCTCCCAAATGAAAGTTTCAGTTTGTCCTAAAACTGCTGCCTCCCACCTCTCCAATAAATCTGCCACAATAGATGACTCCCCTTCCCATCCCTTTTGTTTTTGTACAGATATCAACTTGAACACACATTTGAAACTTTCACTGCAGCTAAATCCGACTGCATTTTAATAATTTTCCAATCCAGCACCTGAACTGCTGACACTTTTGGAATGAGAGCTGACTGAGATCCAGTGGCTCTGAGATACTTTATAAGTAAGATTGAAAAACATGGTTAAATCTACCATTAACAAATGACAGGAAAAAAGAACAAGAAAGTAAGATATACCGGTAAGGCAAATGAAAAAAGGGTGTATGTGCCATTTAACTATACATGCAACTGTTTATTAAGCTGTACACATAAATCAGCAATTTATTTTTGAAATAAAATGTAAACGTAATGCTCTCCATTCTCTAGCTGAAGTTTACATTAATCCTTGCCAGGGAAAAGGGACAGTATGGACCTATCCTGGTGAAAGAGTTCTAACTCTAACAAACACACAAGAAAATAAATATATTTCCATTTGGAGAGCTACCCGCTAGCTATGTCTGTTTAGCAGTAACCAAAGGATAGGAAGTTTTAGGAAACAAATAAACATACCTTTGAGCTTGTATGTTTCACCATTAGCAGAATACACAATTATCATGTTTGGAGCCTCTTCACTTAGTGAAATCGCTGATCCCGCAAGAGACAAGAATCCCCTGGGTTTCTGGCTTTTACTTGTTTCAGTCACAAAATATTGCAAGATTCCAGAATCAAAGTCCAACACAAAATACCTGGCATAAAAGGAAAGAGACTACAGTGAAAAGTGTTCATTCTACATCAAAGACAAGTTCAGTTCTGCAGAACAGTGAATTCCAAAGTGCAATAAATAAAGCCATTTGTTTCCATGTAAGAGATTTTGACTTTAAATGAGAACTTCTAGATTAAAAGCCTTCTAACCAGTTTAGATGTTAAGTTCTCCTTACAGAACTCCATGTTAAAAATAGCAGAATCACCAAACCCTTTCCAAACCACCTGTGTTCAGTGCTGCCACTAACCAGGCTTAGGTGGTGGGCCCTCCAAAGGTTTAAAGTCTGTCTCACTTCTCCATGCAGTAACTCAACAAATATTATATGTGCTGCACACAAAAACTATTACATTCTTTATTAAGGCCACAAGGATATCCTTACAGGAACAAATAAAGATTATAATCTTCATTGAGGCCATAGGGATACAGTGTATTTATCTGTTATAACATACGTGTGGGCCTAGGCACTCCTTCAGGCAATGTGCCAGTATCTTCCAGGTGCTGCTTCCCTCAGTCCTCTACCTTCAGGACTCTAAGCTATAACACAAGCATAAAAAGTTTGATGGAAGCGCACTCTGTTAATCAGAAAATGTTCTGTTTTTTGCATCACACAAACATACACAACGTTTCGGAGAACGCTATGTCTCCTTCACCTGATGAAGGAGACATAGCGTTCTCCGAAACGTTGTGTATGTTTGTGTGATGCAATAAACAGAACATTTTCTGATTAACAGAGTGCGCTTCCATCAAACTTTTTATGCTTGTGATACAGTGTATTTAACCTGTTGATCCACATGGTCTCTCTCTTTTTCAAAAGTGTCTTCCGGCCCCCACCTCTCCAAGGGGTTGCAACCTTATCTTTACACCATGAATTTCAAATCATTGTCTCCATGGCCCACTTCCAAAACATTTTTGGATACTGGTAATCACATATCATTATGCTTAATGCTAAATCTATGTTGGGAAATGCAAGATTTTACAGGTTGTATAGTTTCCCTAATATACAATAGATTACATGGACACCAAAGTACATATACTGCATACTTAGTGCCACATGTAAAATATCCTTTAAGGACATACTCTTTACCCGTTTTGGGATGAAGGAAGCTGGAGGCCTTATTTACATACTTGCATTGGACACATCAAAGACAGGAAAACATCCCGGTCCTCGACTTGCCCAAAACGTTTCAGGTTCCTTTTTCTTCCCAACATAAATTCCCCATTAAGCATAAGGATGTGTGATTACCAGTATCAAAACATTTCTTGGAAGTGGGCCATGGAGACAATGATTTCAAATTCATGGTGTTAGATACGGTTGCGACCCTGTGGAGGGGTGGGGGCCTGGGTGACACTTTTGAAAAAGAGACCATGTGGATCAACAGGTTAAAAACACTCTATCCCCATGGCCTCAATAAAAAATATAAACTGTATTTGTTCCTGTGAGGATATCCTCATAGCCTTAATACAGATTATAATAGTTTTTGTGGGGGTAAAATATGCAGCACGTGTTGTTTTTTCTATGGAAGAAAATGGGGTTAAATAATGTTACTGGGATAATATGATTTATCCATGATAAGGGAAGACAAAAGTATGTATAGTTGAACCTATGATGTAATTTCCTGTTTGATGATGTAAAATGGTGTAATATGTGGTCATTCAAGTTTTGTCATTTGTCCAGCCTGATGAATGTGAAAAATTCTCCCCAAAACGTCGCTTTATGGACTTGTGACTGATGTAATTCAATAAAAAGAAAAAACCTGTTAAAGCAAATCCGATATCCTTTTGGAAAATATATACTGGTATTGTATAAATATGTGCTGCTTTCCTTCCCCTCACATTGTATTGTAAGACTGATTCTGCCAGCTACAGTAAATTGCACCTAATGTCCATTAACATAAACATTTTTTTTAAAAAACACAGTTCAAAGGAATTTACATAACCTAGTTTTTTAATACCCAGTGAATCAGTAATGAATAAAAAATACATTTTAATTTACTTCAACACTTCTTAAATTCTTCATTTTCCAACTTACAGAACAAGTAAAACACTTTACTCTATTGCAAAAAGCTCCATATTGAAAAAAAAGATCAGATATAAAACTTCACAGACAGCACATTATCTCTGCAGGTCTTTCATCAGGGACAGGACATTACCTATAAATCTAAACCATAACAGGACTGATTGTGAATAATGAATCAAGCTCCAGACTGTCTACAAAGAGCCAGAGAGCTCCCATTTCAGCCAGACACAGCTGAAAGAAGCATGAATCACTCAACCTAACCATTTAACTATGTTTTCAGTTAGTCATAGGAATGCCAAAGAACTGGGAGCTGAATTTTGGCAGATCGTTTCATGCAAGGCATTTGGCCTAGCACTACAGTTCTGATCAGTTATTAAAACGCATGCGTACATGATTTTTCATTCATATCACATGTTTAAATAATATGTAAATTTATAGGAAAACAGCACACACAAAAAGACAACAAGCCTCATTTACCCAAAGCCACAATCGTTGACCCAAATCGAGGTTTATATTTTGTGGAGATAAAATCCTGAGCTTTTGTCGCTATCCGCGCAACTTTGCGATATAGAAGCGCATGTGATTCTTAAAAAAAAAAAGGTCCAAAAAGCAGTTTGCAGTACAAGCAAACCTAGTATAGACAGGCATAAAAAGTCATGAGAGGGGCACTCTTCTGTGAATATATTTCTTTATTGGATCACATTAACACAACGTTTCAGGGACACACTGTCCCTTTCATCAGGTGTGTGATAGACAGACCAATTGGGCAACACTAGCCTGCGCTTTTTAACTGCTAACCAAAAAAGAATTTACAACTTGTTTTGCAGATAGATTTAACAAATATTACAAATGGGAAATGCAGGAGGAACTGGAAGACAAGTGAATGTTCTAGTCTGCACAGCGCATAGTCACCAACACAATTTCCTATGAATGTAATTATATTTTGCTATTGATTGATTGCATTGCTAGGATTTGGGCACAGTTTGTGAACATGGCTCAGAGTGTCCTTTTACTTATTCTCCATGTGGTCTCTGTTTCTGGAGAATATGACAAGCAATGACAATACTCCTAAAGCTTCATACACACATGCGATCGTATTCGGCCTATAATTCTGACGTGTATGGGCACTTTGTCGGCCGTAACAGCCGTTCAATCAGGGATCGTTAAACACCACTTCAAGGAGCATTTAGGGCACTAGTCCATAATTGGAGTGAAAAATATAATATAAAGAAAGGGGGTGCTCCATCCACCAAAATTAGCATAAAGACATAAAGAAGGAGAGTAGTGGATATAAAATGGGCACACCACCAAAGTTTCATATGAAAAAATATAAAACTCCTGTATTACAAATACACCAAGCAAGTCAGCAATATCATCGTAGTGTTCTAATGGCGTCCGTGGAGTGGGAGCAATTAAAAACAAGCTAGACACGTTTCGTCTGCCTTAGCAGACTTCATCAATAACAAAGAAGTCTAAAGTTAAACATGTATGATCCCAATCAGGGATCGTTGCTTGACCAGCCAGGCGGATCTTCCACCAACTGGAAGTTCCAGCTGACAAAATGCCCATACACGGCATGATTATCACTCAAAACGGCCATGCATATGAATTGCGTGTCGGCACCGTGATCACACGTGTATGAGCCTTTAAATATAGTGTGATTTGCAGATCTAACTATCTTCTGACACCAATCTAGGAAGTTAGTTCGTTGTACATCTATTAGAACCTGGTGTTGTTCTCTATTCACCAAATTATACTACGGCATGTTAGAAACCAAACATATTGCGAGCAACAATCGCTCTACCTTTCATGCACAATGTACCCACAATCTTGCAGGTCTTACTACACTGGGATTCCTTCTTGCCATGTGCTGGCATTAAAAAATTGTCGGTGCTTGAATTGCAAACTGATCCGTTGTATCTATTAAGAAACTTCCCACCATAAAGTAAACTAACCCAATATAGTTAAGCATGTACAGGAGAACTGTCCCTCTGGAGCTAAAAAATGAACAGTAGGTTAGTTTGGATATGAAAATAAACATTTAAAGAAAAGCAAAAAAAACTGCTTAAACCTGCAAAACTAAAGCTAGGTGCACAGTAACTATTATGGGCAAAGTGTTCGCTGGAAAAACAATTCTTCCCGAGGCAAATAAACATTTGCCAACGGCCTCAGGAACTATCATCACTAACTCAAAATTTCCCTCAGTCACGTACTTTTAGTATAGGGAGTAGGTCATGATTGCTAGGTTGTGTGGCAGTCCCGAACGATCTTCCCCATTCTTAATATATGGAGACTATGAGATTGTATCAGTTACCTGCTAAAGATTGGTACTGTGTTAGTCTGTACTCTAGCCCCACAGCAGTAGTTAGAAATATGGGCTACCCCTCTACATAAAGAACAGAACAACAAGGCTGCCCCCTATCCCCCCTCCTGTTCACTTAATCAATCGAACCCCTAGCAACTAAAATAAGATCATCTACGGACATAACAGGCATAGAAATAGGTAACACACATTCCAAAATCTCTCTTTTCGCAGATAACACACTACTTTATCTATCTCAACCCATTATCTCTCTCCCAATTTTTCACCAAAAACTACACAAATTCGGCAAGATATCAGGATTTAAAGTTAATCACTTCAAATCTGTAGCATACCCCATACACCTATCGAACCCATTATACAACACACTACATGATAAATTCTCATTAAAATGGACAACAGAGTCTTTCAGATATCTGGGAATACAGCTAAGCCCCAAAATAGAAATACTACATTCTCACAAATATGGCAAACTGATCCCAATCTTGATTAACTAAAAAATGGTCCCCCTACCCCCTTTCATTAGCTGTAAGAATAAACACAAATAACATGACTACACTCCTAAGAATCTTAATTTAGAGCACTACCCATACTGGTGAACCAACAACTACTAAACAAACTACAAACAGAAATCAGAAAATTCATATGGAAAGGGAAGAAACCCAGAATAAAATACAAGTACTTGGGAATACACAAAAATAAAGGAGGGTTTGGTCTCCCTATATTATCACATTACTACAAAGCGGCACAAATTGCCCAAACCTGACAATGGATACAAGGAGCAGGAAAAATAGCTTGGGTGGATATAGACAATGAATTAATTGCACCAATCCATTCATCATCACTTTTATGGCTGGCAAAAGAACACCACAAACTCCAACTCAAACAAAAACCACTCTCCTCTTATTCAACACGGTTTACAACTTTGGAACAAAATAAACAAGCAGTATTCTATCCTCCCCCAATACTCCATATTAACTCCTCTATTATACTCCCCAATCTCCCCTGTGGGCCTCACAACAAAAGAAATACTATATTGGAAAAACAAAGGTATAAACACTATAAATGATCTAAGAAAGGAAGACGGGTCATTAAGCTCATGGGAAGAAGCGTTGTTGGATCTGGTGATATCTAATAACCCTGAGCTCATTTTGGAGATGAAGGTAATGGGAAGCTTAGGGAATAGTGACCATGATATAGTGTCATTTAATATAGGTGCACTGGGTTAACAAAAACTTTTAACTTTAGGAAAGCTAATTTTATGCTGTTAAAGGAATCGCTCCTGCTCATAGACTGGGGGGCATTGTTTCTAGGTAAACATACAGAGCAGATGTGGACCACTTTTAAAGGGATATTAAATTATTACATTTCTAAATCGGTACCTTTAGGTAACAAGTGTAAAAAAATTAGGTCCACTCCTGCATGGATTAATGCTCAAGTAAAAAGGGAAATGGAAAAAAAAAAGGCTTTTAAAATTTTGAAAACAGAGGGAACAGAACAGGCTTACAGGGAGTACAAAAGCTGTAATAAAGAGTGCAAGAAAGCAATTAAACTAGCTAAAATAGAAAGGGAAATACGGATTGCTGAACAAAGCAAGTCCAACCCCAAAATATATATATATAGTATATAAATGGTAAAAAGATGAGGACTGAGAATGTGGGACCATTAAATAAAGGGGCTGAGATGGTTGTAGAGGATGCCAAAAAAGCTAATCTGCTAAACCGTTTTTTAACATCGGTTTTTACTGTTGAGAATCCATGTCCTTACAGCAGGGATTGTAATAATATGCACGGTAGAAATGAAGAGTATTCACATTGGCTAACAGAGGATATAGTACGGAAACAATTAGACAAAGTTAATATCAATAAAGCCCCAGGACCAGATGGATTGCATCCTCGGGATTTTAAAAGAGCTAAGTTAAGTTCTATCTAGACCACTGTTTCTCATCTTTTCAGATTCGCTTTGGTCTGGGGATGTGCCGCTGGATTGGAAAAAAGCCAATGTAATACCAATATTCAAAAGGTAGTCGTTAACAACCTGGTAACTATAGACCGTTAAGCCTAACATCAGTGGTAGGGAAGGTGCTGGAAAATTTGTTACAGGATCATATCCTTGACTTTGTCTCCAGTGCTCATCTTATTAGTAGTAGTCAGCATGGATTTATGAGAAACAGATCATTCCAGACAAATTTAATTGTTTTTTATGAAGAAGCTAGTAAGAAGTTAGATTCAGGCACAGCAGTTGATGTGGTATACCGTATATACTCGAGTATAAACCGAGTTTTTCAGGCTGTAAAATCAGCCTGAAAAGCCAACCTCGGTTTATACTCGGGTCAGTCGCTCTAACATACCCTCCAACTGCTGTACGGGGTTTAGAGACAGTCCAGGGTGCGAGTACCTGCAAGAGGAGAGGGAGGGATGATCAGCCTGGCCAGAAACTCTTGATTGGTGCTGGTCCTCCGTGAAACCGGGTGCTGGACTGGCTGAAGACTTGGTAAGGAGGCGTGGCAGTATTTCCCTCTCCTCTGTGAATTTCCGTGATCCAGCAATTGTTCAGGAGGGGGAGAGGCAGAGTAGGGAACAGCCACTGGACAGGAGAGGCAGAGCAGGGAACAGCCATTGCATGGGAGGGGGAGAGGCAGAGCAGGGAACAGCCAGATAAGGAGCAGCACTACTCTGTTTAAGAACAGCTAAGCAGTGACTTCCAGGAGAGGAGCATGGGTAAGATAGTATTAAAGGCAGCAGATAGCAGAACTGATAGTGGCTCTCCTCACCATTACCATTTTTCATTTAGGAGGGAGTATGAGCTGAAATCAATGAATCTTTAAAAGGGGTGCTGGGAGGAATAGGAACAGATGGGGGACCCATAATGAGAAAAGGAGGAAGGGGTCAGTGTGAGGAGTGAGGGGCAGAATAAAGAGGAAAGTGTGAAAAATGGGGTATAAGGTAGGAAAGCATAGGAGAATTCCCATACAGTTGTACAGCCTCAAAACAATACAGAATCAGAAGGCTGTAGTGTTCATATTTTCAACCCTCGGTTTATACTCGAGTCAATCACTTTTACTAGTTTTTTAGGTAAAAATAGGTACCTCGGTTTATACACGGGTCGGTTTATACTCGAGTATATACGGTACTTGGATTTTGCTAAAGCTTTTGATACTGTGCCACATAGGTGATTAATATATAAATTGAGGACTGTTGGCCTTGAAGAAAACATTTGTTCATGGATAGAGAACTGGTTATTGGATCGCAAACAGAGAGTGGTGGTTAATGGAGCTACATCTATGTGGGCTAAAGTTCTAAGCGGAGTGCCTCAGGGTTCTGTGATGGGGCTTTGAGAAGGGGGCATTGAGAGCAAGGTCTCAGTGTTTGCTGATAACACTAAACTATGCAGAGCTTTGGAAACTTCAAATGATGTGCAAGTGCTGCAAGCAGATCTAGATAGATAATCAAAATGGGAAACAGAATGGCAGATGAGATGGGGACAGAGATCAAAATTTGGTGATCACTTCTGATCACCAAATTATTGATCTTTGCCAATGAATGAAAAATCACTTCCTGGAAAATGATTTCCGGGAAGTGATTTTTCCGATCGGATTTCGAATTGGAAAACGGGCATTTATGCCCGTATTCCAAGTTCGGTATCATTCCCTAAGATGATTTGATGATCATCTTTGGGAATGATCCAAAAAAAGTGATACACACACCTTTTTCTTTTTTTACCTAAAAACTATAAATTAGCACAAAACTTTGTCTTCTCCAAGCTTCCCAATGTCCCCAGTGATATCGGTAAAGTAAACGCGGATCATTATTTATTCGATTTCAAGGGAAACTAAGCCTATTTTAGTAGAAAATTTTGCAGAGGTACCGAAAAAAGACCGGATTGAATTTTTAGGATCAGTAAAGTGTGCAAAAACTTGTGGGACTCTCCGTACTAACTGGTTTTCACTAAAATACCACTAAAGGGGGGAGTGGGGATAGGGTTGGGGGGTGGGTAGTGGCGTTTTTTTATTTTTTCTTGTAATTGCAATTGCGCATGGATCCCATTTGAGCTAGTTGGTGGCCCCGTCTCTGTTTGCACCCACCCATATGGCATACCGTTTGATTCAGGACATGTGGGAGATTGCCATTTAGTGGGTTTTTTTACTTGCCAAGTGGGTTTAGGTAGGATTTCAACCATTGAGTCCTCTTTTTATTTTTCACAAAACCTCCTAAAAACACGGAGTTCTTTGGATCACTGGGTCTGGAATCCTTCATGTATGCATGAAAGCATGGCATCGTAACGTAACTGAAGGTGTGTAGATTCCAAAAATATATAGTTTGTGGGGGGAATTTCCATGTTTCGGGACTGTTTCCTTAGAAAAAATGTAGGCTGTTCAAATTACAGAGCACTTTGATTTTTTCTTGTAATTGCATTTGTGCATGCGTCCCAATTGAGCTAGTTGGTGGCCACGTCTCTGTGTGCATCCACGCATATGGCATAACGTTTGATTCAGAACATGTGGGAGATTGATATTTAGTGGGGGGGTTTATTTGTGGGGGGCATTTCCAAGTTTTGGGGCTGTTTGAAATTACAGAGCACTTAGATTTTTTTTCTTGTAATTACACTTGTGCATGCGTCCCATTTGACCTAGTTGGTGGCCACGTCTCTGTGTACATCCACGCATATGGCATATCGTTTGATTCAGAACATGTGGGAAAGTGATATTTAGTGGGGGGGTATTTGTGGGGGGCATTTCCAAGTTTTGGGGCTGTTTGAAATTACAGAGAACTTTGATTTTTTTCTTGTAATTAGACTTGTGCATGTGTCCCATTTGAGCTAGTTGGTGGCCACGTCTCTGTGTGCACCCACATATATGGCATACCGTTTGATGCAGGATACGTGGGAGATTGACATTTAGTGGGGTTTTTTGCTTGTCAAGTTGGTTTAGGTAGGATTTCAATCCTTGAATCATCTTATTTTATTTTTCACAAAACCTCCTAAAAACACGGAGTTCTTTGGATCACTGGGTCTGGAATTCTTCATGTATGCATGAAAGTATGGCACCCTAACGTAGCTGAAGGTGTGTAGATTCCAAAAATATATAGTTTGCGGGGGGGAATTTCCATGTTTCGGGACTGTTTCCTTAGAAAAATGGTAGTCTGTTCAAATTACAGAGCACTTTGATTTTTTCTTGTAATTGCATTTGTGCATGCGTCCCATTTGAGCTAGTTGGTGGCCACGTCTCTGTGTACATCCACACATAGGGCATATCGTTTGATTCAGAACATCTGGGAGATTGATATTTAGTGGGGGGTTTTATTTGTGGGGGGCATTTACAAGTTTTGGGGCTGTTTGAAATTACAGAGCACTTAGATTTTTTTCTTGTAATTACACTTGTGCATGCGTCCAATTTGAGGTAGTTGGTGGCCATGTCCCTGTGTGCATCCACGCATATAGCATACCGTTGGATTCAGAACATGTGGGAGATTGACATTAAGTGGGTTTTTTGCCTGTCAAGTGGGTTTAGGTAGGATTTCAACCCTTGAATCATCTTACTTTATTTTTCACAAAACCTCCTAAAAACACGGAGTTCTTTGGATTACTGGGTCTGGAATTCTTCATGTATGTATGAAAGCATGGCATCGTAACGTAGCTGAAGGTGTGTAGATTCCAAGAATATATAGTTTTGGGGGGCATTTCTAATATCGAGGGGTGTTTAGTCTGAAAAGTTGCTGTAATTGGGCCATTGTTCATTGGCTCACTTTGTGGCTAGTTGATTCCACGTTTGCATTTGTAACCATACATAGGGCATACCGTTTGATTCAGGACATTTAGGAGATTGATATTTGGTAACTTTTTTTTAAATTACTTGGGATTTTGGCATGATATCTACCTTTGAGAGTGTTTTTTTTTAATTTTTTTAGAAAATCTGCTAAAACTGTGAACTTCTACGAAGAACTGCGTCCACACCATTGATGGTATGAATGAACAAACTACAGCGTTATGTAGCTGAAGGTATGTAGATTCTGAGAATATATAGTTTTGTGGGGGTATTTCCAAGTCAGAGGGGTGTTCAATTTGAAAAATCTTGGAAAATGCTGTTATTGGCTCACTGCGCATTGTTTTACTTTTTGACTAGTCGCTTCCACGTCCGTGTGTGTAACCACACATATTGCATACCGTTTGATTCAGAACATTTAGGAGATTGATATTTGGTAAGTTTTTTTACATTACATGGGGTTTTGGTGTGATTTTGTAACTTTGAAATGTATTTTTCTCTATTTTTCCAGAAAATTGTGTAGAAATGCGAAATTCTACGAAGAACTGCGCCCACACTATTGATGGTATGAATGAACGAACTACAGTGCTACATAGCTGAAGGTGTGTAGATTTCAGGAATATATAGTTTGTGGGGGGTATTTCTGAGTTATCAGGGTGTTTTGTGGAAAAAACTGCAGACTGTCCAAATTTGGAGTTGGCTAAATATTTTCGCTGTTTCTGAGCCATCATGCATTGTCTCACATCGTAGCTTTTCGCTTCCACGTCCGATTGTGTAACCACACATATGGCATACCGTTTGATTCAGGACATTTGGAAGATTAATATTAAGTAACTTTTTTTTAGATTCCATGAGGGTTTGGTGTGATTTTTACCTTTTGAAGTTGTTTTTTGTTCATTTTTTCAGACAAATGCAAACTTCTACGAAGAACTGCGCCCACACCATTCATGGTATCAATGAACAAACTACAGTGTTACATAGCTGAAGGTGTGTAAATTTCAGGAATATATAGTTTGTGGGGGTTATTTCTAAGTTACGGGGGTGTTTTGTGGAAAAAACTGCAGACTGTCCAAATTCGGAGTTGGCTAAATATTTTTGCAGTTTCTGAGCTATCGTGCATTGTCTCACTTTGTGGCTTTTCGCTTCCACGTCCGCGTGTGTAACCACACATATGGCATACCGTTTGATTCAGGACATTTGGGAGATTGATATTTAGTAACTTTTTTTTACATTCCATGGGGTTTTGGCATGATTTCTACCTTTTTGAATGTTGTTTGATGTTCATTTTTTTTGAAAATCTGGTAAAAGTGCAAACATCTACAAGAACTGCGCCCACACCATTGATGGTATGAATGAACGAACTACAGCGTTACATAGCTAAAGGTGTGCAGATTTCAGGAATATATAGTTTGTGGGGGTATTTTTGAGTTGCAGGGGGGGTGTGGAAAAACTGCAAACTGTTCAAATACAAATTTATTTTTTTTTGCTGCTACTGACATTTGGCACTGGTCACGCTCTGGGTTAGTTGGTAGCCATGTCTCTGGATACACCCATGAATGTGGCATACCGTTTTATTTGGGAGGGGTTAGGCTTTCATATTTGAGATGCATTTGAACTTTCCTCCACAGTTTTTAGCTGAAATTCACATTTGATTTTGTCTCTGATTTTACAGTTGAGGAAAAAAAGGAAAATGTGAGAAAATAACTTACAATTGGACGAAGAGCTGCGTCCGGGTATCTGCATTTTGATCGAAACTAACCTCACTCGTAAAATCCTGCGGGTGTGTAGTTTCTAAAAATATCTCACTTGTGGGGATATTTTAGTTAATTTGGTAGATATTCTATGTTAACTGTCAGTAGTAGTTATACATTTTAATTTGGTGTAATATTCTTGAAGGTGCAGTTTTAGTTTGGGGGGGTCTCCTGTACAGGAAAAAGTGGGGGGGGTGGTACCTATATATCTGGATCGTTGTACTCGGAGAATCAGAGCTTTTAGAAACAGTAAGATTTTTGTGTGTAACCTTAAGATAACTATAAGTAAAAATGGGAAAAATCCATGAAAATTTGCAAATTTTTCATTGTTTTTACATATTTTACCCATAATTCCAGTAAAATTTCCAGAAAAGTTACAAAATTCTGTTACCATGTTAAAGTACACTTTAACAAGGGCCAAATCCTAAAAATTCTTCTGGCAGTTAACGCAAAAAAAAATGAAATTCTCCAGGCTAGTGAGTGAAAGGGTTAATGCTATAGATCTGGTTGATCCAGGGATACTTTCCGATTGCGTGTTTGTACAGGAAGGAATTTTTTCCCCCTTTTTAGCTGGGGTTCTTTGCCATCCTCTGGATCAAACTGTTAGGTAGGATTAAAAATAATAAATAATAAATAAAAAAGAGAGGGTGAATAGGTTGGACTTGATGGACATATGTCTTTATTCAACCTTAATTACTATGTTACTATATACAATATTTTATGGCATGACAAACTACCAATTAAATCCAAATATTCTCTGATATGGGAATCTAGACTAAACCAAGAACTAGACGACCAACAATGGACCCAAATATATAAACTCACATAAAAGCTCACTAATATTGCCAGAAAAAGAAAACCCATCCTTTATGACTGGTACACAGAATCTGAATATCTACATAGAATCAACTCTTCCCATCCCAATCTATGCTTTTGCAACTGTAAAAACCCGGCCTCACAACTGCATTGCTGGTGTCAATGCAAGGAAGTTTTGGAAACTAACAGAATCACATGCAAGATTATCATTGACCCCACCTACAAACTATCCCCATATAACTGCCCTTAAAGGGGAACTGTGGTCCAAAAATGACTTAGGTAAATCGATAGGAATTGCTCTCCTGAGAATTTTTGCAATTTATTTTCACTGTTTAATTTGCATAGTTTTGAAGATATTTACATTTTTGTGGGATAGGCAGGAGCATCACCAGGTCCCCTGCACTTCCTGCTTCCTGCTCTGAAACCATGTCAGTCAATCTGCCCTGTGTCTCCTCCTCCCCTTTGCAGCCCACCTCGGTCCCTCCCACTCATGGACCCCATGGTCCCTCCAGTTGCAGGCCCCCTTGGCCCATTCTCTTAAGCCCCATGTGGCCCCACCCACCTGTGGGTGCCCAAGCCCCGCCTACTCATGGTGCATAAGCCCTGCCCCACTTGCGGGTGCATAAGCCACGCCCAGTCACTGGTGCATAAGCCACGTCCACTTGTGGGTGCATAAGCTCCGCACACTCACAGTGCCGTGGGCCACTCAGACCCTCCCACAGAAAACTCTGTGGAAACAGCCTTTTCAGGCAGAGTGAACGCTGCCTGGGAGAAGCCTTAGGAATGTCACATGTCAGCCTCCCACCCATTAACTTTTTGGTCATGGGACTGTGGAGCATGCAGAGAGGTGGTTGATGTGCTTGTTTTAAAGGTAGGAACTGGCCTTTAATTTAAACTCAACTTGTTTGGAGACCACAGTTCCCCTTTAAGAACATGAAAGTTGCACCAGATGTAATATAAAGAAATGACTGACCAGAAAGTTAATGGGGGGAGGCTGACATATGATATTCCTAAGGCTTCTCCTGCACAGTGCCGCCGGCGAGCACAGCCTCAGACAGGAAGTACCCCTCCTCCTCTCTGCTGTGTGAAGGACCTGCAGTTGCGAGACGACACCGTGAGTGGGCGGGGCCACAACACTGCAAGTGGGCGGGGCCACATGGGTCTGTAAGGGAATGGGCCATGGGGGCCTGCAACTGGAGGGACCATGGGGTTCATGAGTGGGAGGGACCAGGGGGGCTGCAAATGGGAGGAGACACAGGGCAGATTGACTGACAGGTTTCAGAGCAGGAAGTGAGGGGACTTGGTGATGCTGCTGCCATATCACACAAAAATGTAAAAATCTTCAAAACTATGTAAAATAAACAATGAAAATTATTGCAAAAATTCTCAGGAGAGCATTTCTATCAATTTGCCTAAAGTCATTTTTGGCCCACAGTTCCCCTTTAAAGGGCAACTATAGTGAAAAAAAAACTTTGTCTGTATACAATGTATAGATCACTTAGTATAAGCTGCCTTACTTCATGTTTCTGTGTGGCTTCGTTTCTTCACACTGGCAGAAGTTTGTACCAAGCTGTGTAGTCCCCCCTCCCCTCTCTGTCTACTCCCCCAAGCAGTGACGGGCTGTATACAGAGTCCGAGCATTGTCAGTTGAAAGGACTTTAAATGAAGTGCTGACATCCTGTTGACCCTCCCTTCAGAGCTAGACTGCAAGCAACCAAAGTGGAATAAAGTAGCATATGCTGAAGGGAGGGGCAGAGGGGGAGAGAGGAGGACAAGTGGTGCTGAGATTCTTTACAAGTAAGTTACTGAACTCTGCCTGTTCTCTAACTTTGCTAATTGTTATTTACCTTTTACCTAAAGTTCATATCTCTCCCCCTGCTTAGCTGAGATCATAATCACTGAAGAGAGAGTCAGTGTAACAGCAGCTTGTAGTGAGACCTTCACAAACACAGTGACACTGCTTGTTGTCCTGTTACATTTCAGTTGCTTTAGTCTATATATATTTCATACATTGCATGTGTTGTTTGTTTGGTATATAGTCTGTATTACTGTATTATATATACTGTATTAGTGTTCCATTTGAGTCACTGGTTTTGTATGTATATAAGATTTTTTTTTGGGGGGGGAGGGGCTGTTTATAGTGTGTTATGCTCATATTGCGTGGTAATGGTTTATTGATTGTGTTTAGCACTACAGCATTTGACTATGTGTGGGTGAGAGAGTGTGTGACAGTACTGCAGGGGAGCTTTGGATTGTGTGGGTGTGTGTGCCTTTGAGTGACAGATGAGGTGTAGCAGCTCCTACAAATCACAGCATATTCAAAGGCTTATATCTCGGGGACTATGTAGAATTAAAGAAACTAAAGGTACCCTGGTGGATGGATGACTTATAGGATACATTAGAAGAAATTAAAAAAAAACAATTTTCTCACTATAATTGCCCTTTAAGAGGTAAGTGCGGGCATTAGTAGCTTAACCCAGGGGTGATGAACAGTTTAGGTCCTCACCCTGGCCACTTAAAAAAAAAAAAAAAAAAAGTGGGGGTTAAAATGGACACTATTGTTGTCTTCCAGTGTTTTTACTATAACTATTAAGCTTTGCACAGTTGAGTTAATGGAAAACTTTATTGGGAAACCCATATTCTGGATCTCTAAAGGAATCTCCACCATCAGTGATATATGCGACCAAAATGGATACACCCATACCATGGGAGGCAGCAGCACAAAAGTTCAATTTAATCATGTAAAGTTCATAAGTAGGCTCACTCACTTAAGTCTTCAAGAAATATTCATTTATTCTAGTGCTGAAAAACAAAAACGCCAAATATACACACTTGTATATTTGGCGTTTTTGTTTTTCAGCACTAGAATAAATGAATATTTTTGAAGAGTTAAGTGAGTGAGCTACTTATGAACTTTACATGATTGAATTTACTCACCTGCTGTGGCACAGGTAATTAGTAGTGCACCTCAGAGTTCTGCCTGTCAGGATCATTGCACATGTTTGGAATCAAAAGTTCAATTTACCACAAACCCATTGCTATTATACACTCGTTTATCACACTACGCTAGATCTACTATACTAAAGGAGAGTAAAAATCCTATACAATTTGAGATCCTCACCAAAAAAATACAATCAACACATAATCCTTACTATATAAATTAATCTGGCATAACAACCAGAAAATTAATTCCCCCCCCCAAAATACTCAAACGGAAATTGAGACTCAACCAAACCATGGACGAATCCCAGTGGGTCTCAATTTACAAAATCTCTGCAACATGCTCCTCAAACATCATAATGAAAAAACATATAAAATCCTGTACGATTGGTATACCACCCGGCCTTCTTACAAAAAATTAATTCTCTATAACCCAATAAATGCTTTAGGGGATGTGGTCACCCGGCAGATCAACTTCACTGTTGGTGGACATGTCCGGAAGTGGAAAAGCTTTGGGGTCTATGCTCTAATTTGTACAAGATGTTTCTACACCTATCCTATTATCACGCCCTACGTGATATATGCAGAATGCATTGGAACTGAAAGTTTGGCAGATGAGAAATGTTTACATTAAAATATGTATGTGTTATGCAAAATGTTATTCAGGCTTATTCTATTTCATTCAGCCTTTTTGAAGTACCCTGAAAGATGTTTCTTATTTAAAACATGATCATGAATGATAACTGCACTGTAAACATTAAGACATGGACCCAGTTCCACATACTGACAGCTACTGTCTAAAAATCTACCTGAAATATGTGCACAAATTTTAGAAACGGGAAAATGTCAAATCTGTTTTTTTTTGTGCAAGATGAAAAATTACAATATATATGGAATAATTGTAAAAATCATTTGACGCGGCCAATTTTTCCTCTACTGACAGCATTGCAATAAGAAATCACATCATGAGCATCGCTCTGTCATGGTAGTTGAAACAAGCAAAGCGAATGTGCCTTTTTTAGTATTGATCCCACCACTACAATGACCAAATCGCAGAGGAGAATCAGAACTGTTCTGTTAAAGCTGTGTTTTGTGTGCAGGTAATCAAACATGTGTTTAGAATGATGAAAAGAAAATGAAGGGATTATAGCCAACCACAAATCAATGCTGCAGGCTTCCATTGGTTTGTCCCTGTGCTATTATCAAGCCCTGGAATAATATAAAAAAATATGGAAACTGACACTTTAAACCATTTTGTTTTTTTGGATCATATAGATCAGATGTTAAAAACTGAAAACTTTAAGTTTAAACTTTTTAACCTGGTTTATGTTTTGAAGTACACATATACAGGGAAACGTATGAAATGAACTCCCATATTTAAATCACATCAACCCTTAACACATAAATGCAAACAGGTTAGTGTGACTTTTTGTACCTCCTGAACACTGTCACTCTGGGTATGGGGGGGGTGTTTTGTGGAAAAACTGCAGACTGTTCAAATACAAAACTGGCTAATTTTTTTTTGCTGCTACTGACATTTGGCACTGGTCACGCTCTGGGTTAGTTGGTAGCCATGTCTCTGGGTACACCCATGAATGTGGCATATTTGAGATGCGTTTGAACTTTCCTCCACAGTTTTTAGCTGAAATTCGCATTTGATTTTGTCTCTGATTTTACAGTTGAGGAAAAAAAGGAAAATGTGAGAAAATAACTTACAATTGGACGAAGAGCTGCGTCCGGGTATCTGCATTTTGATCGAAACTAACCTCACTCGTAAAATCCTGCGGGTGTGTAGTTTCTAAAAATATCTCACTTGTGGGGATATTTTAGTTAATTTGGTAGATATTCTATGTTAACTGTCAGTAGTAGTTATACATTTTAATTTGGTGTAATATTCTTGAAGGTGCAGTTTTAGTTTGGGGGGGTCTCCTGTACAGGAAAAGTCGGGTACCTATATATATCTGGTATCGTTGTACTCGGGAGAATCAGAGCTTTTAGAAACAGTAAGATTTTTGTGTGTAACCTTAAGATAACTATAAGTAAAAATGGGAAAAATCCATGAAAATTTGCAAATTTTTCATTGTTTTTACATATTTTACCCATAATTCCAGTAAAATTTCCAGAAAAGTTACAAAATTCTGTTACCATGTTAAAGTACACTTTAACAAGGGCCAAATCCTAAAAATTCTTCTGGCAGTTAACGCAAAAAAAAATGAAATTCTCCAGGCAGTGAAAGGGTTAATGCATATAGATCTGGTTGATCCAGGGATACTTTCCGATTGCTGTTTGTAGTCAGGAAGGAATTTTTTCCCCCTTTTTAGCTGGGGTTCTTTGCCATCCTCTGGATCAACTGTTAGGTAGGATTAAAAATAAATAAATAAATAAATAAAAAAGAGAGGGTGAATAGGTTGGACTTGATGGACATATGTCTTTATTCAACCTTAATTACTATGTTACTATATACAATATTTTATGGCATGACAAACTACCAATTAAATCCAAATATTCTCTGATATGGGAATCTAGACTAAACCAAGAACTAGACGACCAACAATGGACCCAAATATATATCAACTCACATAAAAGCTCACTAAATATTGCCAGAAAAGAAAGAACCCATCCTTTATGACTGGTACACAGAATCTGAATATCTACATAGAATCAACTCTTCCCATCCCAATCTATGCTTTTGCAACTGTAAAAACCCGGCCTCACAACTGCATTGCTGGTGTCAATGCAAGGAAGTTTTGGAAACTAACAGAATCACATGCAAGATTATCATTGACCCCACCTACAAACTATCCCCATATACTGCCCTTAAAGGGGAACTGTGGTCCAAAAATGACTTTAGGTAAATCGATAGGAATTGCTCTCCTGAGAATTTTTGCAATTTATTTTCACTGTTTAATTTGCATAGTTTTGAAGATATTTACATTTTTTGTGGGATATGGCAGGAGCATCACCAGGTCCCCTGCACTTCCTGCTTCCTGCTCTGAAACCATGTCAGTCAATCTGCCCTGTGTCTCCTCCTCCCCTTTGCAGCCCACCTGGTCCCTCCCACTCATGGACCCCATGGTCCCTCCAGTTGCAGGCCCCCCTTGGCCCATTCTCTTACAGCCCCATGTGGCCCCACCCACCTGTGGGTGCCCAAGCCCCGCCTACTCATGGGTGCATAAGCCCTGCCCACTTGCGGGTGCATAAGCCACGCCCAGTCACTGGTGCATAAGCCACGTCCACTTGTGGGTGCATAAGCTCCCCGCACACTCACAGGTGCCGTGGGCCACTCAGACCCTCCCCACAGAAAACTCTGTGGAAACAGCCTTTTCAGGCAGAGTGAACGCTGCCTGGGAGAAGCCTTAGGAATGTCACATGTCAGCCTCCCACCCATTAACTTTTTGGTCATGGGATGTGGAGCATGCAGAGAGGTGGTTGATGGCTTGTTTTAAAGGTAGGAAACTGGCCTTTAATTTAAACTCAACTTGTTTGGAGACCACAGTTCCCCTTTAAGAACATGAAAGTTGCACCAGATGTAATATAAAGAAATGACTGACCAGAAAGTTAATGGGTGGGAGGCTGACATATGATATTCCTAAGGCTTCTCCTGCACAGTGCCGCCGGCGAGCACAGCCTCAGACAGGAAGTCCCTCCTCCTCTCTGCTGTGTGAAGGACCTGCAGTTGCGAGACGACACCCGTGAGTGGGCGGGGCCACAACACATGCAAGTGGGCGGGGCCACATGGGTCTGTAAGGGAATGGGCCATGGGGGGCCTGCAACTGGAGGGACCATGGGGTTCATGAGTGGGAGGGACCAGGGGGGCTGCAAATGGGAGGAGACACAGGGCAGATTGACTGACAGGTTTCAGAGCAGGAAGTGCAGGGGACTTGGTGATGCTGCTGCCATATCACACAAAAATGTAAAAATCTTCAAAACTATGTAAAATAAACAATGAAAATATATTGCAAAAATTCTCAGGAGAGCAATACACTGCTTGTTGTCCTGTTACATTTCAGTTGCTTTAGTCTATATATATTTCATACATTGCACTGTGTCTCTTGTTTGGTATATAGTCTGTATTACTGTATTATATATACTGTATTCTGCCTGTCAGGATCATTGCACATGTTTGGAAATCAAAAGTTCAATTTACCACAAACCCATTGCTATTCATACACTCGTTTATCACACTACGCTAGATCTATACTAAAGGAGAGTAAAAATCCTATACAATTTGAGATCCTCACCAAAAAAATACAATCAACACATAATCCTTACTATATAAATTAATCTGGCATAACAACCAGAAAATTAATTCCCCCCCAAAATACTCAAACGGAAATTGAGACTCAATCAAACCCTGGATGAAACCCAGTGAGTCTCAATTTACCAAATCTCTGCCACTTGCTCCTCAAACATAATAATGAAAAAACATATATGTAAATTGAGACTCACTGGGTTTCATCCAGGGTTTGATTGAGTCTCAATTTCGTTTGAGTATTTTGGGGGGGAATTAATTTTCGGTTGTTATGCCAGATTAATTTATATAGTAAGGATTATGTGTTGATTGTATTTTTTTGGTAGGATCTCAAATTGTATAGGATTTTTACTCTCCTTTAGTATAGATCTAGCGTAGTGTGATAAACGAGTGTATGAATGCAATGGGTTTGTGGTAAATTGAACTTTTGATTTCCAAAAATGTGCAATGATCCTGACAGGCAGAACTCTGAGGTGCACTACTAATTACCTGTGCCACAGCAGGTGAGTAAATTCAATCATGTAAAGTTCATAAGTAGGCTCACTCACTTAACTCTTCAGAAATATCATTTATTCTAGTGCTGAAAAACAAAAACGCCAAATATACACACATTGTATATTGGGTTTTTGTTTTTCAGCACTAGAATAAATGAATATTTCTTGAAGACTTAAGTGAGTGAGCCTACTTATGAAATTACATGATTAAATTGAACTTTGTGCTGCTGCCTCCCATGGTATGGGTGTACCATTTGGTCGATATACACTGATGGTGGAGATTCCTTAGAGATCCAGAATATGGGTTCCCAATAAAGTTTTCCATTAACTAACTGTGCAAAGCTAATAGTTATAGTAAAAACACTGGAAGAACAATAGTGTCCATTTTAACCCCCACTTTTTTTTTTTTTTTTTTTTTAAGTGGCCAGGGTGAGGACCTAAACTGTTCATCACCCCTGGGTTAAGCTACTAATGCCCGCACTTACCTTTAAAGGGCAATTATAGTGAGAAAATTGTTTTTTTTAATTTCTTCTAAGTATCCTATAAGTCATCCATCACCCGGGTACCTTTAGTTTCTTTAAATTCTACATAGTCCCCGAGATATAAGCCTTTGAATATGCTGTGATTTGTAGGAGCTGCTACACCTCATCTGTCACTCAAAGGCACACACCCACACAATCCAAAGCTCCCCTGCAGTACTGTCACACACTCTCTCACCCACACATAGTCAAATGCTGTAGTGCTAAACACAATCAATAAACCATTAACCCAGCAATATGAGCATAACACACATAAACAGCCCCTCCCCCCCAAAAAAAATCTTATATACATACAAAACCAGTGACTCAAATGGAACACTAATACAGTATATATAATACAGTAATACAGACATATTACCAAACCAAGACACACAGTGCAATGTATGAAATATATATAGACTAAAGCAACTGAAATGTTAACAGGACAAACAAGCAGTGTCACTGTGTTTGTGAAGGTCTCACTACAAGCTGCTGTTACACTGACTCTCTCTTCAGTGATATGATCTCAGCTAAGCAGGGGGAGAGATATGAAATTTAGGTAAAAGGTAAATAACAATTAGCAAAGTTAGAGAACAGGCAGAGTTCAGTAACTTACTTGTAAAGAATCTCAGCACACACTTGTCCTCCTCTCTCCCCCTCTGCCCCTCCCTTCAGCATATTGCTACTTATTCCACTTTGGTTGCTTGCAGTCTAGCTCTGGAAGGGAGGGGTCAACAGGATGTCAGCACTTCATTTAAAGTCCTTTCAACTGACAATGCTCGGACTCTGTATACAGCCCGTCATGCTTGAGGGGGAGTAGACAGAGAGGGGAGGGGGGACTACACAGCTTGGTACAAACTTCTGCCAGTGTGAAGAAACGAAGCCACACAGAAACTGAAGTAAGGCAGCTTATACTATAAGTGATCTATACATGTATACAGACAAAGTTTTTTTTTCACTATAGTTGCCCTTTAAAGGGGAACTGTGGGCCAAAAATGACTTTAGGCAAATTGATAGAAATGCTCTCCTGAGAATTTTTGCAATATATTTCATTGTTTATTTTACATAGTTTTGAAGATTTTTACTTTTTGTGTGATATGGAGCAGCATCACCAAGTCCCCTGCACTTCCTGCTCTGAAACCTGTCAGTCAATCTGCCTGTGTCTCCTCCCATTTGCAGCCCCCCTGGGTCCCTCCCACTCATGAACCCCATGGTCCCTCCAGTTGCAGGCCCCCCATGGCCCATTCCCTTACAGACCCATGTGGCCCCGCCCATTGCATGTGTTGTGGCCCCGCCCACTCACGGGTGTCGTCTCGAACTGCAGGTCCTTCACACAGCAGAGAGGAGGAGGGATCCTTCTCCTTACACTGGGGGAGCTTGAGCTGGGCGCCGGCGGCAATGTGCAGGAGAAGCCTTAGGAATATCATATGTCAGCCTCCCACCCATTAACTTTCTGGTCAGTCATTTTTATATTTACATTCTGGTGCAACTTTCATGTTCTTAAAGGGGAACTGTGGTCTCCAAACAAGTTGAGTTAAATTAAAGGCCAGTTTCCTACCTTAAAAACAAGCCATCAACCACCCTCTGCATGCTCCACACCCATGACACAAAAAGTTAATGGGTGGGAGGCTGAAATGTGACATTCCTAAGGCTTCTCCAGGCAGCGTTCACTCTGCCTGAAAAGGCTGTTTCCACAGAGTTTTCTGGGGGGGGTCTGAGTGGCCCACGGCACTGTGAGTGTGGGGGCTTATGCACCCACAAGTGGACGTGGCTTATGCACCAGTGACTGGGCGTGGCTTATGCACCCGCAAGGGGCAGGGCTTTGCACCCATGAGTAGGCGGGGCTGGGCACCCACCGGTGGGTGGGGCCACATGGGGCTGTAAGAGAATGGGCCAAGGGGGCCTGCAACTGGAGGGACCCTGGGGTCCATGAGTGGGAGGGACCAGGTGGGCTGCAAAGGGGAGGAGGAGACACAGGGCAGATTGACTGACATGGTTTCAGAGCAGGAAGCAGGAAGTGCAGGGGACCTGGTGATGCTCCTGCCATATCCCACAAAAAATGTAATATCTTCAAAACTATGCAAATTAAACAGTGAAAATAAATTGCAAAAATTCTCAGGAGAGCAATTCCTATCGATTTACCTAAGTCATTTTTGGACCACAGTTCCCCTTTAAGGGCAGTATATGGGGATAGTTTGTAGGTGGGGTCAATGATAATCTTGCATGTGATTCTGTTAGTTTCCAAAACTTCCTTGCATTGACACAGCAATGCAATGTGAGGCCGGGTTTTTACAGTGCAAAAGCATAGATTGGGATGGGAAGAGTTGATTCTATGTAGATATTCAGATTCTGTGTACCAGTCATAAAGGATTGGGTCTTTCTTTTCTGGCAATATTAGTGAGCTTTTATGTGAGTTGATTATATTTGGGTCCATTGTTGGTCGTCTAGTTCTTGGTTTAGTCTAGATTCCCATATCAGAGAATATTTGGATTTAATTGGTAGTTTGTCATGCCATAAAATATTGTATATAGTAACATAGTAATTAAGGTTGAATAAAAGACATATGTCCATCAAGTCCAACCTATTCACCCTCTCTTTTTTATTATTTATTTATTATTTTAATCCTACCTAACAGTTGATCCAGAGGATGGCAAAGAACCCCAGCTAAAAAGGGGGAAAAAATTCCTCCTGACTACAAACAGCAATCGGAAAGTATCCCTGGTCAACCAATCATATGCATTAACCCTTCACTGCCTGGAGAATTTCATTTTTTTTTGCGTTAACGCCAGAAGAATTTTTAGGATTTGGCCCTTGTTAAAGTGACTTTAACATGGTAACAGAATTTTGTAACTTTTCTGGAAATTTTCTGGAATATGGGTAAAATATGTAAAAACAATGAAAAATTTGCAAATTTTCAGGATTTTTCCCATTTTACTTATAGTTACTTAAGGTTACACACAAAAATCTTTACTGTTTAAAAGCTCTGATTCTCCCGAGTACAACGATACCAGAGATATTATAGGTACCGACTTTTCCTGTACAGGAGACCCCCCAAACTAAAACTGCACCTTCAAGAATATTACACCAAATAAAATGTATAACTACTACTGACAGTTAACATAGAATATCTACCAAATTACTAAAATATCCCCACAAGTGAGATATTTTTAGAAACTACACACCCGCAGGATTTTACGAGTGAGGTTAGTTTCGATCTAAAATGCAGATACCCGGACGCAGCTCTTGTCCAATGTAAGTTATTTTCTCACATTTTCCTTTTTTTCTCAACTGAAAATCAGAGACAAAATCAAATGTGAATTTCAGCTAAAAACTGTGGAGGAAAGTTCAAAGCATCTCAAATATGAAAGCCTAACCCCTCCCAATAAAACGGTATGCCACATTCATGGGTGTTCCAGAGACATGGCTACCAACTAACCCAGAGCGTGACCAGTGCAAATGTCAGTAGCAGCAAAAAAAAAAATAAATGTGATTTGAACAGTTTGCAGTTTTTCCAACCCCCCTGCAACTCAAAAATACCCCCACAAACTATATATTCCTGAAATCTGCACACCTTTAGATATGTAACGCTGTAGTTCGTTCATCATACCATCATGGTGTGGGCGCAGTTTTGTAGATGTTTGCACTTTTACCAGATTTTCAAAAAAAATGAACATCAAACAAACATCAAAAAGGTAGAAATCATGCCAAAACCCCATGGAATGTAAAAAAAAGTACTAAATATCAATCTCCCCAATGTCCTGAATCAAACGGTATGCCAATGTGTGGTTACACACGCGGACGTGGAAGCGAAAAAGCCACAAAGTGAGACAATGCACGATAGCTCCGAAACTGCAAAAATATTTAGCCAACTCCGAATTGGACAGTCTGCAGTTTTTTCCACAAAAACACCCCCGTAACTTAGAAAAACCCCCACAAACTAATATCTGAAATTTACACACCTTCAGCTATGTAACACTGTAGTTGTTCATTGTACCATGAATGGTGTGGGCGCAGCTTCGTAGAAGTTTGCATTTGTCTGAAAAAATGAACAAAAAACAACTTCAAAAGGTAAAATCACACCAAACCCTCATGGAATCTAAAAAAAAAGTTACTTAATAATTAATCTTCCAAATGTCCTGAATCAAACGGTATGCCATAGGTGTGGTTACACAATCGGACGTGGAAGCGAAAAGCTACGAGTGAGACAATGCATGATGGCTCAGAAACAGCGAAAATATTTAGCCAATCCAAATTTGGACAGTCTGCAGTTTTTTCCACAAAACACCCTGATAACTCAGAAATACCCCCACAAAACTATATATTCCTGAAATCTACACACCTTCAGCTATGTAGCACTGTAGTTCGTTCATTCATACCATCAATGTGTGGGGCAGTTCTTCGTAGAATGAGATTCGATTTCTTACACAATTTTCTGGAAAAATGAGAGAAAAATACATTTCAAAGTTACAAATCACACCAAAACCCCATGTATGTAAAAAAAAACTTACCAAATATCAATCTCCTAAATGTTCTAATCAAACGGTATGCATATGTGTGGTTAACACACACGGACCTGGAAGCGACTAGTCAAAAAGTAAAACAATGCGCAGTGAGCCAATAACAGCATTTCCAAGATTTTTCAAATTGAAACACCCCCTCTGACTTGGAAATACCCCCACAAAACTATATATTCTCAGAATCTACATACCTCAGCTACAAACGCTGAGTGAGTTTCATTTATACATCAATGGGTGGACCGTCGCAGTAGTTTTCGAGAGTTCACAAGTTTTAGCAGATTTTCTAAAAAAATTAAAAAAAAACACTCTCAAAGGTAGATATCATGCCAAAATCCCAAGTAATTTAAAAAAAAGTTACCAAATATCAATCTCCTAAATGTCTCTGAATCAAACAGGTATGCCCTATGTATGTTACAAATGCAAACGTGGAATCAACATAGCCACAAAGTGAGCCAATGAACAATGGCCCAATTACAGCAACTTTTCAGACTAAACACCCCTCGATATTAGAAATGCCCCCCAAAACTATTATTCTTGGAATCTACACACCTTCAGCTACGTTACGATGCCATGCTTTCATACATACATGAAGAATCCAGACCCAGTAATCCAAAGAACTCCGTGTTTTTAGGAGGTTTTGTGAAAAATAAAGTAAGATGATTCAAGGGTTGAAATCCTACCTAAACCCACTTGACAGGCAAAAAACCCACTTAATGTCAATCTCCCACATGTTCTGAATCCAACGGTATGCTATATGCGTGGATGCACACAGGGACATGGCACCAACTACCTCAAATTGGACGCATGCACAAGTGTAATTACAAGAAAAAAATCTAAGTGTCTGTAATTTCAAACAGCCCCACAAACTTGTAAATGCCCCCCACAAATAAAACCCCCCACTAAATATTCAATCTCCCAGATGTTCTGAATCAAACGATATGCCCTATGTGTGGATGTACACAGAGACGTGGCACCAACTAGCTCAAATGGGACGCATGCACAAATGCAATTACAAGAAAAAAATCAAAGTGCTCTGTAATTTGAACAGACTACCATTTTTTCTAAGGAAACAGTCCCGAAACATGGAAATTCCCCCCCGCAAACTATATATTTTTGGAATCTACAACACTTCAGCTACGTTAGGGTGCCATACTTCATGCATACATGAAGAATTCCAGACCCAGGTGATCCAAAGACTCCGTGTTTTTAGGAGGTGTTGGAAAATAAAAATAAGATGATTCAAGGATGAAATCCTACCTAAACCAACTTGACAAGCAAAAAACCCCACTAAATGTCAATCTCCCACGTATCCTGCATCAAACGGTATGCATATATGTGGGTGCACCACAGAGACGTGGCCACAACTAGCTCAAATGGACACATTGCACAAGTTAATTACAAGAAAAAAATCAGTTCTCTGTAATTTCAAACAGCCCCCAAAACTGGAAATGCCCCCCACCACAAATACCCCCCACTAAATATCACTTTCCCACATGTTTGAATACAAACGATATGCCATATGCGGGGTGTACACAGAGACGTGGCCCACAACTAGGTCAAATGGGACGCATGCACAAGTGTTATTACAAGAAAAAAATCTAAGTGCTCTGTAATTCAAACAGCCCCAAAACTTGGAAATGCCCCCCCCAAATAAACCCCCCCACTAAATATCAATCTCCCACATGTTCTGAATCAAACGTTATGCCATATGCGTGGATGCACACAGAGACGTGGCCACCAACTAGCTCAATTGGGGACGCATGCACAAATGCAATTACAAGAAAAAATCAAAGTGCTCTGTAATTTGAACAGCCTACATTTTTTCTAAGGAAACAGTCCCGAAACATGGAAATTCCCCCCAAAAAACTATAATTTTTGGAATCTACACACCTTCAGTTACGTTTCGATGCCATGCTTCATGGATACATGAAGGATTCCAGACCCAGTGACCAAAGAACCCGTGTTTTTAGGAGGTTTTGTGAAAAATAAAAAGAGGACTCAATGGTTGAAATCCTACCTAAACCCACTTGGCAAGTAAAAAAAACCCACTAAATGGCAATCTCCCACATGTCCTGAATCAACGGTATGCATATGGGTGGGTTGCAAACAGAGACGGGGCCACCAACTAGCTCAAATGGATCCATGCGCAATTGCAATACAAGAAAAAAAAAAAAACGCCACTACCCACCCCCAACCCTATCCCCACTCCCCCCTTAGTGGTATTTTAGTGAAAACCAGTTAGTACGGAGAGTCCACAAGTTTTTGCACACTTACTGATTCCTAAAAATTCATCACGGTCTTTTTTCGGTACCTCTGCAAAATTTCTACTAAAATAGGCTTAGTTTCCCTTGAAATCGAATAATAATGATCCGCGTTTACTTTACCGTATCATGGGGACATTGGGAACTTGGAGAAGACAAAGTTTGTGCTAATTTATAGTTTTTAGGTAAAAAAAGAAAAAGGTGTGTGTATCACTTTTTTGGATCATTCCCAAAGATGATCATCAAATCATCTTAGGGAATGATACCGAACTTGGAATACGGGCTAAATGGCCGTTTTCCAATTCGAAATCCGATCGGAGAAAAATCACTTCCCGGAAATCATTTTCCAGGAAGTGATTTTTTCACATTGGCAAAGATCAATAATTTGGTGATCAGAAGTGATCACCAAATTTTGATCTCTGTCCCCATCATCTGCCATTCGTTTCCCATTTTGATTATCTATCTAGATCTGCTTGCAGCACTTGCACATCATTTGAAGTTTCCAAAGCTCTGCATAGTTTAGTGTTATCAGCAAAACACTGAGACCTTGCTTCAATGCCCCCTTCTCAAGCCCCATCACAGAACCCTGAGGCACTCCGCTTAGAACTTTAGCCCACATGATGTAGCTCCTTAACCACCACTCTCTGTTTGCGATCCAATAACCAGTTCTCTATCCATGAACAATGTTTTTCTTCAAGGCCAACAGTCCTCAATTTATATATTAATCACCTATGTGGCACAGTATCAAAAGCTTTAGCAAATCCAAGTACCGTATATACTCGAGTATAAACCGACCCGTGTATAAACCGAGGTACCTATTTTTACCTAAAAAACTAGTAAAAGTGATTGACTCGAGATATAACCGAGGGTTGAAAATTGAACACTACGCCTTCTGATTCTGTATTGTTTTGAGGCTGTACAACTGTATGGGAATCTCCTAGCTTTCCTACCTTTACCCCATTTTCACACTTTCCTCTTTATTCTGCCCCTCACTCTCACACTGACCCCTTCCTCCTTTTCTCATTATGGGCCCATCTGTTCCTATTCCTCCCAGCACCCTTTTAAGATTCATTGATTTCAGCTATACTCCCTCCTAAATGAAAAATGGTAATGGTGAGGAGAGCCACTATCAGTTCTGCTATCTGCTGCCTTTAATACTATCTACCCATGCTCCTCTCCTGGAAGTCACTGCTTAGCTGTTCTAAACAGAGTAGTGCTGCTCCTTATCTGGCTGTTCCCTGCTCTGCCTCTCCCCCTCCCATGCAATGGCTGTCTGTGGCCTCTCCTGTCCAGTGGCTGTTCCCTACTCTGCCTCTCCCCCTCCTGAACAATGCTGGATCACGGAAATTCACAGAGGAGAGGGAAATACTGCCACGCTCCTTACCAAGTCTTCAGCCAGTCCAGCACCGGTTTCACGGAGGACCAGCACCAATCAAGAGTTTCTGGCCAGGCTGATATCCCTCCTTCCTCTTGCAGGTACTTCGCACCCGGACTGTCTCTAAACCCGTACAGCAGTTGGAGGGTATGTTAGAGCGACTGACCCGAGTATAAACCGAGGTTGGCTTTAGGCTGATTTTACAGCCTGAAAAACTCGGTTTATAACTCGAGTATATACGGTATACCACATCAACTGCTGTGCCTGAATCTAAATTTTAATAGCTTCTTCATAAAAAACAATTAAATTTGTGGATGATCTGTTTCTATAAATCCATGTGACTTACTAATAAGATGAGCACTGGAGACAAAGTCAAGGATAGATCCTGTAACAAATTTTCCAGCACCTTCCCTACCATGATGTTAGGCTTAACGGTCTATAGTTACCAGGTTGTTAACGACTACCTTTTGAATATTGGTATTACATTGGCTTTTTTCCAATCCAGCGGCACATCCCCAGACCAAAGCGAATCTGAAAAGATGAGAAACAGTGGTCTAGATAGAACTAACTTAGCTCTTTTAAAATCCGAGGATGCAATCCATCTGGTCCTGGGGCTTTATTGATATTAACTTGTCTAATTTTCCGTACTATATCCTCTGTTAGCCAATGTGAATACTCTTCATTCTACCGTGCATATTATTACAATCCCTGCTGTAAGGACATGGATTTCAACAGTAAAAAACCGATGTTAAAAAACGGTTTAGCAGATTAGCTTTTTTGGCATCCTCTACAACCATCTCAGCCCCTTTATTTAATGGTCCCACATTCTCAGTCCTCATCTCTTTACCATTTATACTATATATATATATTTTGGGGTTGGACTTGCTTTGTTCAGCAATCCGTATTTCCCTTTCTATTTTAGCTAGTTTAATTGCTTTCTTGCACTCTTTATACAGCTTTGTACTCCCTGTAAGCCTGTTCTGTTCCCTCTGTTTTCAAAATTTAAAAGCCTTTTTTTTTTTCCATTTCCCTTTTATTGAGCATTAATCCATGCAGGAGTGGACCTAATTTTTTTACACTTGTTACCTAAAGGTACCGATTTAGAAAGTTAATAATTTATATCCCTTAAAAGTGGTCCACATCTGCTTGTATGTTTACCTAGAAAACAATGCCCCCCAGTCTATGAGCAGGAGCGATTCCTTTAACAGCATAAATTAGCTTTCCTAAAGTTAAAAGTTGTTTTGTTAACCAGTGCACCTATATTAAATGACACTATACATGGTCACTATTCCCTAAGCTTCATTACCTTCATCTCCAAAATGAGCCAGGGTATTAGATATCACAGATCCAACAACGCTTCTTTCCATGAGCTTAATGACCCGTCTTCCTTCTTAGATCATTTATAGTGTTTATAACCTTTGTTTTTCCAATATAGTATTCTTTTGTTTGAGGCCCACAGGGGAGATTGGGGAGTATAATAGAGGAGTTAATATGGAGTATTGGGGGAGGATAGAATACTGCTTGTTTATTTGTTCCAAAGTTGTAAAACCGTGTTGAATAAGAGGAGAGTGGTTTTTGTTTGAGTTGGAGTTGTGGTGTTCTTTTGCCAACAAAAAGTGATGATGAAGTGGATTGGTGCAATAATTCATTGTTATATCCACCCAAGGATTTTTCCTGCTCCTTGTATCCATTGTCAGGTTTGGGCAATTTGTGCCGCTTTGTAGTAATGTGATAATATAGGGAGACCAAACCTCCTTTTATTTGTGTATTCCCAAGTACTTGTATTTTATTCTGGGTTTCTTCCCTTTCCATATGAATTTTCTGATTTCGTTTGTAGTTTGTTAGTAGTTGTTGGTTCACCCGTATGGGGTGCTCTAAATTAAGATTCTTAGGAGTGTAGTCATGTTATTTGTGTTTATCTTACAGCTAATGAAAGGGGGTAGGGGGACCATTTTTTAGTAATCAAGATTGGGATCAGTTTGCCATTATTTGTGAGAATGTAGTATTTCTATTTGGGGCTTAGCTGTATTCCCGATATCTGAAGACTCTGTTGTCCATTTTTAATGAGAATTTATCATGTAGGTGTGTTGTATAATGGTTCGATAGGTGTATGGGGTATGCTACAGATTTGAAGTGATTAACTTTAAATCCTGATATCTTGCCGAATTTGTTGTAGTTTTGGTGAAAAATTGGAGAGAGATAATGGGTTGAGAGAGATAATGGGTTGAGATAGATAAATAAGTAGTGTGTTATCTGCGAAAAGAGAGATTTTGGAATGTGTGTTACCTATTTCTATGCCGTTTGTTATGTCCGTAGATGATCTTATTTAGTTGCTAGGGGTTCGATGATAAGTGAAAGGAGGGGGGATAGGGGGCAGCCTTGTTGTTTGTTTTATGTAGAGGGGTAGCCCATATTTCTAACTACTGCTGTGGGGTAGGAGTACAGACTAACACAGTACCAATCTTTAGCAGGTAACTGATACAATCTCATAGTCTCCATATATTAAGAATGGGGAAGATCGTTGGGACTGCCACACAACCTAGCAATCATGACCTACTCCCTATACTAAAAGTACGTGACTGAGGGAAATTTTGAGTTAGTGATGATAGTTCCTGAGGCGTTGGCAAATGTTTTTGCCCGGGAAGAATTGTTTTTCCAGCGAACACTTTGCCCATAATAGTTACTGTGCACCTAGCTTAGTTTGCAGGTTTAAGCAGTTTTTTTGCTTTTCTTTAAATGTTTTATTTCATATCCAAACTAACCTACTGTTCTTTTTTAGCTCCAGAGGGACAGTTCTCCTGTACATGCTTAACATAATTGGGTTAGTTTACTTATGGTGGGAAGTTTCTTAATAGATACAACAGGATCAGTTTGCAATTCAAGCACCGACAATTTTTTAATGCCAGCACATGGCAAGAAGGAATCCAGTGTAGTAAAGACCTGCAAGATTGTGGGTACATTGTGCATGAAAGGTAGAGCGATTGTTGCTCGCAATTAGTTTGGTTTTAACATGCCGTAGTATAATTTGGTGAATAGAGAACAACACCAGGTTCAATAGATGTACAACGAACTAACTTCCTAGATTGGTGTCAGAAGATAGTTAGATCTGCAAATCACACTATATTTAAAGGCTCATACACGTGTGATCACCGGGTGCCGACAAGCAATTCATATGCATGGCCGTTTGAGTGATAATCATGCCGTGTATGGGCATTTTGTCAGCTGGAACTTCCAGGTTGGTGAAGATCCGCCTGGCTGGTCAAGCAACGATCCCTGATTGGGATCATACATGTTTAACTTTAGACTTCTTTGTTATTGATGAAGTCTGCTAAGGCAGACGAAACGTTGTCTAGCTTGTTTTTAATTGCTCCCACTCCACGGACGCCATTAGAACACTACGATGATATTGCTGACTTGTTGGTGTATTTGTAATACAGGAGTTTTATATTTTTTCATATGAAACTTTGGGTGTGTGCCCATTTTATATCCACTACTATCCTTCTTTATGTTCTTATGCTAATTTTGGTGGATGGAGCACCCCTTTCTTATATTATATTTTTCACTCCAATTAGGACTAGTGCCCTAAATGCTCCTTGAAGTGGTTGTTTAACGATCCTGATTGAACGGCGTTACGGCGACAAAGTGCCCATACACGTCAGAATTATAGGCCGAATACGATCGCATGTGTGTTAGAAGCTTTAGGAGTATTGTCATGCTTGTCATATTCTCCAGAAACAGAGGACCACCATGGAGAATAAGTAAAAGGACACTCTGAGCCATGTGTCACCAAACTGTGCCCAAATCCTAGCAATGCAATCAATCAATAGCAAAATATAATTACATTCATAGGAAATTGTGTTGGTGACTATGCGCTGTGCAGACTAGAACATTAATTGTCTTCCAGTCCTCCTGCATCCCATTTGTAATATTGTTAAAATCTATCTGCAAAACAAGTTGTAAATTCTTTTTTGGTTAGCAGTTAAAAAGCGCAGGTAGGTAGTGTTGCCCAATTGGTCTGTCTATCACACAACTGATGAAAGGGACAGTGTTGTCCCTGAAACGTTGTGTTAATGTGATCCAATAAGAAATATATCACAGAAGAGTGCCCCTCTCATGGCTTTTTATTGCTGTATAACTAGGTTTGCTTGTACTGCAAACTGCTTTTTGGACCTTTTTTTTTTTTAAGATACATGCGTTCTATATCGCAAATTGCGCGGAGAGCGACAAAAGCTCAGGATTTTATCTCCACAAATATAAACCTCGATTTGGGTCAACGATTGTGGCTTGGGTAAATGAGGCTTGTTGTCTTTTTGTGTGTGCTGTTTTCCTATAAATTTAACATATTATTTAAACATGTGATATGAATGAAAAATCATGTACGCATGCGTTTTTAAAATGATCAGAACTGTAGTGCTAGGCCAAATGCCTTGCATGAAACGATCTGCCAAAATTCAGCTCCCAGTTCTTTGGCATTCCTATGACTAACTGAAAACATAGTTAAATGTTAGGTTGAGTGATTCATGCTTCTTTCAGCTGTGTCTGGCTGAAATGGGAGCTCTCTGGCTCTTTGTAGACAGCTGGAGCTTGATTCATTATTCACAATCAGTCCTGTTATGGTTTAGATTTATAGGTAATGTCCTGCCCGTGATGAAAGACCTGCAGAGATAATGTGCTGTCTGTGAAGTTTTTATCTGATCTTTTTTTTCAATATGGAGCTTTTTGCAATAGAGTAAAGTGTTTTACTTTTCTGTAAGTTGGAAAATGAAGAATTTAAGAAGTGTTGAAGTAAATTAAAATGTATTTTTTTTATCATACTGATTCACTGGGTATTAAAAAAACTAGGTTATGTAAATTCCTGAACTGTGTTTTTAAAAAAAAAGTTTATGTTAATGGACATTAGGTGCAATTTACGTAGCTGGCAGAATCAGTCTTACAATACAATGTGAGGGAAGGAAAGCAGCACATATTTATACAATACCAGTATATATTTTCCAAAAGGATATCGGATTTGCTTTAACAGGTTTTTTCTTTTTATTGAATTACATCAGTCACAAGTCCATAAAGCGACGTTTGGGGAGAATTTTTCACATTCATCAGGCTGGACAAATGACAAAATTGAAGACCACATATTACACCATTTTACATCATCAAACAGGAAATTACATCATAGGTTCAACTATACATACTTTGTCTTCCCTTATCATGGATAAATAATTTATCCCAGTAACATTATTTAACCCCATTTTTTCCATAGAAAAAAAAACACGTTGCTGATATTTTACCCCCACAAAAACTATTATAATCATGTTATTAAGGTATGAGGATATCCTCACAGGAAACAAATACAGTTATATTTTTTATTGAGGCCATGGGGATAGAGGTTTTTAACCTGTTGATCCACATGGTCTCTTTTCAAAAGTGTCACCCAGGCCCCACCCCTCCACAGGGTCGCAACCGTAATCTAACCATGAATTTGAAATCATTGTCTCCATGGCCCACTTCCAAGAAATGTTTTGATACTGGTAATCACACATCCTTTGCTTAATGGGGAATTTATGTTGGGAAGGAAGAAAAAGGAACCTGAAACGTTTTGGGCAAGTCGCGGACCGGGTGTTTTCCTGTCTTTGTGTGTCCATGCAAGTATGTAAATAAGGCCTCCAGCTTCCTTCATCCCAAAACGGGTAAAGAGTATGTCCTTAAAGGATATTTTACATGTGGCACTAAGTATGCAGTATATGTACTTTGGTGTCCATGTAATCTATTGTATATTAGGGAAACTATACAACCTGTAAAATCTTGCATTTCCCAACATAGATTTAGCATTAAGCATATGATATGTGATTACCAGTATCCAAAAATGTTGGAAGTGGGCCATGGAGACAATGATTTGAAATTCATGGTGTAAAGATAAGGTTTGCAACCCCTTGGAGGGTGGGGGCGGAAGACACTTTGAAAAAGAGAGAGACCATGTGGATAACAGGTTAAATACACTGTATCACAAGCAAAAAGTTTGATGGAAGCGCACTCTGTTAATCAGAAAATGTTCTGTTTATTGCATCACAACAACTACACAACGTTTCGGAGAACGCATGTCTCCTTACGGTGAAGGAGACATAGCGTTCTCCGAAACGTGTTTATGTTTGTGTGATGCAAAAACAGAACATTTTTGATTTACAGAGTGCGCTTCCATCAACTTTTTATGCTTGTGTTATAGCTTAGAGTCCTGAAGTAGAGGACTGAGGGAAGCAGCACCTGGAAGATACTGGCACATGCCTGAAGGAGTGCCTAGGCCCACGTATGTTATAACAGATAAATACACTGTATCCCTATGGCCTCCATGAAGATTATAATCTTATATTGTTCCTGTAAGGATATCCTTGTGGCTCTAATAAAGAATGTAATAGTTTTTGTTGCAGCACACTATATATTTGTTGAGTTACTGCATGGAGAAGTGAGACAGACTTTAAACTTTGGAGGGCCCCCACCTAAGCCTGGTTAGTGGCAGCACTGAACACGGTGGTTTGGAAAGGGTTTGGTGATTTGCTATTTTTAAATGGAGTTCTGTAAGGGAACTTAACATCTAAACTGGTTAGAAGGCTTTTTAATCTAGAAGTTCTCATTAAAGTCAAAATCTCTTACATGGAAACAAATGGCTTTATTTATTGCACTTTGGAATTCACTGTTCTGCAGAACTGAAGTCTTTGATGTAGAATGAACACTTTTCACTGTAGTCTCTTTCCTTTTATGCCAGGTATTTTGTGGTTGGACTTTGATTCTGGAATCTTGCATATTTTGTGACTGAAACAAGGAAAGCCAGAAACCCAGGGATTTTGTCTCTTGCGGGATCAGCGTTTCACTAAGTGAAGAGGCTCCAAACATGATAATTGTGTATTCTGCTAATGGTGAAACATACAAGCTCAAAGGTATGTTTATTGTTTCCTAAAACTTCCTATCCTTTGGTTACTGGTAAACAGACATAGCTAGCGGGTAGCTCTCCAAATGGAAATATATTTATTTTCTTGTGTTTGTTAGAGTTAGAACTCTTTCCACCAGGATGGTCCATACTGTACCTTTCCCTGGCAAGGATTAATGTAAACTTCAGCTAGAGAATGGAGCATTACGTTACATTATTTCAAAAATAATTGCTGATTTATGTGTACAGCTTAATAAACAGTTGCATGTATAGTTAAATGGACAATACACCCTTTTTCATTTGCCTTACCGTATATCTTACTTTCTTGTTCTTTTTTCTGTCATTTGTTATGGTAGATTTAACATGTTTTTCAATCTTACTATAAAGTATCTCAGAGCCACTGGATCTCAGTCAGCTCTCATTCCAAAAGTGTCAGCAGTTCAGGTGCTGGATTGGAAAATTATTAAAATGCAGTCGGATTAGCTGCAGGGAAAGTTTCAAGTGTGTTCAATGATATCTGTACAAAAACAAAGGGATGGGAAAGGGAGTCATCATTTGTGGCAGATTTATTGGAGAGGTGGGAGGCAGCAGTTTTAGGACAAAACTGAAACTTTAATTTGGGAGATTGCTTCAATCTGACACAATCTGTGAGGGATGTGTGCAGATGCATACCCTCTAACATTTACCTTCAAAATAGGTACACTATTAGAAATGCATTGTGCAGATATGTGCTAAGATCAGGTTAAAGTATTTACTTATTAAAGGGGTAATGTTGTGGGGTAATGCAATTTTTAAGAGATTATGAAAATTTGCAATCAATCTCTTAGATGATTAGATAGATAGATAGAATTGACAGATGGAAGTAATTTGAAGCACTGCAGTAAATGGGGAAAAATAGACTTTGAGAGATGGAAAAAACCTCTCTATAGTGTTGAAACCAGTTTGGAAAAATCTCTTTGCAATTAAAAATTCACACTGCAGATTGTTGTCTGCTCTCGTTTACACAGCTGGTTGCACACCTAATACTGCCCATATAAGGTTGATATTATTGGTGAATTGTGGACTGTATATCGATTGCACAAAAATGCCTGTCCTTGTTTTGTCCATGGACACCATTCATTGGGGGATTATTATCTGATATTTGGCATCAGCCAGTAATATTCAATGTGTATAGCCCACCAAAGGCTGGTACCTGCCAGAACATTGATCTAATAAGGAATCACTTATAAATGTTATAGCAGGGCTACACATGATTGCAAAGTGATCACAATTTAAACAACATAAAATTTCCAATGTTGTTTCTCCATGGCTGCTGGTAACTCAGGTCAATAATCATTCAACCTTCAAACATGGTCAATATTATAAATTTGCCATAATATTGGACCAACTGATCTGACACGTGGTCCTGTGGTCCTTAATGGGCCAGCACATCAAATATCAGTGGTACCACTTTCATTTAGGGATATTTGATCTATATATTTATGTATAATCTTAAAGTAAAGTTGGCCACACAGTGCAACTTTCATTGCAAGTTACTAACAGGTATAGGTCACCTTTAAGGTATGATTGCCTTAAAAATCTAAACACTGAAAGATGATTGGGATTAAATAGAGCATGATGCTAGGCTTTATTGGTTTCATTGTAGCTACAATTTATTTAAAGGGTTATCTTTGCTTTAAAAATATTCAATTTTCAAAAGGGCACCTTTTAAATAGAGCAAGAGCTACAACATCAACACTTTGAATTAAAAAAAACTTTTTTCTCCATTTAAAAAAAGCAGCATTTACTGCGATATATTTGCCTCTGACAAAACAAAGACCCTTCTTAATGTAATAGTAAGTTACTGTAGCTGTGAGACACAGAATAATAAACAAAAACCAGTGCACAAAAATTAGAGATTTAATTTATATAGTGTAAAAGTATGTTATTCCCATGCAAAATATGACTTGGTCGAAAACTCTGAAAAACCTATTGGCAATCACAGAGGTCAGCATTTCGTGTAGTTGGCCACCAGCTTTGGAACATTTCTCAGGGATGGATTTTGTCCCACTCCTTTTTGCAGATCCCAGAAGGTCACAGGGCTAATGTTGGAAACTCAAAACATCAGCTCCCTCCACAGATTTCTATTGAATAAGGTCTGGAGTCTGTCTGGGCCACTCAGGGCCTTAATGGGCTTCTTCTTGGGCCACTCCTTTGTTGCTTCTTGTCTTCCAAAAAAACCTTCCAAAAATAATTGCCTCCATGTTTGATGTGGGGGGGGTGTTCTGGGGTTCAAAGCACGCATTCCTCCCTTCCAAACAGAGCAAGCTGAGTTGAAGCAAAGAGCTTGATTTCTTCTCTGGATCATTCAGATGTTTAATTGCAGATGGGCTTTACATGTGCTCTTGAGATGGGGGACCTTGCAGGCACTAACAAGACTGTCAGCGCTTCATGTTCCCCTTGTAGTTCTAGGCTTTGGCACCGCTCTCATCATCCTTGCAAACTCGTGAGGTGAGATAATAATTCTCAAACTTTTATTGCATCTAAAGCTGTTGTCTAGACAAGGAGCTTACACTTTTGTCTTGACCTCATTTTGAAGACTCAACATGTCTCTGCAAATTTTTCTAAAGTCCTTAATGCATTCTTTTCACCCATCTTATTTTTCAAAACTTATGATTGAGCATTCCCAGTTTATCCTTTGGCTTCCTGCAGAGATTTAATGTCCCTGGCATCTTACATACTATTAGCTGTTCATGCTTTTGTCTCTCTTTTATTGATGGAAAGAGTCCCACAGTTTAGAGCAACCGATTGAAAGTTAGTAGGTAGCCATGAAACATTCATTCTTCGTTATGAAAGATTTCCTGAACTTTTAAAGCCACAAGTATGCAATCTGACCACTTTCCTTGCTGTGCTGTAAAGTATGAACGAACATAGTGGCTCAAAAAACAGTACCAGTCATTATGTGAATTAATCTTTACTGCACAACAGCTTTGTGAAAAGAGATGAGATTTAATTACTGTATGTGTCATTGACAAGTGGTCTGTCCATGAGCTTTCGGGTGTACAGGTGAGGTATTTTTCAATGTGATGCGGAAAACAAATCTATTTTTCTTCGTTTGCACATAATTAAATGGTTATTTTATACTGTAAAACAGTTGAGGTCGACGTATTTAGTGCAAAAAACTGGTGTATCTATTAAAGGGTAACAATAAGCTAAGATTTTTTAAGATCTTATAAATCTAAAGTCCATTTTGCAGGAAAGTAAGAAAAGCATACTCCCAAACAATTTACCTCTATTAGATATCTTTACATCAGGTTTGGGGGGGGAGGGTATTAGCAGTCTCACTGGGATAGATTGTAGCAGGAGGAAAGCAGGGGTGAGTAGGCCAGTGGTGGGGTGGAAAGGGGGGTGGGGCTAGCATAGGGGGATAGGGAGGAAGTGTTGTATCAAAGTGTACGAATAAATTAAAGGATCATAATCTAAAATGTATGTTTGCAAATGCGAGAAGCCTGGCTGACAAAATGGGTGAATGGAAATGATGGCATTGAATGAAAAGCTGATTTGTAATAGGTATAGCAGAAACGTGGTTGAACAGCTCAAGACTGGGCGTAAATATAGAAGGATATGCCTTGTTTAGGCAGGACAGAAAAAAAGGAAAGGGGGAGGAGTATGTGTATATGTTAAAAAAATGAATTGAAGCCAAATTAAAAGAAGAGATAGTGGTGATATGGATGATAAAGGGAGGCAATATGGGTGGAATTAGGCAACAGGAAAGGGGGTGGTGGTAAGGTGGGGTAATGTCATTGTTGGTGTCTGCTATAAGCCGCCAAATGCTGCAGGAGAGGGGTGAGTCAACTTCATATGCAGTTGGCAAGGGCTGCAAGTTTGGGGAGTGTGCTCATTATGGGGGACTTCAATTACCCTGACA
The DNA here is from genome assembly GCA_019447015.1 of Hymenochirus boettgeri. Lineage (NCBI taxonomy): Eukaryota > Metazoa > Chordata > Amphibia > Anura > Pipidae > Hymenochirus > Hymenochirus boettgeri. The sequence goes on from CM033474.1 coordinate 88,098,554, forward strand.
TTGATTGGTGTGGTGGAACTGCCATCACAGAAAAAGGCGATGAGTTCCTGAATTTGCTGCAGGATATTTTCTCTCACAGGTGGTTGAGGTTCCTAATAGAAAAGGAGCGCTTTGGATCTGGTAATATCTAACTTGTGGAGCGCATTAGAGATATAAAAGGTAACTGGAGGCTTAGGGAATAGTGACCATGAAATAGTGGCATTGGACTTTGTATCGAAAGGGAAGTGCGCTGGGTTAACACAGACATTTAATTTCAGGAAAGCAAAATTTTCCCAGGTAAAAGCAGTCTCTTCAGAAGTCAACTGGGATAATGTATTATCAGGTAAAGGTACTGAACAGAAGGGACTGTGTTCAAGGGGATTTTAAGCCAGTTCACATCTAATTTATACCCTTGGGAAATAAAAGTTAAAAAAAAATATAAATCCGCGCCATGTGGCTGAATTCTGATGTAAAGAGGCATGGTAAGGAAGAAAAAGGCATTTAACCTTTAAGGCCGAGAGGGAACGGAACGGGCCTTTAGGAGTATAAAAAATGTAACAAGGAGTGTATGTAAGAAAGCAATCAAACTAGCAAAATTAATAATGAAGTTAGGATAGCTGAAGAAAGCATCACTAAGGGGATATTTATTAATAAAGCGCAAAAGTAGCGAAATGTTTTCGCATTCGCTTTTCGCATGGGTTTTCGCCAAAAAGACAGTTAACGCTATTTATAAAGGTAGCGTTAACGAATGGCGAAACAGTTTCGCGAGCTTATCGCTAAACCCTTCGCCTAACTTCGCAATGGTATTTTAGCGAAAAAGGAGCAAAAAGGCATAACGCGATTTATAAAAAGAGCGAAAGGTTGGTTTTGCGTTGTTAAAAAGACGAAAGGATTAGCGCGGACCTGAGGTGGGATGATAAAAGTCATGTTTGAGCGAAAAGGCATTCAAGGTAATATGCCTTGAAAAAGCGAACTGCGCAATTGAATGGGTGATCGCAATATTGCATTAGAGTGTAATATGCCTTGGAAAGCGACCATTAGAAAGGCGATTCCGCATAAATGAGCATATGCCTGGAAACAACGCGTAAAAGCGCAAGAAAGGCAAGTTAGCATAAGAAAAGGCGCACGACATTAGAAAGGCAGAACACACATTGAATAAGGAAATGCCTTGGAAAAAAAAGCGAACGCGCATGAGAAAGGCCGAAACGCACATTAGAAAGGCGAACGCACATTAGAAAGGCGAACGCGCCTTAGAAAGGTGAAATTGCAGTGCAACAGAATAACTGTAATTCCAATTGAGAAATTCTAAGAAGATTGCCTAAATAAGACATGGCGACTTCTTGGTAAATGTGAGGTGGCCAGTTGAACTTGGGAAAAAAAAAAACATATTTTCTAGTGTGCTTTTCTGGTTTCCAATGGTTTTGACACAATGCAGTTTCTTAGATGCGTTAGTTTTCGCCTGCGATACTTTTCGCCTTATAGCGCCCGTTCGCCTTTTTCAGCCGAGAAGTGTGTTTTTTTCGCTTTTTGATAAATTAGGCGGAAACGAAGCCCCAAATGGCGCTATTTCGTTGCGATGTGCTGCGCTAATTATTTGGCGAAAAAGGGACAATCCTTTATAAATATGCCCCGTAAGCTAAAAATTTTTTTAAGTGTATTAATAGTAGTTAAGAAGATGAGGATAAATCTCTGCCACTTGCTCCTCAAACATAATAATGAAAAAACATATAAAATCCTGTACGATTGGTATACCACCCGGCCTTCTTACAAAAAATTAATTCATCTATACCCAATAAATGCTTTAGGGGATGTGGTCACCCGGCAGATCAACTTCACTGTTGGTGGACATGTCCGGAAGTGGAAAAGCTTTGGGGTCTATGCTCTAATTTGATACAAGATGTTTTCTACACCTATCCTATTATCACGCCCTACGTGATATATGCAGAATGCATTGGAACTGAAAGTTTGGCAGATGATGAAATGTTTACATTAAAATATGTATGTGTTATGCAAAATGTTTATTCAGGCTTATTCTATTTCATTCAGCCTTTTTTGAAGTACCCTGAAAGATGTTTCTTATTTAATAACATGATCATGAATGATAACTGCACTGTAAACATTAAGACATGGACCCAGTTCCACATACTGACAGCTACTGTCTAAAAATCTACCTTGAAATATGTGCACAAATTTTAGAAACGGGAAAATGTCAAATCTGTTTTTTTTTGTGCAAGATGAAAAATTACAATATATATGGAATAATTGTAAAAATCATTTGACGCGGCCAATTTTTCCTCTACTGACAGCATTGCAATAAGAAATCACATCATGAGCATCGCTCTGTCATGGTTAGTTGAACAAGCAAAGCGAATGTGCCTTTTTTAGTATTGATCCCACCACTAGCACAATGGCACCAAATCGCAGAGGAGAATCAGAACTGTTCTGTTAAAGCTGTGTTTTGGTGCAGGTAATCAAACATGTGTTTAGAATGAATGAAAAGAAAATGAAAGGGATTATAGCCAACCACAAATCAATGCTGCAGGCTTCCATTGGTTTGTCCCTGTGCTATTATCAAGCCCTGGAATAATATAAAAAAATATTGGAAACTGACACTTTTAAACCATTTTGTTTTTTGGATCATATAGATCAGATGTTAAAAACTGAAAACTTTAAGTTTAAACTTTTTACACCTGGTTTATGTTTTGAAGTACACATATACAGGGAAACGTATGAAATGAACTCCCATATTTAAATCACATCAACCCTTAACACATAAATGCAAACAGGTTAGTGTGACTTTTTGTACCTCTCTGAACACTGTCACTCTCTGTATGTTTGCCCCTTGGTGTCTACAAAATCTACAGCCAGTTAAAGCAACGCTGAACAAATCCCATAAACCTCTACGTTGAAAAACAATTTTTGATCTATTGCCATGAAGGTTTTTTTTTACATTTTATTTTGTTAATTTAACTTAGCTAATATGGAGATATTTAATGGAGATACACTGTTTTTCTTGAAAGAGCCATTTAAAAACAAAATGAGATGATGAGAACCTAGCAGTCTAGGAGGATAGGTTTAGGGGTAGATAATTGGCCTTTAAAATGGGACATATATTCAAAAGATTTAAAAATATTCAGGGATATTCAATAAAAGTTCTTATCGTTAAAAATGGTGCTAATTTTGCCCCAACCATTCAGATGTTAGCCTTCAAATGTTAAATAGGATCTGATTGGTTGAAGCAAAATTAGCACCATTTTAAACGATAAGAACTTTTATTGAATAACCCTGGTTGTGTATTATCAGTGCACTATTTAGAATTTGTTTACAAATGCTTTGAATAAGTTTATTTTTATATGAATTACACAGAATTTTAAAAATATATGCATTTTTAATTCTTATATATAATATATAATTTTTAAACCTTACTGGTAGGGGCAATGACAATAAAGGTTAACGAACCAATACCGTATATACTCGAGTATAAACCGACCCGAGTATAAACCGAGGTACCCAATTTCAGCAAAAATCCTAATAAAAGTTGTTGACCCGAGTATAAACCGAGGGTAGAAATGCCAACTCACTTGGCATTCAAGATGTTTGGAAACTACAACTCCCAGCATGCTTTATTAGCTGGGAGTTGCAGTTTCCAAACATCTTGAATGCCAAGTGAGGGTGGCATTCAAGATGTTTGGAAACTACAACTCCCAGCTAATAAAGCATGCTGGGAGTTGTAGTTTCCAAACATCTTGATGCCACCCTCACTTGGCATTCAAGATGTTTTGGAAACTGCAACTCCCAACTAATAAAGCATGCTGGAGTTGTAGTTTCCAAACATCTTGAATGCCCCCTCCCCCTCCCACCCAGTTCAGTTTGTACCTGGGCTCTCTTCTCTCCCTGTGGGCTCTCTTCCCTGTGGGCTCTCTTCTCTGGGCTCTCTTCTCTCCTCTGGGTCTCTCTTCTCCCTGTATCGGCATTCTGGCAGGCATTCCGGCAGCCGCCGCGCATTCCTGTACTGGCGCCCGGCGCCGGGCAGTGACGTCAGACCGGCGCGCCAGTACAGAAAAGATCGCGCAGCTGCCGGAATGCCCAGGTAGTGGTTGACTCGAGTATAAACCGAGTCCGAGTTTTCAGGCTGATTTTTCAGCTGAAAAACTCGGTTTATACTCGAGTATATACGGTATATTGTTTGTACTGGTTTACTTGAAGCAACATATACAATTTCAATGGGGAGGTGCAGTCGAGAGAATCTATATAATCAGTCACTGAGTGACTTCCTGTATTCCACTGCCCCTCCCCATGTCTCTCCCTGTCTGTGTTTTAAGCTAGGTACACACAGTACAGATTTCTGAAAGATAACAGACAGGATCTGCAAGAGAATTTTTGCAATTTATTGTCATTGTTTATTTCTCATAGTTTTGAAGATATTTACATTTTTGTGTGTGATATGGCATGAACATCACCAGGTCCCCTGCACTTCCTGCTTCCTGCTCTGAAACCATGTCAGTGGATGACAGTCAATCTGCCCTGTATCTCCTCCTCACCTTGCAGCCCCCCTCCTCTTGCAAGCCCCCCTGGTTCCTCCCACTCATGGACCCCATGGCCTCTCCATTTGCAGGCCCCATGTGGCCCCGCCCACTCGTGGGTGCTGTGGCCCCGCCCACCCACGGGTACCATAGCCCCATCCACTCGCAGGTGCCGTTGGACACTCAGACCCCCCCTACAGAAAACTGTGTGAAAACAGCCTTTTCGGGCAGAGTGAGAACAGAGTGTGAACAGAATGAGAACTCTGCCTGAAAAGGCAGTTTTCACATAGTAAGAGGGTAGGGCTGTAGATACCTTCTCTGTGGGGATCTTCACAGAGCAGGGAGGGCAAGGACTTCCTGTCTCCTGTCACTGAAGTCTGAGGCTGTGCTCGCCGGCGGCGAAGTGGAGGAGCAGCCTTAGGAATGTTACATGTAAGCCTCCCACCCATTAACTTTCTGGTCAGTAATTTCTTTATATATTGGGCTGTGGAGCATGTAGACAGGTGGCTCATTTTAAAGGTAGGAAACTGGCCTTTCATTTAAACTTGTTTGGAGACCACAGTTCCCCTTTAAAAAAAAGAGTTAAAATCTGCAATTTGCAAATATAAGGAAAAAATGAAGAAGACAAAAAAAAACACTTAAAAGGTGAGTAAAAAAGAGTGCATGTCCTTTAATAGATGAATGGTTAGCAATTAACTGCAGGCTTTTCAGATTGATGGACACCACAGCCCACCATTTCAGTCGATAATCACACAAGTGTGGTAATACACCCGTCAGATCAACAAACATTATCTAACCAAATAGCCACACATATGTGATTATTGGACGAAACCACCGCTAATTGCCCGATTGGTCGTCGATTAGTTATCTGGGGTCATGGTGTCCATCAAGCATGTTTGGCATAAAGATGCTTAATCACTCAACAAGCAGGATTGAATGCATTTAAAGCAGATTGAATGCACATTTTTAAATGGTATTATAATTAAATCTACCAATATATACGCAAATAAAAAGATTTTATTTTAGGAAAGGCTTTTTAAATGTAGTAAAACAACTTTCTCTCTTCACTGACAATGCCCTGCTAGAGGTGGGCAGACCTCGCTACTGATCTATAGTGCTTGATTGATGGCATCTCCTAGTGCCTGGAATAACAAATAGTGACAAAAATTGGCAAGAAAAAAAATCAGCATGCAGGTTCTGTTAGTGTAAATGTAAGGTTTTACCAACACAGTTTCACAAAAGCAATATTTAATTTGCTATGGCATATTTTTATTCAAAGTTTTTCAAATGTCATTATTAATAGTCTTATGCAGGCAATGCATGTCCTCATCATTTCCACTGATTAGCCAATTATATTGATTCTGCCAAAGTATTGTTTTTCTGATTTTCCTAAAAAGCACTTGACAGTTGTGCGGTTTATTAAAGGGTATCTATACTTCCAAAAATCGAATTTTAAAAAACGATACCTTTAGATAGTGTAACGGTCCACTACTACAATACATTTTCAGATTTGAAATCCGAGGTGTAGATTCTCAGAAATCTTAATTTTAATAAAACAGCATGTACAGGGAAAGACTGTCACTCAAACCATGTATGCTAATTTGTGTCCCCCAGTGACCTCTTAATAGGATGTCAAAACATTTATAATACACCCCCAATTAATAGCTGATAAACATATTGGTATCCTGTCTATCTATCTATGTGTCTAATCTATCTGTCTGTATGATCTACCTATCACTCGCTCTGTCTGTCTGTTATATATCAATCTATATATCTATCTGTCTGTCTATTTGTCTACCTGTCTGTCTGTGTCTGTCTATATCTATCTATATCTATCTACAGGAGTTTGTTACAGGAGGTCAGCATGTCTGCTTGCTTGTTAGAAGGGAGAAGTGTCTCACACAGCAGTAGCAGCCCCCCTCCTCCACCTACTCTCAGCAGCATGTACTTGCCTGTTAGAAAAGAGGGAGAAAGTGTCTAACACCACAGCAGCCCCACCCACTATCAGCAGTGTCAGGAAGATATGTTAATGAGCTATAAAGTGTTGGGCTGTGAAAGCTCTTTATTATGTAAATGAATATACAAAAAGGAAATAAGTCACACTTAAAGAGGAACTGTGGTTTCCAAACAGTTGAGCCATCAACCACCTCTCTACGGTGCTCCACAGCCCAAGATATAAAGAAATGTCTGGCCAGAAAGTTAATGGGTGGGAGGCTGACATGTGACCTTCCTAAGGCTTCTCCTGCACAGTGCCGCCGGTGAGCACAGCCTCAGACTCCCTCAGTGTGTGAGGGAGACAGAAGTCCCTCCTCCTCTCTGCTCTGTGAAGTCCTGACAGAATAGGTAAGGGAATACAGCCCTTCTTTGTGCTCTGCCTGAAAAGGCTGTTTCCACAGAGTTTTCTGTAGGGGGGGGGTCCTGAGAGTGGGCAGGGCTTAGGCACCCATGGGTGGGCAGGCTTATGCACCCGTGGGTAGGTGGGGCCACATGGGGCTGTAAGAAGATGGGCCAAGGGGGGCCTGCAACTGGAGGGACCATGGGGTCCATGAGTGGGAGAAACCAGGGGGGCTGCAAGGAGGAGGAGACACAGGGAAGATTGACTGACATGGTTTCAGAGCAGCAAGCAGGAAGTGCAGGGGACCTGGTGATTCTGCTGCTATATCACACACAAAAATGTAAATATCTTCAAAACTATGCAAAATAAACATCCTCAGGAGAGCAATTCCTATCAATTTACCTAAAGTCATTTTTGGACCACAGTTCCCCTTTAATGTGGGGAGCAACAACCACTCTGCAAGAACTCGCGAGCACTCAACCCAACAGGAAACCGGTCTGACCTCCGGAACAAAGACAGTCATGTGATAGATGTGGGGAACACTCCAGCCTTAAGAATCACAGGACGAGATGAAGTACGTAAAACTAAGGCCACACCCCCTTATCCCACTTGTCCTAGTCACTTAGCATCTTAGCTACTATTTGACTTTACCTGGATGAATAAACTGTTAAAGGGCATGTCACCCCGAAATTAACTTTTGATATGTGGTAGGGCATGCTCCCCAGCCCCAACCGCATATATTAATTGTTAGAAAGTCCCCCGATTCTACTTACCTGCCCTCTCTCCTCCGCTGCAGTGTTCGGCCCTCTGCTTGCATGGAATTGAAAGCAGGGGGCGGGACCGGCAGCCGCGTCGTGATTGCTGAGAGGCTGGGAGGGCTGCACTGAGCATGCCTCAACCTTGATGAGGTTGGGAAGTCTCAGGCACAGCATGAGTCACACACTGCTCCTACAAAGCAGTTTCCTGGACTTTGGAGGGGCACAGCAGGGAACTATTTTGAGCAGGAATGTAAGGTAAGGATTGTTTTAAACTACTTGATGTGGCCAGTAAGGGGTTAAATTTTAGTTTTGGGGGTGGACATGCCCTTTAAGTTTTACGTACTTCATCTTGTCCTGTGATTCTTGAGGCTGCAGCATTCCCCATATCTATCACAATTATGTAAATGAATGTATCCAGTGTCGGCTAGACTAAGGGCAGTGACTAAAGAAGGGGGGGGGCAGTTAGGAGCAGTTACTAAATATTGAAAATTCACTAAACAAAGCAGGCACAAACACACATGTAAGTAACATCATTTTACTACCCTAAAATTCTACTTTCAGATTATACAAAGTTGTTTGAGTGAGTATAGTGACCCTTTAAAAAAAGGATTTTGAGTAAGGTGGTAAACACCAGTCCTTGAAATCTGAAAGACGCAATGTGAGGAACTTAAATTGGTTCTTCAAATTTTCGAATGGCCAAAAAGATTAAAATCTATGCTGCTAAAAAAAATAGCCAGTGTATGGCCGGCTTTACAGCCAGAGAAAGTTAGTGACATACCAGAGCAAAGCTAGGTGGCAGGAACACATGACCCGAAAGGGGTGGGGAAGGAACAGGCAGGTTACTGATAGGAAGGGAGAGAGAGGAAAAGGAGTGGATTGGTTGCAAGGGGTAGGGAAGGCTATAAGAGGCATTGCTGAGGCTAGGGGAGGTTGCCAGGTCATCAGGAGTCCAGTGCAGGCACAGATCACATTCTGCTTCCATCCACAAAAACTGGAGAGCTCAGAACACACAATATTTTCCTTCAGCATAGAAGCAATAACCTAGTTTTACAAGAAAGTAAACGTTGCACTCACAGATATTTAGAAATTACACACTATTTTAATGGTATAACCACCCATCTGTGCAAAGCATAAAGGGAAATGAGATGCTGGTCCTTTTAATTTATAACTAGCAGCAACAAAGTGATTAAATGAGAATAAACTACCTTATAGAAAAAATAACTATAACTACAGTACTTCAGGTCATTATGTCATGTACTGTAATGGGAACAAGAATAGTATTTAACAGTAATACATATTTTAAGATTTTTGATTAACACAGCAATTTAAGATTTTTGCAAAAAGCTGCCTACTAGTTTCATCACAGGGACATTACAACTGCCTTTGTGGAAGTGACCAGTAAAATCAGAAGTTGACACAATCATTTTGTGAATATTAAATAGAATATATCATATTTCATTGTTAATAAAAATATTTTACTTACTGTTTTTAATAGACTGAACAGAATAAAAATTGGGCACAGCATGTGAACAGAATATCCTTTTGGCTTTTCAATCTGTAATATGCCATCTACTATCAACAACCATAAGCTCCACTAAACAGTAGCCTAAGGACTTTAAAATGACAATAATTTACACTTACAAAGAGGAAAGCAATATAAAAATATTCTCTAGATGCTTTCAGCTGGCAATTTCAGCTGTCAGAAATGCTGTTAGGAAATTCAAGTTGCACTGGGCTCTTGAATCCAAGACAAAAATTGGAATGCCAAAAAAAGAGAAAATGTGTTTTAGAACAACATGTAAAGTAGGCAGATTCCTGCAAAAGACCTGCTGAGAAGATAAGTTGTCCAAAGTGCTGCTAATTCAAAGTGCTGTCCAAAGTGCTGCACAAACCAGATAATGATGAGCCCTGGTTCAGGTGTACAGAAAGATGTTATGTTTTAAATTTTTTAAGATATATGGGGGAAAGTCAGTTGTGCTAAAATATTGCAGCAGCTGGCAGTTCAAGCTGAAATTTTCGGCGAGACAGACAGACCTCGATCGAACAGTAGTCCAAATGAAACATATATTCTATCACTTTTTACTGGCAAAAATTTTACTCACTTGGCACTGTTCAATGGGGTGTGCGATCGGTCATGCCGAAATATCACTAGTGTTTTTTGGGGGTTATTTTTGACCATCAAACTTAAAGCGCATGTCCACCCCCAAAACTATAATCCCCCCCACTACTGGCCCATAGTGTAGTGTAGTTTAATCCTACCTCACATCCCAGCTCCATATGGTTCTCCTGTAGCTCCCCCCCAAAGTCCCAAAAACTGCCCACCAGGAGGATAGCAGAGTCCATATAGGTCTCCTACCTGGCCTCCAGGAGAAGTTTGGCATGCGTACGCATCCCTTCTCCCCTCCCTCTCCCTCCCTCCCGATTAGGATCCCTCCCCCTACCATAAAAACCTTTTTACCTAACTTCCCCCTGTCCCCCAGCCCCAACTGCTCTATTAGTAATATCAGAAAATGCCCAAAACATTACTTACCTTCCCTCTTGCCTCCGCCGTACTGAACTCCCAGCAGCCGCGTCCGTGATTGGCTGCCGCTCAGCCAATCACAGACGCGACTGCCGGTCCCGCCCCTCCGCTTGCATTTTCTCGGAAGCAGAGGGCCTGGCAGCGTGCGGAGGAAGAGGGAAGGTAAGTAAAGTTTGGGCATTTTCTGATATTACTATATATCGGTTCGGGCTGGGGGAACAGGGGGAATGTTTGGTGAAAAAAATTTTTGAAGGGTGGACATACCCTTTAACTATCAGTTTATTAAATAGTAGTCTGTCGATGCCAAAATTACTGGACTTAACGTAACCCAAACCATGGGATGCATTTATATGGCATTCAAGTACATAGCTTAACATACTCGATATTTACAGAAAATCTTGTATACCCACAGTATATAGTTATTAGGATATATATAACTTTCTTAGTTTCCTAATGTTTTATAGCCCTTCTAGTTGGATTAGAGTGCACTCATTCATTGTAGGTAAGACTTTTTTTATGCTGTACTCCCAGGATTGAGGGTTTAGCATAGTGTTTCACAACCAAGGGTCCCTGAGAGGTTGCATGGGGGTCCTTAAGAGATTGACAGAAATTGTACGGATCCACAATTTTGATGAATACATATGTATTTTTTATATATATTTATCATTGTTCTGTATAAATTATGTGTTTTGATGTCTGAGAGATAAATAAAAATAAGTAATGTTCCACCCTGCTGTGAATTTGAGTGCATTTTTTTAATTGAGGTATATTTATAGATCTATCATTTATATTTGTACAAAATTATGTATTTTGATGATTTGATGAATGGGAAACAAACAAAATAATACAAAATCATAATTTTATGTAGGGGTTTCCAGACACACAAAAATTGTTTCAAGGGGTCCCCAGAGGTTGAGAAAGATTGGTATAGAATATAGGTCCCGTAGATGGGGAGGGGGTTTCACTTTTGTGAATTTGAAATTTAATAAGATAAAAGGTTCTTTATAAGTCACGTTCAGTTCCTTATACAGGCTATAGAAGCTTTTTAGTTTATATACTGAACTGTTCCCTTTTTACGCACCCATGTGTCGGTTTTTATGCAAACAACGCAGGTTGAGCCATCTGTATTTTTGCTGGCTGAAGAATCATTTAATATAATGGTTCTGTGCCTGCACATTGTGTGTATGGCTAGACATTTGGGTCACAGTCGCAAATAATTGCTGAAGCTCTGCATTTTGTCCTCCTTTACTTCTAACAGATAGGAATGTTTGATAGTTTTAACAGTTTCACATGTAGCTGCTGATGGAGTGGAGGTTATTCCAATAAATGGTGCATTAGGGGGTGTCATTTATTACAATTTGATTCCCCAGGGCACTGACACAATTCATTCAGTAGAATAAAATGGAACTACTAAACAGTATAAATGATTTATCACAGCCAACCAATTACTTGCTGTATGCCTCAAAGGTGAAATCATGTTCAGTACTTCAGCCAAGTGGCATAAAATACAATCAACAAATGCACTCATCACTACACATGTGGATGATAGATTCGGTGTGAAATCACCTGAGGTTTAAATTCTAAAAACACTTCATGTATTTATTGATATTATTACTTCAATGCTTAGCAAAACAATGAACATTATCAACCTCCGCATCTAATGACAGTTGTACCAAGTTTTTAGGACAAATTAGTAATTACATTACATAAGACAAAGTCCTATCCTGAAAGTTCAATGTTGGCTACTGGACAAAAGGTTAAAAAAAAATAAAAAAATAGCAATGTTTATGAGAAATGGGAAGTACAATATTATTCTCATTTACAGCCATTCTGTTTAATAAAGGAATTTATCCTGTTCTCACGCACCTGCGGTCACGTTTTACGTTAGCACGTAAGGAACGCGTGGCAGTGTATGTCAATGTGGGTGGCCACATTGAATGCATTGCATTCCATTTTTAGAATACATGGAATCACCAATTTTTTTGCAGATTGCATGAGCTTCGATAACGCAAAATTGTGCAAATCGCATCTCAAATTGGGTGGTAACAAGCGTGAAACAGGCCCCGATTCATGACCTTCCATCCATGTCCTATAAATCAGTGAGGCTCCTAAAGCTATGACCACTGCAGACAACAGTCTAAAAAGGCTTGTACCTAAATATTAAACTGTTCTTTGTCTACCACAACAACAAATGTTTTTAAGACCCGGGAACTCACATTACCCAATATAAATAGCAGTTTATTATTGAACATTTAGGTTTCCAAAGCTTGGTTATGCCGAGATGCTTCACCAGATCAGAACAAAAAAACATACATTGAAAAATACAATTTACAAAGGGTTATCATGTCTTTAAGAATAGAACTTCAGAATTCATTATTGGGCAGCACAACTTAAATATCAATCCCTCATAAATGTCAATCCCTCATTTCCCCTGCACGGCTTCTGATCCCATGATGGTCCCTTGTCTATCAGTGCCCTTTATGGTCTGCTTAACGGCTTCAAGATCACACATCATTGGCCTGGAACCCCTATGCACAAGGAGACAAACAGGGGTCTGGTACATCCTCAACTAGCTCCTCAATCTTGGGGGTAATTTTCATTGCACCACACTCTGGAAAAAATAAAGTTTTGGAGTTTAACGGGAGACGGACAGTGGGAAAAACAGCTATAACTAAGAACCCCCTTTTAGGAATTATTTGCACCCAGGGCCTACTGGAAGTCATATCACGGCTTTATATCAATTCAAGTGAAATCAAAACTGGTTCTAGCTTGAATAAATGGTCTCCTAACCTGCAGCAACTTACTGATGAGCAATTGGCAGACATGACGACCTAAAACTGCCAAGCCTCCCCTCAGTAAACAAAAAGCTAATCCAATTTAACATCTTACATCAGATGTAATACACTTCCAAATAACTCTATCATTCTGGTCCCCCTAAAACCTCTTATTGCCCTAAATGCCACCAGGCCAGTGCAGGTTTTATTCAGCTTTTTGACGTGGCACAATTTCTGAACTCTATATCTCCCCACAATTTTACATGGGTTTTTTTTGGCATCCTGGACATGGATATCTGGTCTAGCCTAGAACTCCCCTTCCTGCAGGCAGCACTATTTAATGCACATAAGACTACGTTGGCTTACACATTAACACCCTAAATTAAAAAGATTAAACTAATCAACAATGACCTGCCGTTGCTCAGATTTCTTTATGCACACAGTCTGCCCTTACAAATATGCAAAGATTTGGGACCTCTGGGCAAACTCCCCTGACACTCTGCTCCCCTATCTCCTAGACTCTGCCAGCCTACAAACTTTGACTAGCTTATCCTGTTTGATGGCAGTGGCCCTGGACAGCCAGGCTCTAGACAGAGATCAAGCAGTATAAATTATAACAAAAAAATTCAAATATTTTACTACAAGCCTTGCTTTTTAAATTCTTCTGTGTGTTCTCACAATACTTGTTAAATTTGAATTTGTTAAATTTGTACACGATTATAGGGCTACCTGCTTTCTAGACATTAGGTGTACTTAAGATTGTTTGGTGCTTGTCTTGTTTTAACTCCTGTTTCCAGTCTCCATCCCTCCTGCTCCTGTATACAGCCTTCAGTGTCTAGTCACTTCAGCTTCTGCCTTCAACCCCACAACTCCAGGGTCCAGTAACCCTGCTCCTGTATCTTGCCTTCAGTTCTCCAGTTCATGTGTCTCGACCTCCGTCTTCAATCTTGGTTTGGTGTATAATATTCCGTTTGCCCCTTTATTATGAACTTGAATGTTGGTCTGCTGTTTACACTAATTCTATCTTTGTAGATTGGGTTACTTTCGCGTGTGGTGTGGTAGGGAATGGCTGTACTAAGTTGTCCACTGAATTGTTTATAAAATCTTTAAAAGTATCTTGCTTGCACTTAGGGATATGGGTATGGGAAGGGTTAAAACAAAAATTAAAAAATAAATAGGTTAAGATCAAGATCTCTGTAAAAAATCAGTTTAAAATGACGATTCCATATATTAAAATTCTTAAAACACACACTTGTGCCTATCCACCACTAGGGGCACTGCAGGGTTTACTCTGTGCAGTTCTGTGTAACTCCCAAAAACCTCTGCACACAGGAATAAGGTTGCTATTGGGTTTTGAACCTCATTTAAGTCATTTCTCCAGAGCGATCAGCTCTTGAGCGATTTTCTTTCAAAGAGATTTTCTGTTTTAAAGGGGTTTCTGTTTTTAAGGGGAGAAAGCGTTAAAAAACAAAAGCGTTTATTAACAGTGGTTTGCAGCCTAGTAAATGTACTAACCTAACACTATTTATTTCTAGGAGTGTGCCTGTGTAAGTAATTAATCACTGGTGTTTTTTTGTTTTTTTATACTACTTACTGCTTGAATAAGGTAGTAGGAATTGTTTAAGTAAACTCAAAGCACTGGGTTACTAAAATAAATACTGGTGTTTAAACATCACTGTTACCTGTAGAGCGGGGGCTGGTAGGAGACAAAGGAAAGGATTTTTTTTCCTTTTCTCTGATTGGTTGGGGGTGTAGCTAATTGGTTTAATTGTTGGCTGAGGGCTGTTGGCTCTTTGGTTTTGAACTCATTTAAGTCATTTCTCCAGAGCGATCAGCTCTTGAGCGATTTTCTTTCAAAGAGTTTTCTGTTTTAAAGGGTTTCTGTTTTTAAGGGGAGAAAGCGTTAAAAAACAAAAGCATTTATTAACTGTTGTTTGCAGCCTAGTAAATGTACTAACCTAACACTATTTATTTCTAGGAGTGTGCCTGTGTAGTATTAATCACTGGTGTTTTTTGTTTTTTTATACTACTTACTGCTTGAATAAGGTAGTAGGAATGTTTAAGTAAAAACATCAAAGCACGGGTTACTAAAATAAATACTGGTGTTTAAACATCACTGTTACCTGTAGAGCGGGGGCTGGTAGAGACAAGGAAAGGATTTTTTTTTCCTTTTCTCTGATTGGTTGGGGTGTTGCTAATTGGTTTTAAATTGTCTGAGGCTGTTGTGCTCTTTTGGTTTTGAACCTCATTTAAGTCATTTCTCTTTCAAAGAGATTTTCTGTTTTAAAGGGGTTTGTTTTTAAGGGGAGAAAGCGTTAAAAAACAAAAGCGTTTAGAACAAGAAAGGGTTTAAGAACAACACTGCTGTGTCTCTGCTGTGTATTGCTGTGTCTCTGGTGTGTATTGCTATTTAGTATGGACAGTTTTGTTGGGGCCACGCAATGTGCATCCTGCTGCATGTATGGGATCTTGGAGCAGCCGCCCGGGGACCTATGTATGGTTCAGGTGTGAGTGGGTTGCCCATTTGGAATCTGAGGTCCAGAATCTAAGGGGTAAACTTGCAGCATGCAGGGCTTGGCAAATCTGGGGAAATGCAGGTATGGCAGGGCCAGTCCCTGGAGGCGGACATGGGGCAGATAAGGTGGAGAAGGAAGATAGATTTGTAAGGGTCACATGGGGAAGTAGGGGACGGAAGGATAGGGACGCTTCTTCCCAGCTGGTCGATCCCAACAGATTTGCCATTTTAGGTGAAGATGTGGAGGACGATGGCTCGGAAGCAGCATGTATGGAGCGGGCCTTTCCCTTGAGCACCGAGGGGAAGGCCATCTCCAATACAAGGGAGGGAGAACTGTGGGTTAGGAAGGATAGGCAGGTGGTAGTGGTAGGGGACTCCATTATTAGAAGAGTAGATAGGGTAATCTGTCGCCAAGACCCTACATGCCGAAGTGTGTTGTCTGCCTGGTGCTAGGGTTCGACATGTGGTGGATCGTGTAGACAGATTATTGGGTGGGGCTGGGAGTGACCCGGCGGTCTTGGTTCACATTGGTGCCAATGACAAAGTTAGAGGTGGAGGTGAGGTCCTTAAAAATGATTTCCGAGAATTAGGGGCCAAGTTAAAAGCAAGGACCTCAAGGGTAGTGATTTCAGAAATACTACCGCAGCCACGTGCTACGCTAGGAAGACAACGGGAGCTCAGGAGTATAAATGCGTGGCTAAGGGAGTGGTGTAAGGAGATGGGGTTTGGGTTTTTAGAGAACTGGGCTGATTTTTCTGTTGGCTACAGGCTCTTTAGTACAGACGGATTGCATCTCAATGGTGATGGTGCAGCTGTTTTGGGGGAGAAGATGGCTAGGGGGTTGGAGGAGATTTTAAACTAGGTATGGGGGGAGAGGGAACGTTGAAATACACAGGGGTAGATAGAGAAGTTAGGGATCAGGGGGCTATTAACACAACGGAGGGAGGAGATGGGGGAGGGGGGGAGCATAGAGGATAAGGAGGCATGTACGACCATGTATGGAAGTAAATCAATTGATAATCTAAAATGTATGTTTACAAATGCAAGAAGTCTGGCTGGAAAAACCGGCGAACTTGAAATAATAGCTCTAAAGGAAAGGTATGATGTAATTGGTATAGCAGAATCATGGCTTAATGATTCACACGACTGGACAGTAAATATTGAAGGATACTCCTTATTTAGACATGACAGAGTTAATAAGAAAGGAGGAGGAGTATGTATGTATGTTACACAGGAATTGAAGCCAAATTTAAAAGATGGAATAGATGGGGGAGTAAACGATATGGCAGAAACATTATGGGTGGAACTGTGTACAGGAAGCAAGAAGGTAGGTAAATTAATTGTTGGAGTATGTTATAAGCCGCCAAATGCCGGGGAAGAGGTGGAAATGAATCTCCATATGCAGTTGGCGAAGGCTGCTGGTATGGGGCATGTTCTGGTTATGGGGGATTTTAACTACCCTGACATAGATTGGAGTAAGGGAACTGCCAGCACCTCAAAAGGTATAAAGTTCTTAAATTTCCTATATGAGCATTTTCTTTCACAGATGGTAGAAGTTCCTACTAGACAGAATGCGTTGTTGGATCTGGTGATATCTAATAACCCTGAGCTCATTTTGGAGATGAGGGTAATGGGAAGCTTAGGGAATAGTGACCATGATATAGTGTCATTTAATATAGGTTGCAAAAAACTAAAGTGCACTGGCTTAACAAACTTTTAACTTTAGGAAAGCTAATTTTATGCTGTTAAGGGAATCGCTCCTGCTTATAGACTGGGGGGAACAGTTTCTAGGTAAAGATACTGAGCAGATGTGCACAAAAACAAAATTAATTTGAGGCACAGGATGCACAGGTAACTAGTCCCAATGGACCAAGGTGCAGGTATTATAGCTAATAAATAGTGTGTAAACCAGAAAAGAAGAAGAAAGAAGTACCGCACTCAATAGTTCTGTATATAAAGTTAAAAACCGTATTAGTCGACCCATAAAGGTCAAATTGGGGGTACATATATAGAAATAGATAGAAGTTAAAAATTCAAAAAATTCTAAAAACATGTCACATTCTCGGTATGAACCTTACAAGTTAATATAGCAAATATGCAAGTCCTGATCCAACAGTCATAAGGCCTAATTTAGGTAAAAACCTTACTGGCTGTCAGGGGTGCGCAATGAATGGCGACACAAACATCGGGGGGGTCCGATGGGTGGAGGGACTCAAGTAGAAAGAACACCGAGGAAGAACCAGGTATTGAGAACGCCGAACGCGTTTCGTCCAAACGGAGACTTTCTCAACAGCTGCCAAGTAGGTTTTGACCGTAATTAGGCATTATGACTGTTGGATCAGGACTTTGCATATTTGCTATAAACTTGTAGAGGTTCATACCGAGATGTGACATGGTTTTAGAATTTTTAGAATTTTTAACTTCTATCATTTCTAATATGTACCCCAATTTTGACCTTTATGGGTCGACCTAATAAAGGTTTTTATTATATACAGAACTATTGAGTGCGGTTACTTCTTCTTTTCGGTTTACACACTGAGCAGATGTGGACCACTTTAAAGGGATATTAAACTATACATTCTAAATCTGTACCTTAGGTAACAAGTGTAAAAAAATGAGGTCCACTCCTGCATGGCTTAATGCTCAGGTAAAAGGGAAATGGAAAAAAAACGAAAAAGGAAAAAGGCTTTTAAAATTTTGAAAACAGAGGAACAGACCAGGCTTACGGGGAGTACAAAAGCTGTAATAAAGAGTGGCAAGACAAGAAAGCAATAAACTAGCTATAAAATAGAAAGGAAATACGGATTGACGAACAAAGCAAGTAACAAACCCCAAATGTTTTTTAAGTATATAAATGGTAAAAAGTATGAGACTGAGAATGTGGGACCATTAAATAATGGGGCTGAGGTGGCTGTAGAGGAGGCCGAAAAGGCTAATCTGCTAAACCTTTTTTTATATCGGTTTTTACTGTTGAGAATCCTGTCCTTACAGTAGGGATTGTAATAAATGGCAGGGAAGAAATGAAGAGTATTCAGATTGGCTAACAGAGGAATGGACGGGAAAACAATAGACAAGTGTAATATCAATAAAGCGCCAGGACCAGAGGATTGCATCCTCAGATTTTAAAAGAGCTTAGTTCAGTTCATCTAGACCATGGTTTCGTCTTTTCAGATTCGCTTTTGTCTGGGGAGTGCCGCTGGATTGGAAAAAAAGCCAATGTAATACCAATATTCAAAAAAGGTAGTCGTTCTCACAGCCTGGTAACTGAAGACCTGTAAGCCTAACATCAGTGGGTAGGGAAAGTGGATGGACACCTTTGTTAAGGGATCATATCCTTGACTTGGCTCCAGAGATCAATAGTAGTAGTCAGGCAGATGGATTTATGAGAAAAGATCATTGCAGACAATTTAATTGGTTTTATGAAGAAGTTGAGTAAGAAGTTAGATTAGGCAACAGAGTGGATGTGGTTATTTGGATTTTGCAAAAGCTTTTGATACGTGCCACATAGGAGACAATGTATAAACCGAGGACTGTTGGCCTTGAAGAAAACATTGTTCATGGATAGAGAACTGGTATTGAGACGCAAAAACAGAGGTGGTGGTTATGGAGCTACATCTGTAGGGGGCTCTAAAGTTCTAAGCGGAGTGCCTCAGGGGTTCTTGTACGGGGGCCCGCTCTGTTAATCTGTTTATAAATTACTTAGGAAGGGCATTGAGAGCAAGTCTCGCGTGTTTGCTGATGACATAAATATGCAGAGCTTGGGAACACTCCAATGATGTGCAAGTGCTGCAAGCAGACCTAGATAGATATCAAAATGGGAAACAGAAGGCAGATGAGATTCAAGTTGTAAATGTACGGTGATGTCATAGGGATTTAAGAATCCCTGTGCCACCTACACCCATAACTCTGTGTAAGTGCATCTGTAATGGGAAAAGATTTGGGGGTTCTGGTGGATAACAGACTTAGCTATAGCAAACAAGCCAGGTAGCAAGGCTAGAGCTAGCAAGATATGGCTTTAAAAAAAGGGGAACTAGATTCAAGAGAGAAACTATATCCCCTACACGGCAGGGTTCAGGCTCTGAAGAAGTACCGCACTCAATAGTTCTGTATATAAGTAAAAACCCTTTATTAGTCGACCCATAAAGGTCAAAATTGGGGGTACATATATAGAAATAGATAGAAGTTAAAAATTCAAAAAATTCTAAAAACATGTCACATCTCGGTATGAACCTCTACAAGTTTAGCAAATATGCAAAGTCCTGATCCAACAGTCATAAGGGCCTAATTATGGTCAAAACCTTACTTGGCTGTCAGGGGTGCTGCATGAATGGCGACACAACATCGGGGGGTCCCGATGGGTGGAGAGGACTCAAGTAGAAGAACACCGAAGAACCAGGTATTGAGAACGCCGAACGCGTTTCGTCCAAACGGACTTTCTCAACAGCTGCCAAGTAAGGTTTTGACCGTAATTAGGCACTTATGACTGTTGGATCAGGACTTTGCATATTTGCTATATTAACTTGTAGAGGTTCATACCGAGATGTGACATGTTTTTAGAATTTTTAGAATTTTTAACTTCTATCTATTTCTATATATGTACCCCAATTTTGACCTTTATGGGTCGACTAATAAGGTTTTTACTTATATACAGAACTTTGAGTGCGGTACTTCTTTCTTCTTTTCTGGTTTTACCAACTTGTAGAGGTTCATACCGAGATGTGACATGTTTTTAGAATTTTTAGAATTTTTAACTTCTATCTATTTCTATATATGTACCCCCAATTTTGACCTTTATGGGTCGACTAATAAAGGGTTTTTACTTATATACAGAACTATTGAGTGCGGTACTTCTTCTTTTCTGGTTTACACACTGAGCAGATGTGGACCACTTTTAAAGGGATATTAAACTATTACATTTCTAAATCTGTACCTTTAGGTAACAAGTGTAAAAAAATGAGGTCCACTCCTGCATGGCTTAATGCTCAGGTAAAAAGGGAAATGGAAAAAAAGAAAAAGGCTTTTAAAATTTTGAAAACAGAGGGAACAGACCAGGCTTACGGGGAGTACAAAAGCTGTAATAAAGAGTGCAAGAAAGCAATTAAACTAGCTAAAATAGAAAAGGAAATACGGATTGCCGAACAAAGCAAGTCCAACCCCAAAATGTTTTTTAAGTATATAAATGGTAAAAAGATGAAGACTGAGAATGTGGGACCATTAAATAATGGGGCTGAGGTGGCTGTAGAGGATGCCGAAAAGGCTAATCTGCTAAACCTTTTTTTTATATCGGTTTTTACTGTTGAGAATCCTTGTCCTTACAGTAGGGATTGTAATAATATGCAGGGAAGAAATGAAGAGTATTCAGATTGGCTAACAGAGGATATGGTACGGAAACAATTAGACAAAGTTAATATCAATAAAGCGCCAGGACCAGATGGATTGCATCCTCGTACGCTTGTTTTCCGAACGAGCGCGCGGCCGCCGAACGATCGGGTCAGCCGAACACACGTTCGGGAAAGGCCGAAAATTTTCATCGGCCGCGGTAGACTCCCTATAGATGAGTCTAGCGTGGCCGATGGAAACACACAGTCCCGAGCGTTCTCCTTATGAAGTTCAGGGAGAACGCTCGGGACTGTGTGTATGCAGATCTTTGAAAGATGGCAGACAGGATCTTGCAGATCCTGTCTGTCATCTTTCAGAAATCTGGACTGTGTGTACCTAGCTTTACAGCTTCATTATGGATAACATTTTGAAATGCCTCTCTGTCTTATAAAGCCAATGATTCAAACTACTTGTTGTTACTGTAACAGGAAGTGACATCTGTCAGGAAGTAGTTTGAATAAATGTTGGCGGAAGACATTTCAAGGAACTGTATTTTTGAACAAGCTATTGTATTTACTAGACTATCATCTCTTCAGGACAGAGACCTTGCATCTTTTGTTCTAAGCAATGGTATTAAAAAATATGATATGTATGTTTATAAAGTATTTACAATCTTTTGCATGTCTCCAGCTACAGACTGCTCTGGTCTACACGCTATATAAAGTTGTGCTCATAAGTTTACATCCCCTGGCATAATTTATTATTTAATAAGCATTTTACAGAGAATATGTATGAATGAACACAAAAACTTTTCTTTCACTCGTGGTTAGTGGTTGGCTGAAGCCATTATTTGTTAAACAACATAAAGTGAAGGTTCTGGAGTGGTCATCTTAAGTCTCCTGACATCAATATCATTGAGCCACTCTGGGCTAGCCTCCAGTTCCTGAGAATTTACAGGAACTGGAGGCTAGCCAGGAAAAATGGGCAGCTTTACGGTCTGACAACATAAAGAGCCTCATCCACAACTACCCTAAAAGACATTAAGCTTTATGTTAAAGGGGGCAAGACAAACTATTAAGATCTAGGACATTTGGGTACTTTGTGTTGTGATTATGATTTAAAAAGAGTAACCAGTTGCATGACAATAAATGGCTTCAGCCAACCACTAAACATGAGTGAAAGAAAAGTTTTTGTTTTATCATTCATATTCTCTGAAAAATAAAGAAATCAAATTCTACCAGGGTCTGCAAACTTATGTGTTCATTTTATTTCTTAAAGGGTAACTCCAGCATTGAAATAACTTTTTTATATTTGGAAGGATCACACACACACACGCCAAACCCTAGGTTTGTTATATTCTTACCTTCACCCGACGCTTCCACAATGAGGAATTACAACTTACAGAATTGCGATCCCTCACCGGTCTCCTCTCTGCTTCCTCGTAATGGCTGTGAGTCATGGCAAATGGCTACCGATCAAGCAGTTACGAGCACGCTCTGCTCCTAAGGAGGAGCAGAGGAGGAGGGACTTCCTGCAAAGGATTGTGGTTCTGTAAGTTGTAATTCTTCATCATGGGAGCATCAGGTGAAGGTAGGAATATAACAAACCTGTGGTTTTAGGGGGTGATCCTTCCAAATATGAAAAGTTATTTCAAGGCTGGAGTTGCCCTTTAAAAAAAATCACTACATATTTATTATAATACATATATGTATGCTTGTGAAGGTTCTCATTCATCCAGGTCATGGTATATCTGTTGTATTCAATTAGATCAACTGGACTTGAAGTTTAGTTCTTGAAGACGTTTCGCTAGTCATCCGACTGGCTTTCTCAATTCAGAATGACTTGTACACTATCCAATCACACCCTTAACACTTGGCTGTGATATGCTAATTGGGATTTTCCAGGGTACATAATTGCCACAGATTCTTGTACAAGTCATTCTGAATTGAGAAAGCCAGTCGGATGACTAGCGAAACGTCTTCAAGAACTAAACTTCAAGTCCAGTTGATCTAATTGAACACAACAGATATACCATGACCTGGATGAATGAGAACCTTCACAAGCAAACATATTCTGCTGTGCTTAACAATTATTTAATAAATTTACACCAGGCCCTGTCTCAGAGATTTTGCATTCTTATCACTTTATGTCACACTCACCCTATCAGTATGCCTTTATAATTGTGGGGGGAAACAGAATAACTGAAGGAAACCCACCTAAGCACAATGACATACAAACCCCTTGCAAGGGAGGATTTGAACCCAGGACTGCAAGGCATCAATGCTAACTATTAAGCAACCATGCTCCCATTATCTTTATATCTAATGAAACATGGTTTATTAAGATGTCTGCATGTGCATCATGGAAACATGCAGAATCAATACACACATACAAACATCTTTATTTATATTTTATATGGATATTTATATTTAGTGAGCAGAAAGCAGATATATGAAATTCCATGATATCGCTATGCACAGTTATACAAAATAATGGATTTCAGAACATGAAGACAAAACCTGCTGTTCTAAAGGCAGACCAGCCTGGCACAAACATTCTGTACATATTAAAGCAAGGAATTTATTTATGCGCTGCCAGGTGGTAGCAATCAAACACAATTTTATTCTTGGATGTTAGGCCACTGGCTGTTTAAACATCTGTATGTCTTTAAATCTGCTTCATACCATAAGGAGAAACAGGCATTTTAGCATGCTTGTCATTTTTAAGATTTAAAAGAAACTGAAATGCACCAGATCATTATAAAGTTACCAGATGTTCCTATAAAACCAGTCACCCACTGCATTTATCTGAAAAATCATGTTAGCACTACAAGCATTTTGCTCTTTTCGGTTCCCTGCTCTCTACATAATAAACATATAACATAGTAGCTAGGAATGAACCCTTATATGCTACCTGTAATGCCTACCTAAAGGTTTCCAACCTGGCGTGGGGTTGTGCTGACAGAGTTGATTAGTGCTGTCCATACTTTATTTCAAATTTCAATGTAGATGTGGACATCCGCATCCATAAGTGAGACTTTTTAGAAGACCTCATGGTAGTGGAACCCAAATTCATATTTTGGACAAAGTCTTTTTGTATAGAGAAAGAATGTAAAGAGGGAATAATATTTTTGCCACTTAAATCAACACCTTTTAATCCAAAAAGATGGCTCATGGCAGTGTTAGTCCTAATAAAACTCCCTTCTTCCCTTTACCACCCCACCTTAAATAAAACACATACACATTCTTGGATCAAAAAGGCCACAGCAGGTTTACTTTATTCATAAAAACTTGTTTACAAAAAACTTAAGTGCAACATATTATCATTTTCATATAAGTGCTAAACAGTGCAAACGTTAATTACCACTTAACATTCCTTAACCTACATTGCAACAATATAACTTTATATATGGTCCATAGAGGCCTGGCTTACTCTGCTGGCAACCTTGTGCAGCTCATCAGCCGTCCCAGCACCGGCTCAATGAGTGCCCCCCCTTTTCCTATGACCACCTGTTCCTAGTCAAGAAAAGGACCTATCCACCTGTACCTCTCTTACACCAACTGTTTTTGCTCCCCTATCCACTCACTCTCTCCTCTATGGACCCCCGCCACCGCAGGAGGGCTGTAGACCTTCAGCTCTCCTGCCCCCCAACACTGCTAAGGCCAACTGTGCCACTTCTTGAAAATCATTATTCAGTACATCCGACCCTAATTCGGTCAAATGCACTCCATCCTTACCATACCACATACTCTGAAATGACTCCAAGTCTAGGTGCCTACAAACCAAACCATTGTTCCGCCGAACAAATTTACCTACCGCTTTATTAAACTTTAACCCTCACCCTATCCAAAGCCTTTCAATTACGACCTCCACTCCAATTCTGTCTGGGGACGATGTCCGACCAGACCACCAAGACCCCGAGAAAAGACGACCAAAAACGCAAAAGGTCACATTTTATGTCTTTCACCAAGGTCTTCATTGGGACCGACCCGACATCATTCCCGCCCAAATTAATTATAAGAATACCTGGCGGCCCCTGCATTGCCGCATACTCCCTGACTTCCGTTAGGAACCTCCTCCATGTCAACCCACGTTTTCCCAGCCACCTGACCATCAGAACCTTCTTATCGAAACCGAGCTGTCTGCCTCTGGGTCGAACTGCTGCCCTCCTAATAGATATATGAGTGTCCGTAAATCCACAGGGTCATCGGGTCTAAAATTTAAACAAAGAGTAAACCGTAGGAAGATAAAAAGCAAAACATTTTTTTTTTTTTTTTTAATCAAACTTCAATCCTACCTGGCCGAAGGTAAATCTTGTATCGGTTAGATTCCCATCTCCCTATCCTTTTGATTATCCTGGTTCCCAACCCCCAACGTGCGGCTTCTGTGGCTGCTCCTATTCTAAATGAATGGGACCCATAATCCTTAGGCTGTAATCCTACTGCTTCCAGGCACCTGCGAAAGACTGCCCTGAATTGAAATTGGGATAAAAAGGAACCCCCGCTATGCATAAGTAATGGGCCTGTTTGACTTGCCCTAACAGCAATAAACTGTTGAAAACTGCCTACTGGGCAGGAAGCTTCCCCTTCCATTGGCCATAAAAATATACTGGCGCCCTTTCTTCCTTGATCCGTCTTAGACTTGCGAATGGCCACTCGCAAGCCCTCCTGCGTCTCACAGACATCTTGAACCATCAACCCACCCTCTTTCTTTTTACTAGGGCTAACCAACTCGCTGATCCTTAACGCCCCGAAAAATGCCAGTGAAAAAGCCACCTGGAATAATTTTCTCTCATATTCCGAATGACACACGCGCCCCAGAGCGGAGCTCAAAGACTGCAGCAGCGTAAATGAAACTGGCCGCCGCGAGTCCGGAACTACCCCTTGCTTCTTATATCCCTTTAATGCCTGTAGAACTATCGGTTCCTTTGTCAAATCTTTCATACCTACCATCCTTAGCCCAAAAGACAGTCCTGCCATTCTACTGTTTAGGCTGGCTATGGACATACCTTCCGTATACATCTTACTTATCCATGTCAGCAGGATATCCCGTTCCTGAAAAGGAGAACTCCCCGACTGAAAAGACTTCCTCACCGCTACCCATTCCTTCCAGGCCCTGTCGTACTTTACCCAGGTGCCCGGCGCCAGTGACCTCCTCACCAGGTCCGCCACGTGCCTTCCCCCAGCTCCCATAACCAGTTCGGACAGGGACACCCCTCTCATGCTGCTGCAGATGCTGCTTGCCGGAACCGTTCCCACTGCAATCGAGAAAGGGAGTCAGCGACCACGTTCTGTACGCCTGGTACATGCCTAGCCCTAAACCACAAGTTGATTTCCAAGCATCGTAGAACCAAGAACCTCAGCAACCTTAAAACCGGTGGTGAAGAAGCTGTAAGATTATTTATGGCCTGTACCACACCTAAATTATCCGAGCAGAATACAATTTGTTTGTTAGCCAGCTTAT
The DNA here is from genome assembly GCA_019447015.1 of Hymenochirus boettgeri. Taxonomy (NCBI): domain Eukaryota; kingdom Metazoa; phylum Chordata; class Amphibia; order Anura; family Pipidae; genus Hymenochirus; species Hymenochirus boettgeri. Next base: position 88,124,741 of record CM033474.1, read on the forward strand.
CACTCCAAAGGTCAATCGCTACCAATATGGGAAATAACTCCAGAACTGTTATATTTTTCGTAAGGCCCAAAACCTGCCAGTTCGTTGGCCATAGATGTGCGCTCCATTGGCCCCCAAGGTAGGCCCCATAACCAGTGCTACTTGCCGCATCTGTGTATAGGCATAGGGACCCGTTCTCCACCCTAGGCCCCTGCCATACCGTCCTTCCATTGTACCTCTCCAAAAATGCTGCCCATACTGCCAAATCCTCCTTCACCTCTTTTCCTAGTCTAATAAAATGATGTGGGCTTTTAACACCTGCGGTTAGCAACGCCAATCTCCTACAGAAGACCCTGCAGGCAAAGTTGAGCCTGCCCAACAGGGATTGTATGTCGCAAGGTCCACTTCTTACTAAACCTCGCTAGATCAATAAGGCCTTTTAGTTCACTTAGCTTATCAAGGGGAAGTCTACACTCCATGGCAACCGAGTCTATCTCCAGCCCCAAAAACTTGATGACCGTGACAGGCCCTTCGGTCTTATCTGCTGCCAGCAGAATGCCAAAACGCCCACAGACCTGACCCATCACTTGTAATAGTATAAGGCATTGTGCAGAATCCTTGGGGCCGAGAAAGAGGAAATCATCCAGATAGTGCAGAGTCGTCTTAAAACCTGATTGTAGCTTCACTACCCACTCTAACAACGTGCTGAACATTTCAAAGTGTGCACAGGAGATGGAGCACCCCATTGGAAGGCACCTATCTACAAAGAACTGCCCTTTCCATTCACATCCTAACAAATGGAAACAGCTGGGATGCACAGGCAGCAGTCGGAAGGCCGACTCAATGTCGGTCTTTGCCATTAATGTCCCAAGGCCCAATACCCGGAGCATTTTCACTGCCTCATCAAAGGATGCATAAATCACCCTGCACTGTTCCCTGTCAATCCCGTCATTAACTGAAGAGCCCTTGGGGTGAGATAGGTGATTTATAAGCCGAAACTTACCCTGTTCCTTTTTCGGCACTACCCCCATTGGTGAAATTCTCAAATTTTTAAGGGGCAATTCCTTGAATGGGCCCACCATGCGGCCCAGCTCGACCTCCTTACACAATTTTTTCTCAACAATTTCTGGATGTGCTAATGCTGACCTCAGATTCTTCCCCCCCACCCTGGCTGGCCCTGGCTGGAAAGGTATCAAAAATCCCTCATCAAACCCTTTTTCCAACACCCTGGCCGCCTCTACATTGTGGTATAACTTAAGGAACGGGGCCATCTCTGTCAGGCTCACCGGCGTGATCCCTCTTTGGGTAAGGTTCCTGAGGCCGTCCACTAAATCTGCTCCTTTTAAAGCATTTTCCCAAGGGGTGTACACCTCCGCACCCTGAGCACTCGTGTCTAAACCTACATGTCGGACCAAACTTACAGGTTCCTTCATTTAAGGCCCAACAGAAGCCTTTCTTGTTGCCCTGGGAATTAACCGGCGTGGCGCCAGTTGTCGCCCCGCCGGCTCCCCCCGGAAAGGGTGGCAGGCTAGGCCGGCTGGGACACATGAGTTTAAGCCATAACTCCATGTCCCTATGGTCCCATCCTATGGAGGGGCGCACTGACTTCCTTTGACGAAACTGTTCGTCGTACCGCAGCCATGCGGATCCCCCATAGGTCCTATAGGCTTCAAAGATTGTATCTAAATAACAAAATAACTTTGAACGACTCTCTGCATCTTTTTTGCCTATCACACTAGCGAAGATAACGAATGCTTGGAGCCAGTTGTGGAAGGTTCTGGGTATGAGCCTGTATCTCCTCTTTTCTTCATCCTCTTTTTTTAGCTCCTCCATCTTGCTATTCCTCTCATACGGAAATCTATCTAAAGGCAGCAGTGTGAAAATGTCAATGAACTCCCCTTTCCATATTCTCTCCCTCAACTCCAATTTCACATATGGCCCTAGTGGGCCCTCAAAACATAAGTAGGTTGCCCCTTGTGAAAAATCTGACACAGTGATACCCCCCTTTTGTCCCGGGGGTACGCCCGTCTCTGCTACCGGGGCCGTTGCGCCGCTTATTTCTGGCGCATTGCAAACATTTGATTCCGAGGGCTGACCTATTTTTCCCGTTTGACCTATGTTTCCTACCCCTTAACTTGCTGTTCCTGTCCACCTGCCGCCAAACCCTCCCGCTCGATCTCCCGCAGACCACACCTGCGAGGGGTGCGGCCCATTTGTTTGCCCTTCTAACCTAGCTAGCAAATTCCTCATGCCCCCTAAGAATTCACCTATCAAGGCTGCCTCACTCCCTGCCAACCCTGGCCCTCCCGTGTTTCCAGTGTTAGAAGTGTTTTCCCTAACCCAACTATTGCTGTGTGCCCCGTTTGAGGACTCACCAAATGGCTGCTGACGTTGCTCCCCACCAGTCGCGGATACTTCTGGCCGATTGGATCCTGGCACCACCACCACACTCCGTGGGCGCGTTGAGGTATCTCCTTGCGCCGTCCCTTCTTCATCGCTGGAGGATAGCTGCAGTTGCAAATGTTCAGGGGACTCACAAACCGACTGCTCCGCTTCTCTGTCCTCTGTCCCTCCTTCCTCTTCCTCTAATGAAAGGCCAGCCTGATTGACTGCCCGTGGGAGGTATGCTGGTTGAGTCCCCCTTGTCCCATCCGTCCAGTCCCTGCTTTCCTCCTCCCCTGTGTTGAGGCTGTCTGCTCCACAACCCCCGAGGTGTTGCTGTGCTCTAGAGGGGTTTCAGACCCCCCGCGTTGTGGCCGCCGCTGCAAGTGTCAAAGGGGGCCTTGGGGGCCTTGCGTCGCTCCTCCGATCGCCGCCTGGGTTGCTGCCTAATCTGTGAGCGCGCCCGGTGCCCGGCCGGACGCGCCGTGATGATCTCACCGGAATGGGCGGGGCTTCGCGCACTGCTTCCGGTCGTGCGCATCCTGTCGGGGCCTACTCCGGATCCGTCCTGCCTGAGCCGCCCGTTACCTCGTCCATTCTCGCCGATGCCTCTGGTAGCTGCAGCTGCCGCTCTCGCTCTCTTGCCTGCCGGTGTCCTGCTCCCTGGGGTCCGTTCGTCCGGTGAAGGGGATGCGTCCACTCTGCCACGCCTCCGGCCTTGTCCTCTCTGCGCCGCTCCTGGACTCAAGCGCTCTGGGGGTCTTGTCCTTCTCTGGCTGGATCTTTCTCCCTGGTTCTTGCTGGTTGCTAACATCTGTTCCATCTGCCGCCGAAGCCAGTACTCTCCTTTCTCTGCTGCCTTGGTCCTCATCATGGATAGCAGCTCCTCGTCCGACATGGTCGGTAACACTCCATTTGTCTGCTAAAATGAAAGTGAAAGTGCCTCTCCCTCATGTGCTCCTGACTTTATACCCTTCCCTCCACCTATCCTGAGCTTTCCTTCCTTAAACTCCCCTATCAGCTTCATTCCTGCCTCTCTCTCTTCCTACTGTCCCTACCTGACCACTCCCTTCTTTTCAGTTTCGTTTTTTCCCTGACAACCTGCCATGTCCTCCATTCCTTAGGGTCATTACGTATCTGGTTGTTGCCATCTGGCAATGTTTGATACAACTACACTCGCTATTTGTGTCAAAGTGTCGAAGTGCATTTACAGCAAAGATTCAGTTAGCACAGACCAGTTTATAATACATGCTTTACAAGGATTTTTTTAAGGACATGTCCAGCATAAAAAAAACATTTTAGACATGAATAGCACCCCTAAACCCTATTTTCACAATATGTAAAAAAAACCTACCAAAGATGCCTCTGAAGGGACTACCCTGACCTGATTCCTCGGCGCGCCTCCTCTGCAGCGCTTTTTCCTGGTCACGGCTGTTCGTTAAGGCGCAACATGACGTCACACCCAATTACCTGACAGCCGCAACCAGAAAGTAGAGTGCAGAGCCTCACTGCTCCTGTATTTGCTAAAAACAAGAGCAGGGAGTGACGAGGGCCTGGGTCAGGCAAGTCCCTTCAAAGACATCTTTGGCAATTATACATAATGCGAAAATGGGGTTTGGTGGGGGTGTCCAACATACACATCACATTACATTTATCAACAATGCATTTCACTTGCATATTTCTATATCTAAATGCTTATTGCAACAACTGCATGTCATATGCATATTTTAATGCCCTAAATAACCAGGGTTACCTTGATGAAGTTGGAAGGCTTTTACATCTTATAATCATAAACATAACTCATCTTTATATTCTATGCAAGTGCACAGATAATATGATATTGTATGGATTTTTTAGACAGATCATCACCCCTTTCATGGTACAGCCTATTGAATGTGAATTGAAGTCCGAATGCACGGTCTCTAACTATCAATGTGGCTGTGCTATCCTTTCCCTAAGAATGGTGCTAGGGGTAAATAAATCTCAAATTAAGAACATATAAACATACACATCCCTCCCTCAGAACCCCTCCATAGCACTCATGCACTTGAGCCACTAAGTAAACTATGATCCACTATTGATGCAAAAAAGAAAACAATTTATTAACACATATTACCACCACCTTGCATACATGTACATACTTTCCTTTAGAAGCAGATACTTGTAGTTGCACTCCAATTTGTGAATGTATTGAAAACCAAACATGAGTACAACATTTTGGGGGTACTGCCCCCCTGAAGAAGGGGGCCAGTACTCCCGAAACGTTGTACTCATGCTTGGTTTTCAATAAATTCACAAACTGAAGTGCGACTACAAGTATCTACTTCTTACGATTATATTGCTTCCCCTGGAGTATGAAGCCTCTTTGTAGTCTGCACCCACGCAAGCGGTTGTGCACCTGGACATTTTTGTATATCTCGAAACATACTTTCCTTTACCTTATGTTATATACATTCAATACTATATTGCACATGCCCCTTGATATCTCTTAGGGTGTGTACACACGAAGAGACTATTTGTCCCAACTGAGCATTCGCTACAAGCAAGCGATCAGCCGAGACAAATGTCTGTCGGTCGTGGCCGACAGTTTGTGTGACCAATTGTGTGGTCCTATAGGGAACCGCACAATTGGACGTGATTTACCTTCATGTCTGATTGTCCATTCGTCTGATCCGGACAAACAGGCGACCGTCATCGTTCACGACCGCGAGCGAAAGCGGCACAGATTTTTCGGCCCATACAAGGAAGTATCGGTCGATTGGCCCGAAAAATCTGTCCATGTGTACCCAGCCGTAAAGTGCAAACAAATAATCAGGTTAGCTCATAAGTTGCGCATCCAGGGTAAAACCCTCTTTTTTAAAAATTGGCACCTTAGTTACTGTTGTTTCTTACAATTCCACCTATAAGCTCTTACAACCTGATGGAAAGGATAAACCTACATACTGTATAAATATAACATATAACACAATTTAAAGAATCTTAAAGCCAAAAATATTCCATAGTGTTCAAGGGGGCAGCCAAAGTTTGTATATTCCACACGATCTATTCAAATTGAAAGTTGTTCCAGGGAGTCCAAAGTTTATTGTCCACAGACCCTCCCCCTCCTTAAGCTGGGTACACACAGTACAGATCAGTGAAAGGTGACAGGTGTCATCTTTCAAAGATCTGCAAACACACAGTCCCAAGCATTGCCCCAATACATATCATAGGGAGAACTCTCGGGACTGTGTGTTTCCCTCGGCCGCGGCAGACTCCTTTATAGTCTAGCGCGTACAATGGAAATTTTCGTTCTTTCCCGAACGAGCATTCGGCGGCATCGCGCTTGTTCGGGAAACGAAGGTACACACAGTAACGATAAAGCCCTGATACCGTTTTCGTTACTGTGTGTACCCAGCTTTAGAATGTATGACTTACTTCACCACCCAAAGTCAAAATCTAACAGAGGAAACTATGCCTTTAACCGGGCTTCCACGGTGCTAAAATAATGGGAGCAGATGGTTAAGAAGCTAGCCGAATGGGTTCCACTCCTATCAAGATTAGAATTTGCTTTTCTCCGGGACTTACAAACAAGGTACAACACGCTACTATTACAAGCTCGTAACCATATCACCCGGCTCCTCTAGATAGCGTCTAGACCGTCCACCTGTTTCTTCACGGTAAATTCAGATGCTGAAGTTCTAAGACAGATTGTCTCATCCCACACTAGGCTCTGCTTTCTCAGTCCAACCGCTCAACCGATACTTTTGATACATCAGTATCAGTTGAGCGGGTTTTGACCCCTTTTAAAGGGTATGTCCACCGGGATTTTAACTTTGTTTTTTCCAGTTTAACTGAAGAACAGGCGGTATATGCGCTTTGTCTTACCTCCTGTCCTTCAGTAAAACTTACAGGAGAGCAGGAGAAACCGCGTATCGCTCCAGTGCTGGCTTCTCTGACAGTCTCTGCTGCGTCCATGCTCCTTTGCACTGCAAAGGACTGTGGATCCGTCGGGGAATGTCAGTGTAGTCGGAGGCTGTCAGCAGCACTGGAGCGATACGCGGGTAAGTTTCTCCTACAGAAAGACAGTTAAACAGAAAAAAGAAAGTTAAAATCCCGGTGGACATACCCTTTAAGGTAACTGGGTATGAGATCTGACCTCTGTTCTACCATCTGTTGGTGAATCGAGTAATAGTCTTGCTGAATAACAATTGAGCCGATAAGGTTTTGATTGGAAAAAATAAGCAACGGCTACTCTGCTTGTACAATTAATAAAAGCAATAATATTTTGCCTGTCACTTGATCTTAAACAACCATCCAGTATACTCCACCACACTTACTCATAGCATTTTAGGTCCCTGTCTATAACAGTTGAGTTTGTGAAGGTCAAAAATTACATAACCAAACACAGCAGGGTCTGAGGAGCGAGGTATCAAATGAAAGATTCAAACTAATGTTTAGTACATGTACAGCATCTTTGTGTTCATGGATAAACAAAGCATAAGCCAGTGCCTAAATAATTCCACTTTACAAGAGACTACAGTATGTTATAAGCAGATGGTTATTTCTGTGTAAATATATTCCCTGCTTCACTTGAGTGGGCATCCGTATCTGTAAATAGTGCAAGAAATTGGCTGCTCCCGTGAACTTATGCCCCTGGAGAGTGAAATTGTAAAAATGTTAAAGGGTAACTGTGGTCTTGAATTCTTCCAAACTAGTAAGGATTATATAAAAAGCCTTCCATTTTACCTTCAAAATAAAACTTATATCAAATCTCTAGATACATTTTGTGAAAAGTTATAACTGGATAGTTACTTCCTGCTTGAACACTTCCTGTTTTCAGCCATGTAACCAGCTTGTAGTCATGTGACCAGCCCCTGCCTGCATTAATAGGCTCCCCTTCTCAGCTGTCAATTTTTTCCCCCAGGTACTTTCCGATTTCCCCAGCATTAAATCTTAACTGAGCATGCTTCTCCCCCAGGGCGGAGGGTTGGGGCAGTGGTCAGGTGATGTCACTCAACCTACTGGAAGCAGGAAGTTTGAACATTCACCCCATTGTAATTTCGCACAGGCTCCAGCCAGAGATGTGATTGTTGCCTCATTTTAAAGGAAATACTGCAGGCTTTTATTTAACCCTAACTTGTTTTGAGACCACAGTTGCCCTTTAAATTTCAGCAACTAAGACCCTTAAATCCAGATATATGCAAATGGAAAAAGGTGAGAATATATTATCATATATGAAAATATAGCATCTTAAATTATTGGGCAAGAATTCTACATTTTTTTTACCTAAATGAAGGTACACTGCAAAGATCTTTAAAAGATGACAGAATTATTTCAGATTCTGCCTGTCATTTTTTTAAAGATCAGCCTACATATAGGCTGCACAGTGGCTCAGTGGTTAGCACTGATGCCTTGAGTTCTGAGTTCGAAACCACCCTTGGACACAGCTGCAAGGAGTTTGTATGTTCTCCCCGTGCTTGCATGGGTTCCTCCAGGAACAATGGTTTCCCCCACAATCATAAAGACATACTGATAGGTTGTATGTGTCAAATAAATGTGCTTAGATTGGAAGCTCTTTAGTGCAAGGTATACATGTGAATGTATACATACGGAAGATGTTGGTGCTATATAAATCCACAATAATAATATAGCCCCGAGCAATCTCCCTATATAAAGTATATAGGAATGTTTCGGGATTGCTACATTACCTACAGCCACGGCGAACTCCTTATACTTTAGTAAAAGGGGCCAACCACGGGCAAGGGAAATTTCCTGGGCAGTTCCAAGCTATGCTGGGGCCGAAAGTGAATGTTCCTTAATAGTTTAAGTGATCTTATCCATAATTCTCACATTTGCATATATCAGGTTATAGTGTTTATATATATATTATTGGCTGGATATCTCCAATGTGTAATTCAAAGGTAGACCTCCTGCTAAAGCTAGCGAGCAGTTATTCCTGATGGGAATTCCTACTTGGGCACTTGAGAAAAAAACTGTGGGAAGAATTAGCGGGGTTCATTGATCCAGAGCCACAGTAGTTTTAAAGTCATGTTAACTGATTTAACATCCACTGCGCCGGCTGCACTGGTATCGCAAAAGACAGCTGACACAACAAATTTAAAGGGCAACTGTGGTCTCTGAACAAGTTAGGGTTAAATTAAATTAAAGCCTGTAGTCTTTCCTTTGAAATGAGCCCCGAATCACATCTATGGCTGAAGCCTGTGAGAAAATATATTGTGATGAGTGTTCAAATTTCCTGCTTAAAGTTGGTTAACTGGTTATCACCTGGCCTCTGCTTCTCCCCTCCGCCACAATTAAGGGCACCATCCCACTAATTAAAAATTTGCCCCACTTTTGAGCCCTCTGTGTAGTGTTAAAAGATCCCTACCTTTCTCTTCTGTTGCATATGGTAGTCATCCAGGTCCTGAATTAAGTACAGGAAACTGAAGAGTAGAAAGCCTCTCACTGTGTAATCCATTTTTGCCACTTCCTGCACCTCTGAGAGGTTTGTGACATGCACAGTGGAGTTCTCCCCCCTCCCTCCGGGTCCCTTTTGCTGCCCTCAACTTCCTTTAAAATACCCTTTAAAGGATTAGTTCACCCAAAAGCCCAGATTTCACTACATACAGATCTGAAATCCTGCGGCGCTGCACTGTCCTATCCTATAAGCTCCCCTGCTCTCCCTCCTTCCCTACCCTAGCATTACCATTAGGTAATGACATGGGGCATAGCTAGATATCACAGGGCCCCATAGCAAAATTTTAGATGGGGACCCCCAAAAACGGTTTGGTGCAGTTCAACCTAACCGGGCCAAGCTGCAGTGAGGTTTTTTTTTTAAAAAAAAACAACATGTCCACCCCCCTAAGAAAAAGTTTACCATCACGTAGTTCAGCCCCACAAACCCCGTTTTCATTTCACCTAAACCTTTCAAAGATGGTCCCAGGTTTAAGTGAAATGAAAATGGGATTTGTGGGGCTGAACTAAGTGAGGTAAAAAAGTTTTTAGAAGGGTGGACCTGCAGGGGACCTGGACGGGGCACCCTTTGGCTCGGGGCCCCATAGCAACTGCTATGGTTGTTATAGTGATCTCTATGTCCCTGAATATGACATTATATCTTCCTGCCTTCTCAGCGTAACAATAGCGATTAGTGACTTAAGCTTTTCAAATGTTGCCACAGTAATGAGCACTGCAAACTACAAAGCTTTCCCTGCACCTCTGAAAATATATTAAAGTTGAGTTACAAATCATCTGTTCCTTTAAAGAAAAGATAAGTTCCAGTGAAGCTATAGTAACATTTCATTTAGATTTCTTTTTTAATTCATAATGCTTTCTGCTTAATGTGTAAGATCTTATTCTCCAAGCACCTTTTTAGATGTGTTTTGCTCTGTCAACTTTAAGGGAAATTAAATTTACAGAGACTAGAGAGTAGCAGGTAATTAGCTCTTTCGGATTCCACAAGTTCTATTCCACAAATTCTATTCCAGCTACACATGTAATTAAACTGATAACATATTGAAGACAGTATGTGAAAGGAGAGCACCTCTCGACCTCTACATTTAAGTTTTACTAGAAATTTAGAAACATACTCATTATTACTGTCTCTGCTGTGGTCAATATTATTGTAAAATCGTTAAACAGATTGCTAGTAAAGTTGAAATGCAGAGAAGGTAGATTGCTGTATTTGGGCAGGGTAAAATTGCATGTGAACTGCTGTCAAATAAAGGATCCATTGCCTTTCTAAGTAACTAGCAAACCCTGCGGCCCGCATCCCAACCCCTCCCAGACTCACCGGTGGGCGGCAGATAGTTGACATCACGGGTGCACGGAGAAGGGGTGAAGAAGTAACTGCAAAATTAGCACATTTCCCTAATCAGTTTTAAGCAGAAAGCCATGCTAAAAATTATTATACTTACCTATGGATGCATGGACTGTTTTAGGGTGGATTATAGGTACAATAATCAATAAGGCAGAGGTTCTCTCATTAAGAAAAATTCACGCACTTAAATAAATATGTGATGGATGTTGATAATGTTTCAGGGTTCTCCTACACGTTGTGCACATGCTGGACTTTGCTATGGCAAATAGTGTTATTAATCGATGTGTTCATGAATATGATTGTTTGTGACACAAAGATTTTTGCCACGGGGATATGCAAGTATTATTGCCATATTCATTACAATAAGTACAGTATTGCAGCCACATTGAGAAATTGCACCATAACTACTAACAATACCAGACCAGGGCTGTAAATGAGAATTAGACAGGAAAGTCTTTAGCAGTTAAAACACCCATGTACATGAGAAAATAAAGGTTTGTACACACGTGCGGTCGGCAACACGCAATGCACGATGTGTACGAACGGCCGTTTTGCCTGATTATTGGCTTGTGTATGGGCACTTTATGGCTGAAATGGCCGCTCGTTCAGAGATCCACCCGGCAGATTGGGCAACAATCTCTGAACAAGCGGCCATTTCGGCCAATAAAGTGCCCATCCCCAGGCGTTCGTACACATCGTGCATAGCGGGTTGACACCCGCGATCGCACGTGTGTACAAACCTTAAGACCCCAAGGTTTAATATAGTGAAAAGAGAAAATTAAACATTCAATTATTGAAAACATCGGAAATTCGAAAAGCGCTGATCATATTTCAGTAAGTGATTGAAAGCATTCTTACTCCGCCAGTCCTTTGGTTTATTTGAAGGGAAAGACCTCCAAAAGCAGCTGTCCCCCCTAATAGCACTCGCGGCTATAAAAACAAACTCATAGAGACAGACCACCACTGATAAACATATGTCTGGTCCTTGCTAATAAAATCTTAACAGCATTCTATATAGGTGATTACTGCCTGAATAATACATAGGACACCAAAATTAAAGACACAGAAAAGGCTTTATATTTAAAGTGACAATAAAAAGTACCAAAAATACCATACCAACATTCATAAAGAACACAGTGCTAATAAAAAACCATTTATCAGCTAAAAGACCTGGTCCAACCCTAAATGGGGTCCAGTAATCATAGTCCATAAATAAGCATTGTCCAGTCTATGACAAACCCCATTATTTGGATTGGGAAACCCCCACCTTCCAGTGACATATTTCCAAGCTAGAAACTTGCCCACATTTTCGCCACATCTGATTTTTGTAGGCTTAACTTAACACCAATGCTTTATTGCCATACATAGTGGTGATAACCACTCAATCATATTTATATACAGTAAAAAGCTAAATTTTAAGATACTATATTGGTCATCGAACTCCATAAAATAAAGGGGGCATGCAGCAAAAAGGAAAATATAATGAAGGTATACTTTAACATGGGAGAGTCCTTTAAGGGGCATGTCCACCCCCAAAACTATAATCCCCCCCACTACTCATGTAGTGTAGTGTAATCCTTACCTCACATCCCAGCTCCATATGGTTCTCCTGTAGTCCCCCCCCAAAGTCCCAAAAACTGCCCACCAGGAGGATACCAGAGTCCATATAGGACTCTGCCTCCTACCTGGCCTCCAGGAGAAGTTTGGCATGCGTACTGCAGCCCTTCTCCCCCTCCCTCCCCCTCCCTCTCAGGATTCCCTCCCCCTAGTGTAAAACCCTTAATCTATAGTATTGCCCCTGTCCCCCCAGCCCCAACCGCTATATTTATATGTTTAGAAAGCTCCCCAAACTTTACTTACCTCTCCTCTTTCCTCCACCGAAATGAGCTCCCGGCAGCTGTGTCCGTGATTGGCTGCCCCTCAGCCAATCACAGACGCGACTGCCGGTCCCGCCCCTCTGCTTGCATTTTCTCGCAAGCAGAGGGCCGGGAGCGCGGCGGAGGAAAGAGGGGAGGTAAGTAGAGTTTGGGGAGCTTTCTAAACATATAAATATAGCGGTTGGGGCTGGGCTGGCAGGGGGAATCTTATATTAAAAAATTCTTTTGAGGGTGGACATACCCTTTAAGAGAAGGCATGTGAGTTGACCAATGTCCATGAAATCCTGCCTTGCCCCTGGGATGAACATGTTACCATGTTTAAAAACTTCTGATTTGGCCTGGTCTGGCTGCTGCCTACTTACTTGTTGTCTGTGCACGCTTTGTGTTCCAAGTGGTTGAGTGGGGCCAAAGTAGGAGTCTCTAAAACTGATAACTCCTTGTAGAATGTTTTCATTGGATTAAAATATTATCCTCCACGTGTCAAACTACTGCTGTTGACTTTGGCATTTGTCATTTCTGAATGAAAATTTCCGTTGGTCTATTTACTTACTTAGGGCTATAAATGCATTGATATTATACCCAGTTTCAGATAATTATCGCACTGTGTATGGTGCAGGGCCCCATCTACCATGAGGCAGAGTGAGACATTTGTCTAAGTAAGCACCCCTGCACCGAAAAGAAAGGCGTCAGACCATCAGTGGTGAAAAAAAAAAATTCCCTTGACCGGCACAAGATGCACATGTGCCCAAACATGCATGCATGGCCATTAGAAGCGTGAGCGCCGCCTGCATGACTCCAATATGCACAGTACCTTGAAGCTGCTTCAACTTCTTAAGAGAGTATGGCGTTAAAGTCAGGACACATACCCCACTGCTCTGTGCTCAGCATAATGTAGTAAAAAAAAAAAGTCAGTGAAACCAATCAAAATACTTCTATAGTGCACAGCGCTATTCATTCCTTGTTGGTTATTGGTCCTCTAAGGCTCCTCTCTTGTGTCAGTAGGGGACAATACAGAGAGGGAGGGAGGGGCTGGTGTGGCACAGTGGTGAATCTTCTCAGCATCTGTTGTCTTTCTCTTTTCCTACTACCGTATATACTCGAATATAAGTCGATCCGTGTATAAGTCGAGGTACCTATTTTTACCTAAACAATTAGTAAAAGTGATTGACTTTAGTATAAGTCGAGGGTAGAAATTATGACCACTACTGCCTTCTGATTCCGTATTGTTTTGAGGCTTTAGTTGCCCTTTAAATGGACAGCAGAATTTCTCATACAGTAATAACCATACTTTATTTGGCTATTACTGTATGTGACTACTGTATGGGAATGCTGCTGTCCATTTAAAGGGCAACTAAAGCCTCAAAACAATACAGAATCAGAAGGCAATCTATTTAACAATAGATACCATCCTCCAGATTCACTATTGTTTTCAGGCATTAGTTTCCCTTTATATTAAGAGTAATCCCCAATTCTTTGGCACTTCAGGTGTTTGTAAACTACAACTCCCAGCATGCTTTAGTTGCTGGGAGTTGTAGTTTACAAACATCTGCAGTGGAACTGCAAACCCCCCCTACTCAACCTTCCCCTCCCTCCCTGCCAGTAAAAATAGCTGAAATACCGGCAGCATTTGGCAACTTGCACTAACTTGTAAGAAGAATCCGGCTGCCGCATCTCCCGATCGTCGCATCCACTGACGTCACTACTCGGCGCCAGGTAGTAAGACAGGCGCCGAGTAGTGACGTCAGTGGATGCGACGATCGGGAGATGCGGCAGCCGGATTCTTCTAACAAGTTAGTGACTGACCCGAGTATAAGTCGAGGTTCAGTTTTCAGGCTGTTTCTACAGCCTGAAAACCTCGACTTATACTCAAGTATATACGGTATTGTGATTGTGACACTGTGAGAGAATGAGTTTTTTTGTGACAAAAAAAGTGCCTTTTCTGTGTGTCAGTGAGTTTCTGGGAGCCTTTGGGGTGGGGTCCTGGGCCTTGCTTTGTGCCTGTCTTTTCCATCTCAGAATATTGCTGTGAGAGTGAGATTTATGTGTCAAAGTGTTTTAGTGCCCTTTAATAACACTCTATCAAGCTATGTAATAGAAGTAATTATAGTTAAAAATGGTGCTAATTTTGCCCCAACCAATCCGATTTTAGCTTACAAATGGTACACAATATTTGATTGGTTGGGGCAAAATTAGCACCTTTTTTAATAAGAGCTTTTATTGCAAGGTTTTGTCCATCTAGACACAGCAGCATAGTGGCCAGTAGACACTTAAATTCAATTCATCTGTCCAACACAGGATTCAAGAGCAGATGTTAATAACACTCTGATGTATAATAATATTAACATGGTCATCACTGTTTGGACATCATTTAGGAAATAAGAACTGCTTATTCTCTTATTTTTTTAAAGTCTTTGTTGTTTCTAAATATGAATTAGATTAAACACTCCTTAAATCACAGAAAGAAACTGATTAGTAAAAATAAGGAAACAAAAACGTACACATCCGAGATTAAAACTTTCCCTCCTGATCAACATCACAATTTTTTTGTAAAACGGATTATAACCAACAGGCATCCATTTTCTTTTTATTATACGCAGTACAGTATAATGCTTCCTGATCCTTTGAGTGCACAGATAGCCAAGATTAGATAAATGGCACCACACAATGGCTGTTATTAGATTACCACACACTAGCTGAACAATTGTCTTTAATTTCAAATGCAAAATGATTACTATTATGAAAATACACACAGCAACAAAAAACATGGCAAAGCAACTTTTCATAAATGTGCATGTAATTGTTGTGGGGCTAGCTAGACATATTAGAACATGTCTAATGATGTGCTATAGGGCAACAGAACTAAAGCCACGTACAGACGTGCAATGCTGCCTCCCACAATACCTGGAACCCAGAATGGGCATGGTGTGCTATATAGCAAATCTTAAAGGAATAGCTCACTTAGAATGTGATCTATTCCTTTTTCGCATTAAATCGAAAACGGGAGGTAAAGGAATTATGTCTTACAGATGCGGACACTGAATGTAGTAAACTTACTTGCGAGCACGATCCACCGCTGGCTCCTCTGACATTTCCTGACTGTTTCCGGACGAAGTTAAAGCTAAAAACAGTTACGACCTGTCATAAGAGCCAGCGGTGCATTGTTCTCTCTCAAGTTTACTATATTCGGTCCTGGCACGTGTTAGATTAATTAAAGGTCAAGTTGTAAGACATAGCTCCTTTACCTCCTGTTCTCTATTTAATGCAAAAAAGGAATACCTTATATACGCGAGTATAAACCGTCCCGAGTATAAACCGAGGTACCTAGTTTTAGGTAAAAAAGAAGGAAAACCACATTGACTCGAGTATAAACCGAGGGGGTAGTATTTGCCACTAAAGATGTTTTGGAAACTACAACTCCCAGCATGCTTTATTGCTGGGAGTTGTAGTTTTCAAACATCTTAAGTTGCAAATACTTACAAATAAGAGTAAAACCTTCTTTATTTGTGCATACTGTATGCACAAATATAGGAGGATTTACCCCTATTTGCAAGTATTTGCCACTTAAGATGTTTGAACTCCAATAAAGCATGCTGGGAGTTGTATTTTTCAAACATCTTAAGTGGCAAATACTTGCAAATAGGGGTAAATCCTCCTTTATTTGTGCATACAGTATGCACAAATAAAGAAGGTTTTACTCTTATTTGTAAGTATTTGCCACTTGTGTCCCTGTGCAAGTAAAAGTTTCTCCTACCTTGTCCGGCGGCCGCGTGATTCGCATCCTCTGCGCATCCGGATGATGTCACTACCCGTCGCCTCTCACTTTGCGGCGCAAAGTAGTGACATCATCTGGATGCGCAGAGGCTGTGGAGCGAGGATGCGGATCGATCGGCCGGCGGACAAGGTAGGAGACAGGCTGACTCGAGTATAAACCGAGGTAAGATTTTCAGGCTTTTTTTAAAGCCTGAAAACCTCGGTTTATACTCGAGTATATACGGTAGTTTATTTTCTGAGCGAAGCAATCCTTTAGGAGAGGTCAATTGCAACTATATTTATATCAATGCCCAAAACAAGATTATGGTTAAACTTTATTTCACGGTTTATATTTTACATCCCTTTAAATATAACAGTGGGAAGGAGAAAAAAAATCCTTCCGGACTCCAAGAGGTAATCAGAAATATCCCTGAATCAACTTCAACTTTATGTATCAATACCAGTAACATGCTACATACTTTATTTATAGAAACTCATTCTATAAATAAAAACTTCTTCCAGTCTTAAAGGAATAGTTCACTGAAAAAGTGAACTATTCCTTTAATGCATTGATTGAAAAACGAGAGATAATGGGCCTATTACTTACCTTCGTTTCAGGCTCCAGTACAATTGATTGAAGAACAGAACAAAAGGTAAGGTCCTTTACCTCCTATTCTTCAATTAATGCATTAAAGGAATAGTTCAACTATTCCTTTAAGGGATGTCCGCGTGTACTCTGACATGTTGTATTGGTGAACAATGGATATGGCCTATTAATGTATTTACACACAGTGATCATATCCCCATGCAAGCGCCTTTCTCTAGTGTGCATAATTGTAACTTATCCACTGTCAAGTATAAATAATGGAGTCTTACAGATTTAACATTTGAGCAAAAATGTTTACAATTATTTACATCTCTGTACACAGCACGGTAACGTTTCAGGCAAAACTATGCCTTTTTATTTACCCCTCTGTATAGAGCACTGCAACATTTTGAGAAAACTGTGCCCTTTCTCAAGCCTTAAAGGACAATTATACTATTACATATTTCTTTCCCCCCACTCCTGCAAAGCACCCAGGATGAGGACCTAAAATGCTAACTCCTCACCTCTGGGTACTTTACAAAAGTCCTGCACTACTTACTTGTAATCTCCCTCATCCCTCTGGTCCGATCCTCCCCACTGGCACTTTGAGTGATATGTCGCGAGGCAGTCAATGGGAAGACGTGCTCTGCAAGGAGGCGTGTCTTCCCATTGGCTGCCTCCCGGACTGTCACTGACAGTGCCAGTGGGGAGGATCCAACTGAAGCGACAAGGGAGATTACAAGTAAGTAGTGCAGGACTTTTCCAAAGTACCCAGAGGTGAGGACTTAGCGTTTTAGTTCCTCACCCTAGGTACTTTGCAGGAATGGATTGGGGAAATGGTAAGTATAATTGTTCTTTAACAAGTGATCACACACAGTACCTTGTCACTTGTATGTAAAGAGGGAGAATATTTTTCTACCTTGAATCCGTACCCCAGTCCCCTTATTCATTTAGTTGTCCTTCTCTGAGCCCTCTTCATTTCCAACTTCGAAGATATCCTTTTTGTATACAGAATTCCAAAACTGCACATCATACTACAAATGAGGCCTTACCAGTACTTTGTAAAGAGGGAGAATAATATTTTTCTACCTGGAATCCATTCCTCTCCTTTATACAGGACAATATCCTGCTGGCTCTAGCTGTATATTGATAAAGCACCATTAACAACTGCATCTCTGCATCTGATCCATAAATCACTTATAGGGGACTGTTTTAAAAGCCTTAGCAAAATCCAAGTTTACCACATCTACCACTATGCCAGAGTCCATCTTGTTTGCCAAGATGATAAATATTGCCCCAGTTCTCTCTCCCTCTTTCAGGCAGAGGTTGCTGCCTCCTCCCCTTGCTCAATGAGCTTTAAGGAACTTGAGCATGAAGGGTGTCAGAAGGGGAAACAGCAGTCAATCATTGGTTGTGATGTGGGCAGTCACAGCCTTGAATGACTGCATGGAGAAAAAGAGATGTCTTCCTCTTTCAGAATGAGGGCAATAATTATCCTTAAATATCTTTTTAGTAGTGCATCTAATAACAAGTTGAATATAATGTTTGGATTTGAGGGCAGGTACCTAATACGAGACCATTTTTTTATTTTTAGGGTGGACATGCCCTTTAAATGTCTTTTAAGTGAATCATTCCTGCAAACTCAATGTATAACTGCAGATGAGGCTGATCTGTGCAGTCTACAGTGATGAAGGTAAGTTCTAACATTGCTTATGGGCTACAAAGAGGGGGGATTTTGCTGGGAATAATGGGTAAAAAAGCAGGGTAGCAGTGTGGGTCTAAAACCCTGTGAGCTAAACAGTTGGTGCAGGAAAGCAGATTGAAGGTTTGAAGATTTGGTGCAAATCTCTAAATCAGACATAACCCATTCATCTTCGGCAGGAAAATCATGATATGTTCAGACTGCATGAAAGAAAAGGTTGTTGTGAGTCCTGACCCAACCATACTCTGCTTTTTCATACATTTTTAACTGCGCCTAGCAGGGCCAAAATATCTTCTCTAACCTTACATTATTCTTCAAGCTAAATTAGGGCTACTAAGATTTTAATTAATTGCAGGGAAAGCGGTTCTCCCACGCTTAAGTAAACAAACACGTCCTCCCTTTATCAAAGACTGGAAATAGAACGGAATCATATAATGAGAATGGAGGAGTTATCGCCTAATATGCATACTAAACAACATAATTTGTTACGAGATAGACTGTCTGGTCATTATTCCAAGATTCAGATACGTACAGACACAAGCTGTTCACTTAGGAATAGTGCTCTGCGTAACAATATAAATAGTATATTGCATGCCATTTTTTTATGTGCCCTTCCTGTCAATATCCCAGTCATTTCCTAGAAATTCCCCACTTATGATCCATCAAAAAAATATATATAGTATAGCCTAGGATAATGTCTTTAGCTTCTCTGGAAGGCTTGTAAAGTTACAGTTCCTGGTCTGTCTGGGTCTCTGTGACAGTAACATGATGTTCTGTGTAAAGCTGGGTGCACACCATCCAATAATTTGGCCTGACCAACTTACACTTCACAGAGTATTGGTCAGAAATATTGGAGGGTACCTTTGTGCGACCACCATTAGGACCCATCTGAAAACAACGGGCAATTGTGCAGTCCTCTATGAACAGCACGCTCAGTCGTGGAGAACTGTCAGAGACAACTATTTTTGCAATGACCGAACGAGTCTTTTGACTAGCTTTAAGAATGAAGTTAGGGGTAGGGCTTATGATGCAGCTGACAATGCTCTCTCACAGCAAGTAGGCAGACTCCAAATTTCTTGTGATGTCACAGATCACTGTACTAGCAATAAAAAAACCTTTATACTGCTGTAACTTTGGATAGACTGAAGCTAGAAGCATGATCCTAAAGTCATTTTAAAGGGAGGAGTGTGCCCTTTTTAGTAAAGGTCACGCTGCAATATTTCAAATAACTTTTCCCAGTGTTTTTATATTAAAGAGCATGTCCACTCACAAAAAACCCTTGACATAAGTGCAGAACAACCCCCCAAACCCTAGTTTCACATTATAAAGAAATGCCAAAAATGCCTCCAAAAGGGACTTACCTGACCCGGTCCCTCAATGCTCCTCCTCTGCTCTGCAGTTGGCAGCCGCTCTACTTCCTGGTTGGGGCTGTCAGTTACGGTGCAACGTCACCTCCAATTGCTTGAAACAGGAGCAGGGGGCGGCACCCAAGTGGCGAGGGACCGGGTCAGGTAAGTCCCTTTTGGGGCATCTTTGGCATTTCTTTATACTGGGTTTTCGGGGATGCTCTTCATTTATATCAAAAGATTTTTTTCACTAGACATCCCCTTTAATAATGGCACCATTAAAAAGCATGTTAATTACTGACTGGGTTATTCATATAAAATATTATTAAAAAATATATATCTTCTTTGCTCCAGTGTCCAGCAAAGCCAGAAAAAGCAGCAGCATAGGTAGCTGCTGGTTTCTTGGAAACTGTTTTTAAAAAGCAAGAAGATGCAGTGTTCCCTCTAATCTGTAATGTTCTTTGTGCAGAAAAATAAATCCCATGGATTCTTCGTGGATTATCCTTGTGTGTTTTCATGCATGAGAACACTGCTTACAGGGAATACTGGAAAGAAGATAATCTCTAGTGCCAACTTCGATAACATGGATCACCACTGTAAAACATCTTTTCAGATAGTGTTGCTAAAATCCTTAGCAGTAAGGCAATCCTTTGTTATTATATTAGTTAAATACAAAATAGACACAAATTTTGCTTACAGAGCTGGTAAACACATTGGCAGAATCTAAAATGTTTCAAAACATAAATTTTACAATACCATTATTTTCAGCACCATGATTTTTACAATATCAAAATTCTGAACATGCAAGCACCTAGACATGCATTTAGAGAGGGGAAATAAAATGGATCTCCCTATTCCAGTGCTACAATAATAGTATATTAGTTCCCAATGTCAAAATAATCTGTCTGTCCTTACAATATATACTTCTGTAAGATGAAAATATACCATTAAAAAAATTGTGAAAAAACAATCTATGACAGAAAAAAAAATAATGATGCATGTCTAATGGTGACCTAAGGTAAGCCCAATGGTTTAGGTCCTCACCCTGGGTAATTTTATTGGGAAGGGGAGGGAGCAGTATAGTTGCCTTTTTACCACATTTTGTTATTAGCCACAAAATGTCATTACATCATTAAAGCCTCACGACATGTATAATGAAAGCAAATAATTCAACCTTTGGGGGAATAAAATAATATATATGGGCATTCTCAATATATGTGAAGTCCTCATAAACACATATTCGAGTGATCCTGGCTTCCATAGTTATCACAACAGTAAGGCAGGAAATCATATGACAGGCAAAGTAACAGAGAAAACAGCAGTTCTCTAATGTACTATGACCTTTCCAGGCCATTAATACAGTATATCACAGAAACAACAGTCAGTGTTTTTGCTAATGTTTGTGAAGTACAGCAAAAACAAAAAGAGGAAACTAATCTGCACGCAACTGTGAGTGGTACCTAACAGTGTGCCAAGGTGTAAACTGGTGGGGTAGAAACAGATTACAAACATGTTGTTCTTATTATTAGAATAAGCCAGTCAGTCTGCTTTTTTATACGCTAAATAGAAGGTTTGTGTAGTTAAAAAGCCAGTCTCCTTTGATATGAAATATGCCTTATTTTTATATAAAGATAGACAGATTTAAATGTGGAAGAAAATAATTCTTGTTCTACTTTTGTTTGAAAACAATAACCATCTTCATCCCAATTATCATATTATAATCCACCCCTCCTATGTATCCCAACAGTCTGTTTTAAGGTTTATGCAGAATATATAGCTACAGTCCATCAGGTATGTCTTTAAATGTGGGGGGGGATGGATAATAATGAATAATTAACTTCCTACAATAAATAAATAGGATATTAGAAGTCACCTCTACACTGCTGCCTTGTGCTTTTATATGGTCATAGTACTCCTCAGTGTCAGTGACCTCTTATAGCCTTGTAATTCAAAGTAGGGGGTATATTATCGACAATATTATTTCACACAAATTACATGTACTGCTGTTTTCTTATATCCTTTTCGTTGCAGTTTTCAACGTTTTCTTTAGCATACCCATTATTTATACCCCCTTATACCCCCCAAAAG
The DNA here is from genome assembly GCA_019447015.1 of Hymenochirus boettgeri. Taxonomy (NCBI): domain Eukaryota; kingdom Metazoa; phylum Chordata; class Amphibia; order Anura; family Pipidae; genus Hymenochirus; species Hymenochirus boettgeri. Next base: position 88,146,246 of record CM033474.1, read on the forward strand.
TGTTAAACTGCCAGCTGACATTAGCCATAACTGGCCAAATGTTATAAAACAAGCCAGCTCCACACAGTCATTAGATTGAATTCATTCACAAGTAGGATTTAACCTGTAAAGACAAAACCCATCTACTGGTATAATGAGTAATTCTTGATGTGTGCAATTCACTTTCTACATTTCTCTCCAGAATTTCTGGATATATAAAAACGCTGAATCACGGGACAACTGAAACTACTAGGAAGCTGTTATCATCAAGCAAACAACTTCAGTGGATGTATGGTTTTTCAAAATTCCCCCAACCAGCCAGTTCCAATTTCTCTGTAGCCTGAATGAGCTATTACAGATAACAGCAAACAGCAGGCATTTCAATTTTCTATAACCAAGTAGCAAATAGGCCTAGGTTATCCCAGGCTGTTTATTAGGGTTTTCGCAAGTCTACTTGGTATAGGATTCATTTGTTTGTGAACGTAACAAAGCTTGAAAAATAGTATTTAAAGATGTAAGAAAATGAATTTAATTCTTCGATTTGTTAATTAACATTCAATTTTAACAATTTATAATGCTGTAATAATAGATATGTGCGATATGGCTTTGATAGGCTGAATTTACATACAGACACTGTGACTGATTTACATGTGTGATTGTCATTTGAAAATTGTTAAATGCAATTAGAATCCAAACTGCATCACAAACAGGGTTATTCAATAAAAGTTCTTATCATTAAAAATGGTGCTAATTTCGCCCAAACCAATCAGATGTTATCTTTCAAATGTCATATAATTTCTGATTGGTTGGGGCGATATTAGCACCCTTTTTAACGATAAGAACTTTTATTAAAATTATTGAATCTCCCTGATAGGGTTTTGGATGTACATATGGCTGTTTGATTGCTATTTATTTTCCTTTATGGTTTTAAACTGTATTTATTTATGTATAACATTAACTGCACTGGCAGCACCCAGTGAATACATATTCCTTAATATCCTTCATTTGACTGGATAGTACTTCACTTCACCATTCAAAAACAAATCAATAAACAAAAGTGGTATTGTACAATATTCAGTAGATATTAATTTTTTATTAACCAGAAGCTGTTACCAGAAAGAGACTTAAATGGGAATCTGCTGATACCCACTCTATTATTCCATTTAAAAAAAAAAAAAATGGACAAATTAAAGAAAGAACTAAAGTGAAAATATGAAACTGTAAAATAAGCTCTCTGGTGCATTGTTCAATCATTTTAGAGGACATGAGGGTGTACCTAAAGATTCCGATTATGAAGTAAGAACGGTGAAACTGTGGAAAAGTCTTCCACCAGATGTGGTAATAGCAGGTACATCAAAGTTCGTTATACATTTTTAAATTATTGTTATTAATACATTTAGGGGTTGATGCAATAAAAATGCAATTTTGCCATGCTATGACAGGACAACTATAGTATCCATGGCAATTCCCCTTTCCTACTAAGTCATGTACTTCTAAAAGTTCAGATTGACGGTGCAATGTTCCCTGCCTCCCTCTTATCAACTCGGGTTCACAAATAGGAAGGCATGCTTCAACAGCGTGCCTTCCTATTAGTTAGCTTGCAGACCAGAAGGAAGAAGCGGGGAACAGCGTGTCAGTGATCTGAACTACTTGAGGTAAGTACAGGACTTAGAAGCTGAACCCAGGTATGAGGATCTAGTGATTTAGGTCCTCCCCCTGGGTTCTTTTAAAGGGCCAAACAAGAGGATTGGGGCTGAGGTGAGTATAGTTGTCCTTCAATCCACATAAGTTATCTAGCCTCAGGGATCCATTCTGGTAGCCAGTAAGCAGCTTTTTTACCCCTAATATCCTACTCATTAACCCTACCAAGCAGTTGATTCATAGGGAGGCAAAAAAAAAAAAAAAACAGCTGAAAAGGTGTGTGTGGGGGGGGGGGGGGAATCCAAATGGCAGGGTTTGTGTTTCAACAGTACTATTTAACGCCAGCTAATGGCTGGCATTACATTTGCGCTGGGGCACAAATGCCATATTAAATACCGGAAGCCACATTTACTCTGAGAAATTGTGTCTCCAGGTAAATGATGTCCTTTGTCTGTTACTCCGTCTCCGTGGGCTATTTGGTATTAGGTGAGTGAGATTTCTTATGATTCATTCAGCAATCATGCATAGAAGTAGAATTCAATTGTGTCTGGTCCTCTAGTTTATGATCCCTACCTTGAGTCTAAGGAGGACTGGCAAATCCAGTGGGCATTGTGTGGAGACACATCACTATATACAGCGGGTGAGATCAGCCCTGCTGGTCCATGAACTATGTTTCAGTGACTGTGGCCTCCTGATCGTATTTAATAGTTTCAATGCATTTACCCCCATCTTTCTTACAGAACACTTTGATAGCTACATAGCTCTTTACCTTAAATAAATGGGGCCCCATCTGTGGGTGTCCATTTTGTTTTTTATGTGTTAAATACATAAACTAATTCACAGCCCTAGAGTCTCCCCCTGAATATACAGTATATACAACACTTGAGAAATGCGGTCTCTTAAATGATAGACATATTGCACAATTTCTAGTTGAAATACAGTGCACATAAAACATTTATGCATCATTCCTTCTGCCCATCCAGTATCCTTTGAAATTCTAAATTTTAGCCTTATACAATAATACTGGAAGAAGGGGTTTCCTGTCTTTTGCTGCTTGCGTGGAGACATATGAATATTTTTTTCCAGTCATGGCATTCAAAGTCTTTATTACTTAAATTCAATTAGGACAAAAGACCTTTTACACAGAGAATGCCAAATAAGCGCAGGTGTGGGCTGGCTAATGCTCAGTCAGTGAGCTTTACTTCAGAGTTTTCTCTAGTGCGAAGAGAAAGGGGAAAAGGACAGAAGTATAGAATAATACTGTTTGATTTAGGAGTTCTATAAAAGATCTTTCTGGTCTCATGTGCCCACATAAGTGGGATAAGTGTGCTTCAGTGTTAATGTTTAATTCCTGATTTTTAGTTACATTCTGGGAATTGTGGAACTAGATCATTATTTAGAGATAAATGTGTGGTTGATTTTTGCGTCAATGTTTAGTCTGCTTCATAAAGAAAATACAGAATTCCCTTGTTGCACTTGCGAGATGCGTATTCAACCAAGGAAACAATTAAGGTTTATCTTAGAGGGGAAATGTAACTGGAGATGTGCATAGGACAAGTGTATTGCAGAGGGTATGGTGAATGAAATGAATGTAGAGATCACAGCAGACAGAACATGCATTGTTGTGGTATAGACAGTTAGAATAGCAGGTATTTGCAGCCAAGATTTAGTAACAGAAACTAATAAAGGCAGTGAAGGTTAGTGGCATCTCTGACACAGGTATATTATGTTACAAACCAAACTTGCATCAGCCCTTAACACAACTTGTACTGTGTAACAGGAAAGACACGTGAATCATATTAATAAACTTCTGTGTATAGAGCATTAAACCACTGTATTTCTTAATAAGAAGTACGGATATTAGTTTCAGTGCTTTAAAAATACATTGTTAACGTAACAATCTCACCATATAACTAAATCCTGAACATTAGGATTTGAAACCATTTCTGTCATTTAATCACATTTTAATACATTGTACCATCTGTGAATACAGCAATTGCATTTTAATGGTTTCATTTAATAAATTTAACTCATTTTGGAAAGGTATCATTTGAATGGAAGAGCACAACTCACTGGGGAATTGAACACTTTGTTTCAATAATGTCCTACAAGTAGAGAATTATCATTAAATTCAGTTACACCAAAAAGTATTTGTAGTACATAATTTTATATGAGGGAGCTCATAATTTGTCCTTGTTAAATGACTTCAATCTGATTTGGCTCTTGTCTATAAATCCATAGCGTTTAGCAGAACACTTGTCATTTTTATAGAAGCGCATACTATGACACCGATTTCCGCCTGATTATCCTCATTGTCTAACACACTTCAAGTGATTCACTGTTAATTGAAGCAGTAAAACTACTGCCACTCATTAGAATAGAAATCGCTTCCTGACTTATTATAGGAACTTTTATGTGTATACTTCCATTTATGAGGAATACTCACCCCATACACTGGATTATTAACAGTTCCCAAGATATCCATTACGTTTGACTGTAATGTAGTATATAAAAGTCTACGTTCAGAACAGCAATGCCTCTTATCTGGTGCACTTAGACATATTGGTGAATAAACCTTACAGGCATCAAAGCAAGGCATCAAGGACCAATAATGTGGGTTATCAGAGTGGTATGAAAATGACCGCAGACATGGAATAGAAGTGAAGGGTTTTTTAAATGACTACGGGCTAGGCCACACTAGCACGTTTTGTGCTTTTTGCACACGCGTTTTGCGCCTGTGATTGCGCCTGTGATTTTTGCTAAAATGGAAATCGCGGGAATGGAAAAATTCCAGCGATTTCTGACGCGCATGCGATTGCACGTCCATTTTGGTAACGCATGCGTTCACCATTTTTGGTGTGCTTTAACGCATGCTTTCCATAACGGAAATCACAAAATCGCATGCGCAAAGCGCAAAAGAATAGCGCACACATCGCATGAGATAATACTCGTGATTGTGTGCGCGATTCCTGTGCGTTGCAGTGTGGCCTCAGCCTTAGTCCCAATTCATTTGCTTTCCCTAGATTTTATTGCATGACATTTCTGTTACAGTTCTAAGAACAATCAACAAACATGAGGGAAAATATTCACAATAGTCACATGACAAAACCTTTCCACTGGTATATTGAAAAACCAGGAAAAATACAAAAAAGGGGAATTAAAAAAGAATACAATCAGATTTCAGTACTTTCCAGAAATCTGATTGGTTAATGTAAAGCATGTAAACCAAGCATTAAAAAATTGACCAATCAGAAAGGATTAGGGTTTTCTGCAAAACTATATAAAGAGGTGCACTCCGCTGCGGAACTCAGATGCCATCGCAGTAGATGGCTGGCTGAAGATAGAAGAAAGAAGCGGTTGGCACATCGGCTCCGCTGGGCGGCGGTGCCAGCGGGCTCACTGGCGGCCGCAGTGAGTCTGCCTGGCATCGGCGACCTGAGTGGGGTTGGTGCCCCAGCCGAAAGACATCGCCAAGGGCTCTTATAGCACGCACACTGGGGGTCCCAGTTCGAGCTGCGGGACCCCCGCCAAAGGCACTTGTCAGTGCCGCAAGGGCCCTTACAAGGGCCAGGGAGGGGGTACCGGTTCGAGCTGCGGGACCCCTAAGCCCCAAAGGGCACTTGTAAGTGCCGCAAGGGCCCTTATAAGGGCCAGGGAGTGGGGGTCCCGGTTCGCGCTGCGGGACCCCTTAAGTCCCAAAGGCCCTTCTCAGGGCCCCACTGGAGGATGCCTCCACCCCTCCCAGCGGGCCCTTCCTGGCAGCCCCTCCTAGCCTTCTGTTCCGAGATTGCCGCAAGCGGGGAAGGGGTTGGGAGGGGCTGCTGGAAAGCGGTGGCGGGTGGTCACCGCCGCGGGGGGTTGAGGGCGGGGTGGGCGTATGCCCCGCCCCCTTAGCAGAGGTGTCGGGAAGGGATTTTAAGTCCCTTCGTGGCGATACTGTACTTTGCGGGGGGGACTTAAAATTACCGCAACACATCGCGGCCGCGATACATATCATATTTAAATACGGCGATATCGCTATTTTCACGCCCGCGATGTGCGGCGGTAATTTTTTTGCGCTAATATCGTTTTTTTATAAATATGCCCCTATGTTTCTGTAAACAAACCTTGTAAAACAAATTTGAGCTGAAACTATAATAAAGCAAAAGCAACAAGCACAGGAAGAATCAGTAGGGTTTGTGCAATATTTTCTGCTGCCCTGTGTGGTGTCCCCTCCACCCCAAGAAATGTAACTCTTCTGAGCTCTTCTGCTCTATGCCCATTGATGTTGCCACTCCACTACATTAACAGTGTGCGCTACATATGTTTAAAAAAATGGGTGGGTTCAGCAATCTAGCTCAATACATGGATTTCATAATTAAAAGAAATACTTTTTATATTATACGGTTTGGGGGTCACATTAGAACTTTAATGTGCACTTGGTGTTCCATGCAATTTCTGCTTTTTCACAAGTAAATTTGCTACTAGAATATATTTTGATCAAATAAGCAGGACCAGCAGCGCAGATCTGAAGATTCTACCATGTCTCTTGAAGATCTAAGAGCTGAGGTGAGTATTGTAACATATACAAATAAAGTCTATACAGAAGGCCAAATACAATAACTGGAAACCCTTTATTTCTTCCTGATATGTTGGATACATTAACCTTTATACTGCAGGAACCCATCAATTTTCTTTGTCATGGTTTTATTTTGTGTGCCTAATGGCCCTAAATGTCCTCCTACGGTAGTGTATAAATTGCTTTGAAAAGAATACCAGTCTAGGCATAGGTCAACATCACACAGATGCTCCTGTGCTTTTTAACTCCAAATAGCTAACATTAAGCAAAAGCAAAATAATTATTTACAAAGTAGGACTGTAAAAGTAAACAAAGCTTTTATTGAAAGAATATATTTGCAGAAAATAAACTCCAGAGAAGAAAGCAATATTACATAATAAGCAGTAATATAAGGGAAAAAATAAACAATAACAGGTATTTGAAATCAAAATAAGCATTTAAAAGACACATAGTAGTCTTAAAACTAAACTGCAGGTAAACCAATATATTTGTCAGTAGCTTTACGGTATTTACCAAGTTAGCTTGGATTATTTTTCATTAAGGAATAGCGTGATGTTGATGGTGATGTTGAAACGGAAACTGAGGCAATTAACCACCAATCACAAGATGGTAAGACACACACATTGGGAACAACGTTAAGTGTTAAGGTGCATTTTATCTATACAGTTCTGCCTGACACATTTTGAGCTTTCTGCTCTTACTCATAGGTATATTAGATATGTATTAAAGGGACACTATACTGAAAAAATTACTTTGCCTCATTTTAATCTATAATTGAATACATGTAAGTAGCACTCACTCCGATTTGCATGTGTTGCTGCATGCCTTCAACCCAGCACACATTTTGTTTAGGAGCAGTATCCCCCCTCCCTCTTTTAACCACTCCCACTTCCATCCGACCTGACTTTTCCCCACAAACCAACTGTCAAGCCTGCACACAGCATTCCAACTGTCAAATCTCTGTCACCATTCCAGCTACAGTAAAACTACTCAAAGAAGGATAGTTATTGAGAGCAAGGAACTTGATTGACAGCTAAAATTACAATAAGTTTTAGATTGGATATCTAAAGAAATAGGAGGCAGATCAACAAAAAAATTATACAGTGGTGGTTGGGAAGATTTATAGTTTCCAGTTATGGTCAATTTAAAATAACCTATTTTTCGGTATAGATGCCCTTTAATTACCTCAAACACTAAATAGAACATCCCGCCCACCCATACTCCCTTCTAGTTAACCAAGTTAAAAAAATTGCATAACAAAGTATAACAATGATGTACTTGGTGATTAACTTTGCTATTTATTGTATCCTTATACAATCTTATATAATCTTATATTTACATATTACCTTGCAAAACTGTGTTAAATTAAAGGAACAGTATATTACCAAGTTTCGTTTTAAAAAAAAGCCCCCTACCTTTAAAGGACATGTCCACCCCTGTAGAGAACTTTTGCCACATAGTAGGGTTCCTTCCCCCAGCCTCTATAAAAGATTTTTCAGAAAGTCTCCCAAACTTACTTACCTTCCCTCTTTCCTCCGCCGTACTGCCCAGCCCTCTGCTTGCATGAAAATGCAAGCAGGGGGCCAGACCGGCAGCCGCGTCCCTGATTGGCTGGGGGTAGCCAATCACTGACACGGCTGCCGGCTGCACAGAATGCAGAGGGAGAGAGGTGAGGTAAGTAGTTTGGGGGACTTTTATAGTGGTTGGGGCTGGGGGAAGGAACCCTACTATGTGGCAAAATTTCTTTATGCTAGGGGGAGGGAGAACAAAACGGGAGGGAGAGGGAGGGGGGGAGGGCTGCAGTGCGCATGCCAAACTTCCAGAGGGGAGACAGGAGACAGAGTCCTATATGGACTCTGCTAGGCTCCTGGTGGCCAGTTTTGGGGACTTTGGGGGGGCATTACAGAAGAACCATTTGGAGCTGGGATGTAAGGTAAAGATTTTATTACACTACAGAGTGGGGCCAGTATGGGGTTAATTTATAGTTTTGGGGGTGGACATGCCCTTTAATCTACTATTTGCAGTTGGTAGGATTGGGTATTTCTAACTCTCTGCATGAAGTACTAGTCAAGAAATGAAGAGGTAAATTACATTGTGAGTGCTTGCTCTTATATCTGTCTCGCCTGATAGACCCCTTCATTCCGGTGAGCTGAAAAGACATCTGCCAGTGCAAATGTGTGCTGCAGACTTTGTCTCTTTAATGCAGGACTTTCTGCAGGAATTTAGGAAATAATGTTTCAAACAAAGCTATTTTTAAAACAGTATTATTTGGCACTATATTGTTCTAAACTAAAAACTTTAAAGAAGATACATTTTAGTATTCTTACAAGCTACCGAGCTTCACATTTTTCTCTAGGGCTGGGGAGCTAAAACCCAGTTATTGGTCAATGGGAGGGGGAGCAAAAGCATATGTTACCTAGCTCCCCTACCGTCAACTGAATCAGATGTGGCATGGCATTGGAGTTTGGTGATGTCTGCCCCCAAGTTAAAAGTTTAATTTTAAAGGGCATGTCCACCCTTATTATCAACTTTTGCCCTATAATAGAATACAGTCCCCCAGCCCCAACCGCTATAAAAATAATTTAAGAAAGTGACCAGATGTTTACTTACCTTCCCTCTCACCTCCGACGCCCGGCCTTCTGCTTGCAAGACACTCAGAATGCCGGGGGAGAGAGGGAAGGTAAGTAGAGTTCTGGGGACTTTCTTAAAATTATTTTTTTGCGGTTGGGGCTGGGGAAAGTTATTCTATTATATAGGCAAGGTGTTTTATGGTAGGGGGAGGGATAGCAATACGGGAGGGAGAGGGAGGGGGAGAAGGGCTGCAGTACGCATGCCAAACTTCTCCCGGAGGCCAGATAGGAGGCAGAGTCCTATATGGACTCTGCTATCCTCCTGGTGGGAAGTTTTTGGGACTTTGGGGGGGACTACAGGAGAACCTTATGGAGCTGGGATGTGAGGTAAGGATTTTACTACACTACATGGTGGGCTATTAGTGGGGGGGATTATAGTTTTGGGAGTGGACATGCCCTTTAAAGAGACAGTCAGCTATGCAGGGTTCTGGATTACTGCATAACAGTCCAGAAAACACTCCAGCACACCGCTGTTGGCTTTGTGCCAGACAAGTCAGTAGGTGCAATCCCCTGCCCTCTACTCCCAGAGCCAGACAACTCTATAGCACAAGAAAGGATAGGGGAGCACACAACAATGGTGAATCCAACACTTTATTGAAACAATGACTACAATTTGTTGTTTCAATAAAGTTTTGGATTAACTATTGTAGTGTGCTCCCCTATCCTTTCTTCTGGATTACTGCCTTGCTTGCTTCAAAATATTTTTCTTAGATTAAAGAGACACTACACCTCCAAAATGATCCTTGCTAAATCAAAAGTATAATTTTAACGGAGATAGGAGCACTACATTACTTAAAAGGTATTTCCACTAAGAAAAAAAGCCTTTTTTTGGTTTATTTTAAAGTACACCATCCCCCAGCCCTCCCCCTACCTTTTTCCCCCCAGAATTCCCCTTCGTTTGATTGCAGCAGCATGGGAAATTTGTGCAGGTTCCTGGGGGTGTGTCTTCCCCTGTGCTGGGAGTGCTGTCACTCAATGTGCATATCATGGTTGCAGACCCACACCCATTGGCTGTGCAGTAGAATCCGTGTTACCCATCCCCCTGTTCCTGCTGTTGTCTCGAGGTTCATTTTTCTAGGGAGGCACGCTGTTGTCCCACTGCGTTTTGGGCTCTGTTGTACGCGGTTTGACCGCACCACCGCCCCCCCCGGGACGCCCCGTAACACAAGTGTAGGTAAACCCTCTTCCCACACTACTGTAACAAAGCGAGGGGGAACTTCTGTTTTTTTATATAACATTTTTTTTATGTCTAACTCTGTGAGGGCTGGTTGAAAAAGTAATCTAAGGTTGATTTCATAGGGGATGGAGAGAGAGAGAGAGAGAGAGAGGGGAGAGAGAGGGAGAGGAGAGGAAGAGGGAGAGGGGGAGGAGGGAGAGAGAGGGAGGAGAGGAGAGAGAGGAGAGGGAGATGGAGAAGAGACGAGAGGAGCGGAGGCGCCCAACCCCCCCCTGAGGAGGGAGAGAGGAGAGAGAGAGAGGGAGACGAGGAAGAGGGAGAGAGGAGAGAGAGAGGAGAGAGAGACGAGGAGAGGAGGAGGGAGAGAGAGAGAGAGAGAGAGAGAGAGAGGAGAGAGAGAGAGGAGAGAGAAGAGAGAAGAGAGAGTAGAGGGAGGAGAGAGATGAGAGGGAGAGGAGAGGGGGCAGAGGAGAGGAGAGAGAGGAGAGAGAGGATGAGAGAGAGAGGGAGAGAGAGGAGGAGAAGAGAGAGAGGGAGAGAGAGGAGAGAGAGAGGTGTGTGTGTGTATGTGTCTGAAAGTGGGCGGACCTGAACCATCCACAGCGTTCTGGGAGAAACTCAGATTTCTTCTAAACTACTGCTCACAGACACAGGATACTGCAGGTACACCTTCGGATCCGACGGTATCGGGGCTTTATCGTTATGTGTGTACGCTCATTTCCCGAACGTCTGTCATCTTTCAGAAATCTGTGCTGTGTGTACCCAGCTTTACACATATTTAACCTTACAACCCCAAGTGACTTTTATCCGTGGAGATACCCTTTAATAAACCGTGATCCTGCAGCACCTATGTCAAAGACATAGTATAATTGGTATTGCCACCAAAAACTACCCACTACCCTAATTAGCAGCTATCAGTGCACTGTGCTTCCTCTGTGTTACAGCTGGAGAAGATACTGCAAGCAGGAAGTGTTAACCTCTTCATGGCTGTATGGATAGACTGCAGCTACAGACATGATCTTGGAGTTGTTTAACAGGCAATCAATAAATCTAATAAATGAAGGAAACTTGCATAAAGACAATTATAGTTGCCCTTTAACCTTGCACATGTTTAAGTATTAGGGACCGATGTTTTAAGAAAAATTGTGCTACAATTCTGTGAACTTCTTTGCAAGACTTACTGCATCTCAGGATCTCGGTCATGTAAGAGCGCTTTACACTTCCATTATAAAGGCGTTAAAGTCCACTTGGAAAAAACTTTGTTCTAAAATGTAGATTACCCCCCAAACACCACTTTCACAATATTCACATTTTTCAAAGATGCTCATGAACTTCCTTACCTGACCCAGTACTTCGCCTTCTAGGCACTGCCCCCTGCTCCTGTTTCAAGCAAAAACAGGAGCAGGGGACTTCTGCGCTGACAGACGCTTTACTTCCTGATTGTGGTTGTAAGGAAATTGGGCATGACGTCATATCACGCCTTAACTGACAAACGCAACCAGGAAGTGGAGTAGGAGTGGCGAGGGACCTGGTCAGGTAAGGAAGTTCAGGAGCATCTTTGGAAACTGTTAATAATGCAAAAGTGGGGTTTGGGGGGTAATCTATATTTTAAAACAAAGGTTATTTGTTTAGTGGGCATGACCTTTAATATTCGTGCTAAATGTTAATGCAAATCTTAACTTAGCCTTTACTACATACGCTACACAGTGATATTTCCAAAAGGTTTTGGAAATGTCACAACCACCACTAAATTAGTGGTAAAAAACCCACGCTAATTCGATATTACATTGGGTAGTGTGACTTTTGCACTAATTCTGTCATATAGTGCCAAAAATAGTATTGCCCCATAAATGCTTTCAGATTTTGACTTACTATATAAGCCATGATTCTGTTTTTAGCTTTAATGTAAAGCAGCATTGCTTTATAAGAGATTCAGTGCTTCTGTGTTTTGTGAGATCTAAACAATTTTAAATGAATGCTTTTGTTGCAAAGAAAAATAACCTTCAAATGTGCAGATCAATATTTCAAACATTAGACCTCTTCTTTACCTAGATAATTACAGGAAGGATCAGTTAACTTCGTATCTAAAATACTAAAAATTCAAAGGATAAAGTTGTCTGTAATCGATATATTCTAATTTCTTGCTCAGCTAGGTAATAATAGGATTCTCAGTAAAATAAATTATTCCATTTCAGGCTTATTCAATAAGAGGTTAAACAATTTGCCTAAATTGTTAATTCTCCCCAACCAATCAGATGTTACCATCTGCATGGTTAAATTAAGAATACTGTAAGAATTTTGCAGCTCTTATTGAATAAGCCTATTAAATAGCTACCTTATTTCATTTCCTATACGCAATATGTTATGCAATGACAAATAATGTACTGTATTTCAGAAAGAAGAACGTCACATAGTATTGAAAATAGGTAAATGGTTAGTCTCATAATTATTGGTCTAACAAGGCTTAAATGACATGATGAAACCAAACTTTCAAATTTTTTTGTATGAAACCAAACTACACATACAAAAGCAAGGCAATAACCCGTGTTTAAAGGCTGATACATTAACATTAGGAAAATTCGCACAAGGCAGCAGAGTAGCAGACACACAAAAAAGAAAGAAGCAAATTGATTGGTGATTAACAATTTAAAAAGTATTTCCACCCCAATATAAAAATGTGTTAAAAGCTGTTGAAATCTAAGGTTCAGTATTGAAAGCTGCTTTCTTTATGAAATGTGATTCTTGCTAAATATAATTTTTATAATGTTAAGATAGGAAAGGAGACACCACTCAACTGGGTCCAAACCATAAGATATCATTAACATACTAAATTACTACCATTTCAGTTTATGAAAATAACCAAATACTTTCTTCCTGGCCAATGCCACTTACCAAGATTTCGATCTACGGAGGAGAGAATATCTGCACCATTTCATACACTGCTGGCAAACAGCAAAAAAAAAGCCAATGCTATAGCACAGGTGTGCAATAACGAAATTGAGGGGATTGGCATGGCCACAAATAAGGGGAAAAACACCACCCTTTCTAGAATAACAAATGAATATAAATGTCTCTAACACACAGAAGTAAGTATGGCTCTTATGTTGTACAGCTTTATGATTATACAAAGGAAAAGGTAATGTGTATGTTCTAATTACTTGTGTCCCGGGCCTGGCCAATCTTACGCTCTTTGAGACAGATTAGACCAAACCAGCAATAGAAACTTCAGTGACAGATTGAAGCAGTTCTAAGATAAGCCCAGGGGTGGGGACCTTCCTAATTTTAATATGTAGTAGTACAAGAGCACACAACAGCACTTAATATCTGCAAAGGATTCAATATTTTAATGGCCATTGCTGTTGTATCAAGAGGAGGCAGTTTGTTATTTAAAGGATAATTTATATTCACTTAACCTCTGATCCACACTTCTCCTCACTTCACCTCTGATTATTTACAGAATGCCTGTAATAATTACTAGAAGCATTCCTTTGCCACACGGGTCTGCTCCTCCTCCATTTTTCTGTCACTGACAGTCCGCGATGGGGCCAATGGGAAGATGTGCTTCTCGCAGAGAGCTTCATGGACTGCAGTCAGAAGGATAAAGAGGAGCCGGCCAGTGAAGGAACGCTTCTAGGAAGTATTACCTAGCGGTTTAGGTCCTCACTCTGGGTACTCTTCAAGAGTGGAAAGAGAGAAGGGAGGGGAGTATAATTGACCTTTAATAATAAATTCTGCTGCCCTATGGCAGAGCACCAATGTAAACATATTATTGAATTTTTAAACAGTGTACAATATTATTATTGAGGACTTATATAGTGCCAGCATCTTCTGTGGTGCTTTACAATAACATGTATACATTCACATCAGGCCCTGCTCCGAAGAGCTTGCAATCTAAGCACATTTATTTGACACATACAACTTATTAGTATGTCTTTATGATTGTGAGGGATACCGGAGGAAACCCATGCAAGCACAGAGAGAGTATACAAATTCCATTCAGATGTGTCCAAGGGTGGAATCGAACTCAGCACTTCAGCTCTGCAATGCATCAGTATTAACCACTGTGCTGCCCAATATCGGCTATCCTTGAATCAAGTTATTTAAGTGAAATTCTAAGGCCTTCGAATATTTTCAAAAAGCTGTGCTAATAGAATATTGAATACGGTTGAGATTACTGCGGGGTTCACTTCCAGAAACCGATGCTCCAAACCTGTTATATTTGCGCTAACCTATATTAAATAGGTTAGCGTGCCTAACATTAGATTTGTGCCCAGCACCTCTGGGTAATGAGGGCCAAATTTTCTAAAACTAAAAATACTGAAAATTACTGGCATTAATACAAGTTCTTGTTGATCCAGGGATCCTTTCCAAAGAAAAGAGATCTTTTCTGAAGTGTTTTTGTAGCCGGCTGCCACCTATTGACTGCAGGATTGGTAAAGAAAAACTGTCTGCCGCACCCACTTGCTAGTAGCGAATGGTTGGCCGGGACAAAAAACTTTATTGTGTGTAGCCTAAGTATACAATTCACATATTCTCTAGGGCACAGCAGATCAAGACAAGGAAGCTACAGTATTGACACCTAAAAGCTGACACCCAATCATATTACAGCACAAAGTCCTTCCTCTGTTACAGCTGTTCCTGCCTCTCAGACACAGAAGAAATATTTAACAACAAAAAGGCAAAGAAACTGAAACTATAGTGATACAAAACATAAGGTAACCCACAAGTTAAGCGATTTGTAAGTAAGAGAAAAGTAGTATACAGCCTTTACTTATAAATTCTTTATTCAAATATTTGACTTATTATTCAAATATTTCAAATAGATTGTACATACAACTGAGATGTGAGTTACCCATAGTTTTCAACAGCTATTACACACAATGTAAAAATATTTGTTCTTTATAACATAAAAAGGCAACAAATTCTAACAATTAATAGAAAAAATAGTTCCCAAATGCAGGGTTTTGAGTAACCATTGGTGTGCCTATTATGACCATACAATCCACCAGGATAATCACCTGAAAGTAGAAAGAGGGTCCCAGACTTAATTTCCATGTTGTCTGCATGTGTAGCAGCTCTGTGATCAAATAGGAGGGGGCAGGGTATAAAAAGCATTTAGGCTTTAAGCTGGTCATACAAAGATTATATTTTAAATCAATATGATCACTAGTAAAATAATGAATTCCCATTCACACTTTTCACAGACCACTTGCCATTTTTAAGTAGTTTATTGCTAGGAAGGTGATTGACCAATAAGAAGAAAAAAGATTATCTTCACAGATGGACTTAAAGGGTAATTCCACCCCCGAAAAAAAATGTTAATGCGTGTCAGGAAATGGGCATAAACTTCCGGAGGAAGGTTTCAGTTCAGCAATCGCTGAATTAGTTTTTGCTCTATTTGGGAAGTTCATGGGAAGTTCTATTTGGGAAGTTCATGTTTGGCCACACAGTATATTCATGTCTGTTGATATGAGGAGATATACGTTCCTAATATTTTTACTATTGTATTAATATGTGTTAGTTTTAGAATTATCTGTGATACTAAGTATATTTCATCTAGAAATATATGTGACATTTATCATATTCATTTCATGTTCCTCTTGTATCTACATAGATATTTAGACTCAGGTTGATTACATGTGTTAATTATTGATATTTGTCAATATGGAGATGTATTAATTGGTCTTTTAGTCCATTACTTTTATGGTATTTGTTTGCTGGATCCCAGCACTGTGTTCCCCATAGGCTCAGGTGATTGGACGCTAAGGTGGATTATTAACTTTTTTTAGTAAAGCAGTTTCCATTCATTAACAGCTATGGAGAACTACGATCCCAATAAATTAGAGATAAAACAGCACAATTTTTTCAATGCATCAATAGAATCACTTTTGCATCTTGTTTTACAGTAAAGAACCCATGCTATATTTGTTCAGTTTTACAGAAAAAAATCTGTTAAGGACAAGCCTAACATTACACAATCATGTATTTAGGTGACCCAGATGTGCTTAGACCTATGATAAACGGTAATCATAACCACTGAATATACATTGCTCTTTTTATAGCCTGTATATTTGTACTACAAATATTGTGCAGCTGCACAACAAAGTCAATCCATCACTGCATTTCAAGTCATACAAAACTAACGTAAGAGACTATTAAAAAAAAAATGAAAAAAACACATGCCCTGTGCTCTTCTCCAACAAATACATTGCAGATCTAATTTGACTAGGTATGTGGCAAGAAACAAATGTATTATTCATTTTTAAATCATTCTCTTGATTTTTAACACAGCCTTTAAATTCTCAATTGACCAATGCCTTTTACTGAATGGTTTAGTATCTTATTGCAGTTTTTTCATTTGAAAATTCCTGTAGTGTTTGAAACTGAGTTTTACATATCTAGTATAAAGAAACAATATAGCAATGTCATTATGTTAAAGTTTTGTCACACACTAACAGGGCCAATACGTACAGGATGCCCACAGATAGTTTATGCTTCATAACTATACATTTTGTCATTGCAGATGCCACCCTTGGTTTTTAAGGGCATGTCCACCCCTAAAACTAAAATGTAACCCACTACTGGCTCCACTGTATAGGGTGCCCTACACTTCAGCAAAAGTTTTTTTCTGGGTGGAGATACCCTTTAATAAACATCAACTGCCACATATCTCAGAACTGGAAAGCTGACCACAATTCTGAAAGCTAATACACACGGGCCAATAAACTTCCCTGTCCAATATTTTGGACAGTTGGGCCAAAATATCACCTTAAAGGGCAAGTCCATCCCCAAAATGAAAACTTACATACAGGAAAATCACCCCCCTGGTGATCAGTTGAAAAAATGTTGGTAAATTTCAGTTGACTTAACTTAACAGTCTTAACTAGGCCACATGGTAGGTCGTTCACAGCAAAACATCCATAATCTCACTTTCATTTATGGCAAGACTACCTATCAACTTATTGATAATCTGTCTGTCAGGAGTATCAGCTAAGTTTGGCCACATGTGATGTAGTCACTTAATAAAGGGTATGCATACTGAAAAAATTACTTTGCCTCATCTTAATTCAATACACGTATGTAACAATTGCGTGTGTTCCTGCATTTCAATCTATTAATGGTTTTGCTTAGGTTCAGTATCCCAATCCCTATCCTGGGTGGAGATACCCTTTAATAAAAATCAACTGCCACACATCTCAGAACTGTAAAGCTGGCCACAAATCTGAAAGCTGATACACACGGGCCAATAAACTTCCCTGTCCAATATTTTGGACAGTTGGGCCAAAATATCACCTTAAAGGGCAAGTCCATCCCCAAAATGAACACTTACATACAGGAAAATCACCCCCCAAAACCCTAAACGGTAATAGTTTGAAATCTGAAATATATAAGTCTAACCTGAAATTCTGCACAATGTCTTATTAACCCTGTTTCTGCTTCCTGGTTCTTCTAGTTAGCAACTGTCAGTTATAGATTTGACAGTTGACATCACAGCCAATGACTGAATGTTAATCCCCTATCTGCCTCTTCTGAGCATGCCCAGGCTCAGTACAGGTTTCTAAATTGCTCAGTTTCCATGAAGGCATCCAGAAGCATAGCAGGCATACAGTAATGAATTCATAGGACAAACTATGATATATCAACATATTTTAAAGAGGCCATTCTTTATAAAAGATGTTTTTGGGTGGATTTGTCCTTTAAATTTACTGTGTGCACTGTCTTTTTTTCAATCAGTTGAAAAAATGTTGGTAAATTTCAGTTGACCATGCAATCTTTACTAGGCCACATGGTAGGTCGTTCACAGCAAAACATCAATAATCTCACTTTCATTTATGACAAGACTACCTATCAACTTATTGATAATCTGTCTGTCAGGAGTATCAGGCTAAGGTTGGCCCATGTGTGTAGTCAGCTTAAAGGGTATGCATACTGAAAAAATTACTTTGCCTCATCTTAATTCAATACACTTATGTAACAATTGCGTGTGTTCCTGCATTTCAATCTATTATTGGTTTTGCTTAGGTTCAGTATCCCAATCCCTATCCAAATCTCTTAACCAACTCCTTTCATCTGACCTGACTTATTTTAAACTGAGCATGGTCAGTAATCCCTTTCTGCTAGCACTGAGAGGGAATTTCTCACCATGCAGTTCACATATACCAACAATTACATCCTTCCGGTTACAGCAAAACCCAAAACTTGCACATAGAAACTTGCACATAGAAGAGTTTAAAATCTAATAATAAACATTATAAAATGATATTTACAATGCTTCGGATTGTATATCTAACGAAACAGGGAACAGACTGACAAAAAATGGTACAAGAATTAGTTTCAAGTAATGGGTAATTAAAGAAATATATCTTATCAGTGTATAGCAGTGTTAATGTACTTAAAAGGGCAACTCAAGCCCCAAAATGAAAACTTACATACAGGTAAATCAGCCACTAAAACCCTAAACGGTAATAGTTTGAAATCTGAAATATATAAGTTTAACCTGAAATCCTGCACAATGTCCTGTTTCCCCTGTTTCTGGTCCTGGTTCTTCCAATTACCAACTGTCAGTTATGGATTTGACAGTTGACATCAAAGCCAATGACTGAATGTTAATCCCCTGTTTGCCTCTTCTGAGCATGCCCAGGCTCAGTACAGGTTTCTAAATTGCTCAGTTTCCATGAGGCATCCAGAAACATAGCAGGCATACAGTAATGAATTCATAGAACAAACTATGATATATCAATATAATTTAAAGAGGCCATTCTTTTTAAAATATGTTCTTATGAGGATGGAGTTGTCCTTTAAGTACTTGTTTATTGCTTAATGTCTAACATTAAAAAAAAATGTCCCCGTTACCTTTTCTTTATCATTTATAGTTAAATAGATGGACCCTTAAAAGGCTTGTTTTTTTCTATATTCCTATATACCTTATTTAAGTTAAAGTATTTCAGTGAATAAAGCCTCCCAGTCACTTTCACTTTGGTTTACTCCACCCCCTATTTGCACAGGAAGATACAAAGTTGACTGTGAACAACACTGAACATGCCTGAACTCGCTAAGCTAGGAGGTGGGAGCGATACTTCAGGATTTCTGTATGAAAACAATGTACTGCCCATCTTAAATTAGGAATCACTTAGAAAGGCAAGTAATACGTTGTTTTAAAGGAACACTAAACACATAAAAATGACTAAGTGCCATTCGTTTCAATTATTCACAGGGAGGTGAGAACGCTTATTCTCACCTCCCTGTGAATAATAGGACGCTCGGGGGACCAGGAACTTACCTTACCCGCCGCTCCACTCGCAGCCGCTCAGTCTCTGAACAGCTGTTCTGTCCCGATCGCGCGCCCTATCTTTTGAATTGCGCCTAAGATAGGCGCGTGGGTCGGACGAGCGGCTGTCAGAGACTGCGGCTGCGAGTGGCGGCAGGTAAGGTAAGTTCCTGGTTCCCCGAGCGTCCTTTATTCACAGGAGTGAGAATAAGCATTCTCACCTCCCTGTGAATATAGAAACGAATGGCACTTAGTCATTTTTAAGAAGTATTGGAGTTTACAGTCCTTTAAATCATCAGTTTCTGGGCTTGTAATAGTATTAGGCAAAAGAAGCAATGGGGGGTTGTAACCCCAGTGAAGAATGTTTTGCAAAAGAGAAAGATTGATTCGTATTATGTATACATACACGTATATATATATATATATATTAATATAAAGAGAAAGATTGATTCGTATTATGTATCTACACGTAATATATATATATATATATATATATAATATATATATATATATATATTATATTATATATTATAGGAATTGTTGGCGGGCACTCCACGGACTTTTAAAATATTTATTGTAGAAAAATTGCAGGTCTGTATAACCTACGCGTTGCAGCACCAAACTCAACAGGTCTCCTCAGTTAAGTTTGGGCTGCTGAAATGCGTAGGTTATACAGACCTGCAATTTTTCTACATAAATATTTGAAAAGTCCGTGGAATGCTCCGCCAATATTATTCCTATATGTCTCTCTTTCGGTAGCACCCGGGCGTTCAACCTCCGTGGGATCCATCCACTATCTATCTATCTAAGATATAGCTTGAGAAAGGCCTAAGGCGCAGACCGAACGGCTAATCCTGTTTTGTTGCACATGTAATAAAAGTTGAACTTCTGCACAAGTCC
Organism: Hymenochirus boettgeri; assembly: GCA_019447015.1. Lineage (NCBI taxonomy): Eukaryota > Metazoa > Chordata > Amphibia > Anura > Pipidae > Hymenochirus > Hymenochirus boettgeri. The sequence goes on from CM033474.1 coordinate 88,166,399, forward strand.
TGTGAGTGCTCTGCGGTTTATCTCAAGGTTGGATATTTATGAATCACAGCAGCACCCAGGCCTATGAAGCATCTGAAGGTAGAGTGCACACCACCCCCTATGTTATCTATAGATATAGATATATATGTCTCACATACACATATATATATATATATATATATATATATATATATACTTGTTTTTGTAACTCAATATAACCCAAACAGTAGTAACATTGCAAAATGTATTAAGAAATAGTGGCACATTTTAACAGAATCATACCCAGAGGTCAAGGAATTTAGGGAACCACCCCTTATGTCTTATAAAAGAGGCAAAACCATTGGATCAATTGTGACAACTGCCAATACCCAGATTTCTGCCAATAACAACACTTGGCTTAAAAGTGCTCGTATGGGTATGGTACCATGCCACAACTGTCTCCAATGCAGATCCGTAATTAAAGGCCCATCGTTTGTTAATCCTCCCAATCAGTAAGTGTTTAAACTTAAGGGCCTCTATACCTGCGACTCCAGATATGTCGTTTATGCCCTTATTTGCCCATGTCTATATCGGGGGAAACCACCCAAAAAGTGAAATCGAGAATTTCACAGCATAAATCATCTATTAAGACAAAACAACTTACATTACCAGTCCTGAGACATTTTGATGAGGTAGGGCACAGTGCAGATGAACTGAAGTTTATGGTGCTGGAGGAGGTTAAGTGTGAAGGTCTACAAGATAGAGAGCTTAAGCTGAGGAAGTGTGAAACCTCGTGGATTAGGCAACTTAGATCGCTTCATCCACATGGGTTAAACCACGATTATGATTTATATCTGTTTATATGACTAATGGTGGAATTAATAGGGCTGAGGCCACTGATGTGTACATATATGTATTGTTTCATTCTTCTATTTTCGTTTTCCTTCTTTATTTCTATATTCTTATGTATACAATTTGTCTCTTAGGTGCATATAGTCTCTCTATATTTGGATATGCACATATATCACACAGTATATATATCACACAGTATATATATCACATACACAGTATGTACATCACATACACAGTATATATATCACAGACTGTGGGTGTTCTTGCTGCTTCTGTTTAGCTTTGGGGGTTTCAGGAAGTTGTAGTTCCAGAAGATTCGGCCATTGCACTTTAGTGGTGTATAATATAATGGGTATAATATAATGGTTGTATAATATAATGGGTGTATAATATAATGGGGGGGGGTACCTGTTCTGCCAGCCCTGGATGAGGTTGGTGTACTTGCTCAGCATCCCTTCTATGACTGGCTTGTGCTGTTGCTCCCTGCCTGTCTTCCTGGGCTGTGCAGCTCCACCATCCAGCTTTCCAGTCTCCAAAGCCACAGCCTGGACACCTTGCTGCAAGGCTTTCCCGGATCCAGCGCCCAACCCTCGACCGGCAGAAGAAGGAGAGGATCCTGCTGAGGTGGCTCTACTGCTGCTCCGGCTGCTGCTGTTGCTGCTCCCCCCTCCACTCTGCTGCTGCTGTGGAGCCGCCTTGTCCATGGCCCAGTTGCTGGATGTGGGGAACCTCGGTGTCCTTAGCGGAGTAGAAAGTAGCGACCCTCCCCCTTTACCCTAGTTCGGGGTCTTCAGACCGAACAGTTCATGGATAGGCTCTAGTTCAAGGGCTTCCTGGGGAGTGCGCCGCCTCCATAGTGGGACAGACATGAGGGTTTATCTATGTGCCTGTCAGTTTGTAGCTGGACACTGGGTACATGTGTGCCTGTCAGTCCCTAGAGGTGAATGAGAAGTGCAGTGCCCCCCTCCCTCCTCTCTGTGGCAGCTGGAGAATGATGGTTTCTGTCTGGGATCAATCAATCCTTTCCAGGCACAGGGCTGACTAATGGGGGAGATTCTCCTCCCAGCCACACTGCAATCCGGGCTACAGCAGCACCACCTCCACCTCTCACCTCCTCCTACCCCAGCCCGGATATGGACCGTCCCAAAGAGCACAGGAAAGTGTCCAACTTTATGGTGTGGGACTTTCTATCGGGCAGCGAAGAGGAAATAAAATAAACTTTACTCAGCACTGTTGGAAGTGTGACAGCCTGGATTTTATCTTGTACCATCCGCATCGCCATATACTACATTACCGCTTACTGTATAGTGTATATCATCGCCATATACTACATTACCACTTACTGTATACTATATACCATCGCCATATACTACATTACCACTTACTGTATAGTATATACCATCGCCATATACTACATTACCACTTACTGTTATATTATACCATCGCCATATACTACATTACCACTTACTGTTGATAGTATATACCATCGCCCATATAACTACATTATACTTTACATTAATACTTACTGTATAGTAATATCCATCGCCATATACTACATTAATACTTACTGTATAGTGTATATCATCGACATATACACATTACCCACTACTGTATATATATACCATCGCCATATACTACATTATCACTTACTGTATAGTATATACCATCGCTAAACTACATTACCACATTACTGTATAGTATATACCATCGCCATATACTACATTACCACTTACTGTATAGTATATACCTAGCCATATACTACATTACCACTTACTGTATAGTATATACCATCGCCATATACTACATTACCACTTACTGTATAGTATATACCATCGCCATATACTACATTAATACTACATTAATACTTACTGTATAGTATATACCATCGCCATATACTACATTAATACTTACTGTATAGTGTATATCATCGACATATACTACATTACCCACTTACTGTATACTATATACCATCGCCATATATTACATTACCACTTACTGTATAGTATATACCATCGCTATATACTACATTACCACTTACTGTATAGTATATACCATCGCCATATACTACATTACCACTTACTGTATAGTATATACCATCGCCATATACTACATTACCACTCTTACTGTATAATATACATCGCCATATACTACATTACCACTTACTGTATAGTATATACCATCGCATATACTACATTACCACTTACTGTATAGTGTAATACCATCGCATATACTACTTACCACTTACTGTATGTATTATACCACGCCATATACTACATTACCACTTACTGTATAGTATATACCATCGCCATATACTACATTACCACTTACTGTATGTATATACCATCGCCATATACTAACATTACCACTTACTGTATAGTATATACCACGCCATATATTACATACCACTTACTGTAAAGTATATACCATCGCCATATACTACATTACCACTACTGTATAGTATATCCATCGCCATATACTACATTACCACTACTGATTAGTTAATACCATCGCCATATACTACATTACCACTTACTGTATAGTATATACCACGCCATATACTACATACCACTTACTGTATAGTATATACCATCCCATATACTACATTACCCAACTGTACTAGTGTTATATTCATCGCCATATACTAAATACCACTTACTGTTAAGTTATACCCGCCATATACTACATTACCACTTATGTATAGTAAATAACCATCGCCAATACCATTACCACTTACTGTATAGAATCCATCGCCTTATACTACATTACCACTTATGTATGTATATACCATCGCCATAACTACATTACCACTTACTGGTATAGTATATACACATCGCCATATACTACATTACCACTTAAGTATCTATATACATCCAAAACTACATTACCACTTACTGTATAGTATTATACCATCGCCATATACTACATTACCCCTTACTGTATAGTATTCATCGCACATATACTACATACCACTTACTTTATATACCATAGCCATATATGACATTACCCTTACTGTGAGAGGGAGACGAAGAAAGAAAGAGAAGAAAGGGAAAAAAAAAAAAGAAGGAGGAAGAGAAACGAGGGGGGGGGGGGGGTGGGGGGGAGGGGGGGGGGGGGGGGAGAGGGGGGGGGGGAGGGAGGGGGGGGGGGGCGGGGGTGGGGGGGGGGGGGGGGGGGGGGGAGGGGGGGGAGGGGGTGGGTGGGGTAGGGGCGGGGGGGGGGGGGGGGGGGTGGAGGGGGGGTGGGGGCGGGGGGGGGAAGGGCAGGGGGGGGGGGGGGGAAGGGGGGGGGGTGGGGGGAGAGTGGGTGGGGGGGGAGGGGGAGAGGGGGGGTGGGGGGGGGGAAGGTGGGGGGGAGGAGGGGGGGGGGGGGGGGGGGGGGGGGGGGGGAATCGGGGGGGGGGGGGGGTGGGAGGGAGGGAAGGGGGGGGGGGCGGTGGGGGGGGGGGGGGGGGGGGGGGGGGGGGGAGGGGGGGGGGGGGGGGGGGGGAAGGGGGAGTGGGAGGGGGGGGGGGGGGGTGTGGGGGGGGGGGGGGGGGGGGGGGGGGGGGAGGGGGGGGAGAGGGGGGGGGGGGGGGGAGGGAGGGGCGGAGCGGTGGTAGGGTGGGAGGGGGTGGGGGGGATGGTGGGGGGGGGTCGGGGTGGGCGGGAGGAGGGGGGCGGGGAAGGAGGGGGGGGGGGGCGCGTGGGGGGGGGGGTGGGGGGGGTGGTGGGGGGGGGGAAAGGGGGGGGGGGGGGAGGGGGGGCGGGGGGGGAGGGGGGGGGGTGGGGGGGGGGGGGGGAGGGGGGGGGAGGGGGGGGGGAGGAGGGGGGGGAGGGGGGGGGGGGTGGGGGGGGGGGGGGGGGGGGGAGGGGGAGGATGGGGGGCGGGGGGGGGTGGGGGGCGGGGGAGGGGGGGGGGGGGGGTGCGGAGGGGGGGGGGGGGGGTAGGGGGGGGGGGCGACGCGGGGGGGGGGGTGGAGGCGGGGGAGGGGGGAAGGAGGGGGGGGGGGGGGGGGGGGGGGGGAGGGGGGGGGGGGGAGGGGGGGGGGGGGGGGAAGGGAGGGGTGGGGAGGGGGGTGTAGGTGGGGGGGGGGGGGGGGGGGGAGGGGGGGGGGGGATGGGGGGCGGGACGGGGGTGGAGGGGGGGGGGTGGGGGGGGGGGAGAGGGGGCGGGGGGTGGGGGGGGGGGGGGGGGGGGGGGGGGGGGGGGTGGGGGGGGAGCGGGGGGGGCGCGGGGGGTGGGCGGGGGGGAGGGGGTGGTGTGGGGGGTGAGAGGGGAGGGGGGAGGAGGATGGGGGGGAGGGGGGGGGGGGAGGTGGGGGGGACGAGGGGGGGAGGGGGCAGGGGGGGGGGTGGGGAGGGGGGGGGAGGGGGGGTGGGGGGGGGGAGGGGGGGGGTGAGGGGGGGGGCGGGGGGGGGGGGAGGCGGTGGGGGGTGGTGGGGGGGGGTGGGTGAGGGGGGGAGGCGGTTGTGTGGGGGGGGGGGAATGGGGTGGGGGGGGGGGGGGGGGGGGGGGGGGGGAGGGGGGGGGGGAGGGGGTGGGGGGGGGGGGGGGGGGGGGGGGGGGGGGGAGGGGGGGGGGGGGGGGGGAGGGGGGGGGGGCGGAGGAGGGGGGGGGGGGAGGGGGGGGGGGGGGGGGGGGGTGGGAGGGGGGGGGGTGGGGGCGTGGGGGGGGAGAAGGGGAGGGGGGGGGAGGGGTTGAGGGGGGGGGGAGGTGGGGGGGGGGAGGGGGGGGGGGGTGGTTGGGGCGGGGGGGGGGGGGGGGAGGGCGGGGGGGGAGGGTGCGGGGGGGGGGGGGGGGGGGGGGGGGGGGGGGGGAGGAGGCGGGGGGGAGGGGGGGGGGGGGGGGGGGGGGGGGGGGGGGGGGGGGGGGGGGGGGGGGGGGGTGGGGGGGGGTGGGGGGTGGGGGGGGAGGAGGGCGGGGGGGGGGGGGGGAGGCGAGCGGGAGGGGGGGGGGGGGGGGGGAGTGGGGGGGGCCGGGGAGGGGGGGCGTGGGGGGGAGGGGGTGGCGGGGGGGGGTGGGGGGGGGGGGGGGGGGGGGGGGGGAAGGGGGGGAGGGTGGGGGGTGGGGGGGGGGGGGGGATGGGGGGGGGGGGAGGGGAGGGGGGGGAGGGGGAGGGGGGGGGGCGGGGGGGGGGGGGGGAGGGGGGGGGGGGGGGGGAATGGGGGGGGGGGGGGTGGGGGGAAGGGGGGGGGGGGGGGCAGTGGGAGGTGGGGGGGGGCGGGGGGGGGGAGGGGAGGGGGGGGAGGCGGGAGCGGGGCGGGGCGGGGGGGGGGGGGGGAGGAAAAGGGGGGGAGGGGAGGGGGGGGGGGGGGGGGGGGAGGTAGGTGGAGGGAGGGGCGGGGGGGGGGAGGGGGGGGGGGGGGGGGGTGTGGGGAGGGGGTGGGGGGAGGGTGTGGGGGGGGGGGGGGGGGGGGGGGGAGGGGGGGGGGGGGGGGGGGGGGGAGTGAAGGGGGGGGGGGGTGGGGGGGGGGGAGGGGGGGGGGGGGGGGGGGGGAGGGGGGGGGGGGGGGAGGTGGGGGAGGGGCGGGGGGGGGGGAAGGGAGGGGGGGGGGGGAGGAAAAGGGGGGGGGGAGGGGGGTGGGGGGGGGGGGGGTGGGGGGAGGAGGGGGGGGGGGGAGGGGGGGGGGGGGGGGGTGGGGGGGGGGAGGGAGGATGGGGGGGGCGCGCGGGGGAGAGGGAGCAGAGGGGTGGGAGGGCGGGGGGGGGGGGGGGGGGGGGGGGGGGAAATAGAAACATGAATAGGGGGGGGGGAGGGGGGGGGGGGGGGGAGGAGGGGACGGAGGGGGAGAGGGGGAGCGGGAAGGGGAAGGGGGTCGAGGGGGGTGAAGGGGGGGGGGGGGGTAGGGGGGGGGGGGGGGGGGGGGGGGGGGGGGAGGTAGGAGGGGGGGGAGGGGGGGGGGGGGGGGGGTGGGGGGGGGGGGAGGGGGGGGAGGGGGGGGGGGGGGGGAGGGGGGCGGGGGGGGGGGGAGGTGGGGCTAGGGGGCTGGGTGGGGGGGGGGGAGAGAGGGGAGAGAGGGGGGGGGGGGGGGGGAGGGGGGGGGGGGGGAGGGGGTAAGCGTAGGGGGGGGGGGGAGGGAGAGGGATGGGGGGGGGGGGGGGAAGGGGGGGAGGGGGGGAGGGGGGGGGGGGGGAGGGGGGGGGGTGTGGGGGGGGCGGGGGGGGGGTGGGAGAGAGGGGGGGGTAGGGGGGGGGGGGGGATGGGTGGGACGGGGAGGGGGGGGGGGGGGGGGGGGGGGGGGAGAGGGGGGGGGGGTGGGGGGGCGGGGGGGGGGGGGGGGAGGGGGGGGGGGGGGGGCGGCGGGGGGGGGGGGGGGGGGGGGGGAGGGGGGGGGGGTAGGGGGGGGCAGGGGCGGGGGGGGGGGGGGGGGGGGGGGGGGGGGGGGGGGGTGGGGGGGGGGGGGGGGGGGGGAAGGTGGAGGTGGGAGTGGGGGATGGGCGGGGGGGGGGGGGGGGGGGGGGGGGGGAGGTGGGGCGGAGGGGGGGGGGGGGGGGGGGGGGGTGGGGGAGAGCGGGGGTGGCGCGGGGGGGGTGGGGGTGGGGGAGGGGGTTTTTTTTCTTGTTTTTTTATTTTTTACTGTATAGATATACCATAGTCATATACTACATTACCACTTACTGTATAGTATATACCATCACCATATACTACATTACCACTTACTTTATCTACCATAGCCATATACTACATTACCACTTACTGTATAGTATATATATAATCGCCATATACTACATTGCCACTTACTGTATAGTATATACCATAGCCATATACTACATTACCACTTACTGTATAGTGTATATCATCGCAATACTACATTACCACTTACTGTATACATATACCATCGCCATAATATTACATTACTACCACTACTGTAAGTATATACCATCGCTATATATACTACATTACCACTTACTGTATAGTAATATACCATCGCCATATACTACATTACCACTTACTGTATAGTAATTACCATCGCCATATACTACATTACCACTTACTGTTATATATAACCATCGCCATATACTACATTACCACTTACTGTATAGTAATACCATCGCCATATACTACATTAACACTTACTGTATAGTGTATACCATCGCATATACTACATTACCCACTTACTGTATAGTAATATACCATCCCATATTACATTACCACTTACTGTATAGTATATACCACCATCCCATATACTACATTACCACTTACTGTATAGTATATACCATCGCCATATACTACATTACCACTTACTGTATAGTATATACCATCGCCATATATTACATTACCACTTACTGTATAGTATATACCATCGCATATACTACATTACCACTTACTGTATAGTATATACCATCGCCATATACTACATTACCACTTACTGTATAGTATATACCATCGCCATATACTACATTACCACTTACTGTATAGTATATACCATCGCCATCGCAAACCATGCCATACTACATTACCACTTCTGTATAGTTATATCATCCACCCATATACTACATTACCACTTACTGTATAGTGTATATCATCGCCATATACTACATTACCCACTTACTGTATGTATATCCCTCGCCATATACTACAATTACCACTTCCTGTATAGTAATAACCATCGCCATATACTACATTACCTTACCACTTACTGTATAGTATATACCATCGCCTTATACTACATTACCACTTACTGTATAGTATATACCATCGCCATATACTACATTACCACTTACTGTATAGTATATACCATCGCCATATCTACATTCCACCCTACTGTATAGTATATACCATCGCCATATCCTACATTACCACTTACTGTATAGTATATACCATCGCCATATACTCCATATCACTTACTGTATAGTGAATATCATCGCCATATACTCACTTACCACTTACTATATATATACCATAGCCATATACTACATTACCACTTACTGTATAGTATATATATCATCGCCATATACTACATTGCCACTTACTGTATAGTATATACCATAGCCATATACTACATTACCACTTACTGTATAGTATATATCATCGCCATATACTACATTACCACTTACTGTATAGTATATACCATTGCCATATACTACATTACCACTTCCAGTACAGTATATACCATAGTCATATACTACATTACCACTTACTGTATAGTATATACCATCACCATATACTACACTACATCTACTATATCGAACATAGTCATATACTACATTACCACTTACTGTATAGTATATATCATCGCCATATACTACATTACCACTTACTGTATCTACTATAGCCATATACTACATTACCACTTACGGTATCTACCATAGTAATATACTACATTACCACTTACAAAATCTACCATAGTAATATAATACATTACCACTTACAGTATAGTATATACCATAGACATATACTACATTACCACTTACTGTATCTACCATAGTAATATACTTCATTACCAATTCCACTATCTACCCATTACCACTTACTATATCTACCATAGTAATATACTACATTACCGCTTACTGTATCTACCATAGTAATATACTACATTACTACTTACAGTATAGTATATACCATCGCCATATACAACATAACCACTTACTGCATCTACCATAGCCATATACTATATTAACACTTACTGTATAGTATATACCATAGTAATATACTACATTACCACTTCTAGTATGGTATATACCATCGCCATATACTACATTACCACTTCCACTATCCACCCATTACCACTTACTATATCTACCATAGTAATATACTACATTAACGCTTACTGTATCTACCATAGTAATATACTACATTACTACTTACAGTATAGTATATAACATCGCCAAATACTACATTACCACTTCCACTATCTACCCATTACCACTTACTATATATACCATAGTAATATACTACATTACCGCTTACTGTATAATATATACCATAGTAATATACTACATTACCACTTATATCCCATGGAAATATACTACATTACCACTTATTGTATATACTATAGTAATATACTACATTACTACTTCCACTATCTACCCATTACCACTTACTGTATCTACCATAGTAATATACTACATTACCACTTACTGTATAGTATATACCATCACCATATACTACATTACCACTTACTGTATCTACCATAGTAATATACTACATTACCACTTCCTGTATCTACCATAGCCATGTACTACATTTCCACTTCCAGTATCTACCATAGACATATACTACATTACCACTTCCATTATCTACCCATTACCACTTACTATATCTACCATAGTAATATACTACATTACCGCTTACTGTATCTACCATATACCATCGCCATATACTACATAACCACTTACTGTATCTACCATAGCCATATACTATATTAACACTTACAGTATAGTATATACCATAGTAATATACTACATTACCACTAGTATAATATACTACATTACCAAAGTAATATACCACAACATTATCACTTATATAACATAGTAATATACTATAATATTACCACTTCACTTATATACCATAGTAATATACCACAATATTATCACTTATATACCAGCTGACAGTAGTACCCAGGGTGAGGACCTAAACTGCCAAGTCCTCACTGCTGGATTTTCCTTTTATCTTCTGCAATACTTAAAGTTTCCTTTGCGGCTCTGACACCACTTTGGCCTTCGCAATCCCAGACGCGCTTGTACAAAGTGTGTCTTTTCATTGGCCAGAGTCGGTGACTGAATGGAGGATGAAACTTTAAAGGGCATGTCCACCCCCAAAACTATAATCCCCACAACTACTGGCCCCACCATGTAGTGTAGTTTAATCCTTACCTCACATCCCAGCTCCATAGGGTTCTCCTGTAGTCCCCCCCAAAGTCCCAAAAACTGCTCACCAGGAGGATAGCAGGTCCATATAGGACACTGCCTGCTACCTGGCCTCCCGGAGATTTTTGCCATGCGTACTGCAGCTCTTCTCCCCCCTCCCTCTCCCTCCCGTTCTGCTATCCCTCCCCCTAGCTTAAAACCCCTTTATGTCAGCCATCCCCCATGTCCCCCAGCCCCAACCGCATAAATTTTATTTTTAGAAAGCTCCCAAATCTGTTACTTACCTCTCCGCTTTCCTACGCGGAAGTGAGCTGCCGGCAGCCGCGTCCGTGATTGGCTGCCGCTCAGCCAATCACAGATGCGGCTGCCGGTCCCGCCCCTCTGCTTGCATTTCCTCGCAAGCAGAGGGCCCGGAGCGCGGCGCAGGAAAGAGGGGAGGTAAGTAGAGTTTGGGGGGCTTTCTAAAAAAAAATTAATGCGGTTGGGGCTGGGAGCCCAGGGGGGATCGTATATTAAAATTTTAATTTTAGGGTGGACATACCCTTTAAGTAAGTATTGCAGAAGATAGAAGGAAAAGAGGTGAGGGCCTGGTGGTGTAGGTCCTCACCCTGGGTACTAAACATCTGTGGACAGTGGGTTAGATGAGAATAATCAATACATATTCAAGGATACCACCTATTCTCTAGCTGCCATCAGTTCACTTCAGATGTTCCATTCCAACACCCAAACTTGTAAATCCAACAAAGAATGGGAAGGAACTGGTGGACTACAAGACAACGAAAAATTGCCAAAGAGCTCATTATTGTGCTATTCACACAACATGCTTCGGATCTCTAATAATCCTTTATCAAGTATGCTTACAGGTGTTCAGAGTACTCTATTTATAACAACAAACAGGAAGTGACAAACAATGATGTCACCAGCAAAAAAAAAAACCCTCCCACATGTGAAAGCAGCATAGGATTTAAAGTGCTAAAAAAGTTCCGGTGTTGGATTCATTAGTTATCCATGGTCTTCCATTAGTCTGGATGAGTGCTTTGAATGGATCCAGTCCATGGATCCAATAGTCCGGTTAAAGTGCATGCAATAATAACGTTTTAGTAAATTAACAATACATAAAAATGTCAAGCATTCCCCTGAAAAAACATAATCATCAATTTATATAAAACCTTATATCCTTTCTTCTTCACAAGTATAAAGCCTAGTTAAAAACCATTAAACTGTAATATGAACATGTATCTGTATGACCAACAACCACTACTGTAAAGTGCATAGCTACTGTATATAAAGACGTGCTATTACTAATACAATACAGTACCGTACAATACAATACAATACTATTGTATTGTACAATAATTAAGTAATAATAAGTAATGAATCCAACCCTGGAACAAGAACGAATTAACTTTTTTAGCACTTTAAATCCTATGCAGCTTTCACGTGTGTGACTGCTCAGTGCAGTCTGCTGTTCCACTTCTCCTAGTGTCCATAGACTGTTACATAGATTGTTACATTGTCAATTGAACTGTGAGTGAGAATGTTTCAAAAATGTATCCAGTCTGCCCTGTGATTGACAGCAACATAACTAATAATAATTGATACAAAATTGTATCACTATCAACCCTGCAGCTGCCTGAGGCAAATGCTGAGACTGGTTTATATACTTTACTTACTGTACCTACTACACTGTGATAGAGCTTAGTGACCAGGAATAGGGACATTTAGAAATCCTGGAGGTGGCTGTATAGCTGATTGTCAACACTGTATAATATAAGGGATAATACGCTACCTACAGTGTAATATAAGGATATTACGCCGCTGAGGAGTTCCATGACCATAAAGAAGCACGAGGCTGCAGGCCGAGTGCTGTTATACAGGTCATGAAACTCCGAGGTGAAGTAAATCCATATATTACACTGTAGGTAGCGTATTATTTCTTATAATACATAAGGCCAGCCAAAAAAATGAACCTGCCTCCTACCACTGTGTCTTCCCATTCCTGTATTAGTCATTTATATAGGAATCCCTGTTTAGTGTATAAATAGTTAATTACCGTTCCTATTGAAAAGAGAAAGAAGGATCGAACATGTCTGTCAAGAATAAACAGGGATTCCTATATAAATAAATAATACAGGGAGGGGGAGACAGTGGGAGGGGCAGTAGAATCCTGGAAGTCACTCAGTGACATCACTGAGTGATTGTAATATAGATTCTCCCACTGCACCTTCCCATTGAAAATGCCTAGCCTTACGTATTATATACTGTATATTATATATACACAGTATACACAGTGGTTGTTCTATACTTTATACAGAATGATCCACTGTCTCACAGCTCTGACACAGCTCTGACTTTAAAAGACACTAATGGTAATGTAGCACAAATGTGGATTTCTCAGTAAAACAGAACATTAGGCTGGGTACACACGAACAAATATTTTGTCCAAACCATTCCCCACTATAGACTGGTCTCCTATGGACCACACGATCGGCGATGATTTACCGGCATGTCAAATTGCCTGTTTGTCCGATCTAGGCAAACAGTGATTGACAGCACTCACCGCAGCCACTGAAAGCACATCGGTTCATTGGTCCGAAAAATCTGTTTGTGTGTACCCAGCTGTGATGATATTCATGGCAATTAGAAAATATATATATTATTATTATTTTGATCCATATACAATAGAACACATGAATGTATTCAGTCATGAACCTCCTTTTGGGCTTGTTCAGTGGTAACCCATCCCCCCCCTTGAAAATCCTGCACTTGCCACTGGGTGACATCATTGTTTGTCACCTGTAAGCACACTTGATAAAGGATCATTAGAGATCTGAAACATGTTGTGTGAATAGCACAATAAAGAGCACTTTGGCAATTTTTCGTTGTCTTGTAGTCCACCAGTTCCTTCCCATTCTTTGTTGGATTTACAAGGTAAGATGAGAATAGTTGTCCTTTAAGTTTAATTCTCCTTTAAATGATCCTATGCTTGTATGGGTTACTGACTATTACTCCCTCATTCCTAAAGCAGGGAGCGAAAAAAATGAGCAAACTTAAATACAGCTGAAACTCCTATTATACTATACTATGATACCCCTGATGAAGTTTGCAGGAGATTGAAGCAAACGAAACGTGCGTCGGGTGTCTTAGGAGTCCGTTCAGGAGACATGTGAGTCCAGTACAGTTTTGGTGAAGCCAGGAGGACGTACATAAGAGGGTATCAGCACCGGTGATACTATTAACACAAATATGCTCAAGTGCTAAGTGCGAATGGAGAATGGAGGTCTAGCGTGCATAGCAGACCGTTAATCTGCAAATAGGAGAGATCCTCCTTCGATCTGGGTAAGACTGTTCCTCTTTTTAATTATTAAGGCTCCGAAAGTACAAAGATACAACACATGTACCTGGGATATCACAGTTAAACGATTTCAGTGCAACGGTTCTTATGATGACTATGGAAATTTTATCTTTTATATTCAGCACTGGGACACTTATAAATCTATAACCTAGGATATTGGACAAGTTTTGAGACTTACCCTACATATATATTCAGCTGGGGATGCCCGCTTGGTGTTTTTGATACTATTGTATGAGGTGGAGGGGTTTAGGACATTGGTTTTATGTATATTTGGATATATCTTTGTGCCAATAAATTGCTATTTGAATTATAGATGCCAAGTGTGTGAGTGCTTAGTGAGGATACTGGGATTTCTTTACATCCCATTTAGAGTGGTGGTTTAGTCATATTATGATCCTCAGCACCGTCCGATTATTTGGGCAACGCACATCTAGTGGATTGTATGGTGGTGCGTCTTCTGTCAATTATATTATCCTATCATACTTACAGAGAGTTTCCTTTCCTGGCCATTCCCTTAGGCAGCATATTAGAAACATATGGGTTCCCCTCTGCATTGGACAGAAGAAGTCCCTTAAAAGGAAGTCCCTTAAAAGGAAGTCCCTTAAAAGGAAGTCCCTCCCCCTACCTCCTCGGTCCATTTTCAAGCTAATATTAGGGAGGGCTATGCTGCCTAAGGGGATGGCCAGGAAAGGAAACTCTCGGTAAGTATGATAGGAGTTTCAGCTTTCCTGGCCATCCCCCGGCAGAATATTAAAAACATATGGGTAGTACCCAACCAATAATGGGTAGGAAATAATAGTAAACCTAATTGTCGAAAAGAAATAATCTTTAATTACTATGTCTAACTGATTTAAGGACTTTTTGCCCGAAAGAGGCTTTTTGTGCTAAAGAATGGTCCAATTTATAATGTTTAAGAAAAGTATTTGGCGTAGCCCATGTTGCCGCCTGACACACTGCCTCAGTCGTGACTCCTTCTTGTGCTGCCCAGGAAGTTGCAATTCCTCTCGTAGGATGCGCCTTCACTTCCCGGGGAGGTGCTAAGTCTTGTGCTTTATAAGCCTCACAAATTGCTTTGACGACCCATCTCCGTATGGTCGAAGTGAGAAATGAGAATGCTTCTATAAACATCTAGTTTTTCCATATTCGAATCATCGGGAGATGCAGAGACAGATGAGAAAACCGGCAAGAAAATCGGTTAATTTATGTGGTATTTAGAAACAACTTTTGGAAGGAACTCTGTAACTGGATGAAAGATGATGGTGTTTGGTAGAATATTCATGAAAGGTGCTTCGATAGATAATGCTTTTAACTCGCATGCTCTCCTGCTGGATGTGAGGGCTATTAGAAGCACTAATTTTAAAGAAAGGTGATAAAGAGAAATTTCTTCGATAGGTTCGAATGGAGTCATTGTTAATGATTTTAAGACCAGTGG
Source organism: Hymenochirus boettgeri (assembly GCA_019447015.1). NCBI lineage: Eukaryota > Metazoa > Chordata > Amphibia > Anura > Pipidae > Hymenochirus > Hymenochirus boettgeri. The sequence continues at coordinate 88,181,785 of CM033474.1, forward strand.
TAAGTCCCATTGCGGCCTGAGATCTTTTTCAGGAGGTCTAATCCTTAGTGCTGTTGGATGAATCTTTTTACTAGCTCGTTTTGAGCAAACTTCACTCTGAGGGTAGCAGATAGGACTGAAATCTGGACTTTTAAGGTGCTTAGACTAATGCCTTTATCCAACCCTGCTTGAAGAATTCAGAATGTCGGGGATGGAGGGAGCCAAAGGATCTGTTTGGGTCTCAGAGGCCCAGGAACAAAAAGTTTCCCAAACATCTGAATATCTGGAAAAAGTTGAGCTCTTCCTAGCTTTAGTAATGTTTCCATTACCCTGTCTGAACATCCCTGTTGTGACAAATTCCTCCTGTCAACCTCCAGCTGCTAAATTTAGTATCTCAGGCCTGGGGTGAAGGATTTTCCCTTGGCTTGGAAGATCTTTCCTGGGGGGAAGATGTAGCGGTCTTTCTATTGTTAGTCTCCTCAGCAGGGATACCATGGCCTGCGCGGCCAGTCTGGTATAATTGCTATGATCTGAGTGTTGGAATACAACATTTTCTTCAGTACCCTGAAAATCAGGATATTGTGGGGAAAATGTAGGCCCTGAGATTGTCCCAATCTTGATGGAGAGCATCCATAGCAAGAGCCTCCTTCTGATAATATCTGGAAAAAAAGCTCTGGACTTTCCTGTTGTGGGAGTGGCCATCAGATCTATTTCGGAAGACCCCATTTGGTTGTTAAACTGAGAAAAATTTCTTTGTTCAGACCACTCACCTTCGTTTACCCCTTCTGGAGAGGTAATCCGCCGTCTGGTTTTGATCTCCCGGAATGTGTAGAGCCGTGATATCAATAGGTTTTGTTGAGCCCAGTGTAGAATTGGTGCTACTTCGTCCAGTAAAGCTTTGCTCTTGGTCCCCCCTTGTTTCTTTATGTAACTGGCTGCTGCAATATTGTCTGTTCTTATGCAGATTGGAGTTGCTGCTAAGAGAGATTGAAAAACTTTTAATGCTTGCCTATCACTCTCAGTTCCAGAATTGGGGATGGTAGATGCAATAGATCTTTTTCCCAAAGACCCTGCGTCCAAACATCCACTGTATGGGCTCCCCAACCTTGTCCTGAGGCGTCTGTATACAGTTTGATCCACTGAGGTTCCGCCAGAGACGTGCCCAAATGTAGATTTGATGGTACTGTCCACCACCGGAGATATTCTTTGAATAGCTGGTTTAGGACAATTTCTTGGGACCAATTTTGTTGTTTCTTGTTCCACCTGTCCAAGAAATACATCTGTAGTGGTCTGGCTTTCCATTTGGCCCATTTGTCTAGACCAAATGTTGATGCTAGAGTCCCCAACAGACTCATAAACACTCTGGCTGATATTCTTGTTTGCTGTAGAAGTACTTTTGTCATATCTATTATTTTTCTGATCTTAATTAGCGCTAACGAGATTAAAGACAGGTTTGTGTCTATATTTGCTCCCAGAAACATTAGGGTTTGAGTAGGCAATAGCTGGCTTTTTTGAAAATTAATCACCCAACCGAATTCTTGCAGGGTTTGAAGAACTAAATTTCTTTTTATGATCAGGTCTTCTTGTGTTCTGGCTATAACAAGCAAATCGTCCAGATATTGGAAGATTTCCACATTCAATTTCCTCAAGTGGGCTACTACCACTACGAGGACTTTGGTGAAAGTCTGGGGTGACGTTGAAAGGCCGAACGGCAAACTTCGAAACTGGTAATGATGTTGACCTAGGGTGAACCTTAGAAATTGTTGGTGTTCTTTGGCTATAGGTATGTGAAGATATGCATCGGTGAGATCGATATTGCACATCCAGTCTTTGGGAGAGATGGCTCCTCTTATTGTTTGTAGGTTTTCCATTTTGAATCTTCTGCATTTGATAAACTGATTCAACTTTCTTAGATCTAAGACTGGATGGAGGTCCCCCGATGCTTTTGTTACCAGAAAAAGCTGTGAATAAAATCCTGTTCCTCTCTGCAAGTGAGGGACCTGTAATATGGCTTTCTTTGTTAACAACTTTTGAACATATTCCTGTAAGAGTTGGACTTTGGATTGGTCCTCTGGAAGTTCTGTTTTGAAATAGAAATTTCTTCTTGGTTTGTGATGGAACTCTATCCGATACCTCCTCGCAATTATTGAAAGTACCCAAGAGTATTTCGTGTTTTGTGCCCATATCTCTTTGAATTGTAAAAGCCTTGCCCCGACTGCAGAGACATGGGCATGCGCACCTTCATGTTGTTTTAGAGTTTTTAGGGGCTTTGAAGTTATTTTGTTTCCTTTGAAAGAAACGAAATTGTCCCCCTTTCCAAGATTCTGGCCTGGAGTATTCTCTTCCAGGACGATAATTTTTAAAATCCACTCTTCTTCTAGAGAAGGTGTTGTCTGGCTGTTTGTTGGAATCTCTAAACCGTTTATTCCCTTGTGGTAAGAAGGGGCTCTTTCCACCTGAGGATTGCGATATTACGTCCTCCAAAGCTTTACCGAAAAGTTTTTTCCCTTCAAAAGGCATAGAGAATTCTTGGATAGGGTGTCCGTAAACCAAGATCTTAACCAGAGTGCACATCTGACCGAAACTGACAAAGCCATTCCTCTTGCAGAAGTTTTCAACAGGTTTGCTGCGGACTTCAATCCAAATGTAGTGGCTAATCGAATATCCGGTATGGCTTTTAAGATTATTCTTCTTTTTGTTCCATTCTTTATGGCATCCTCGAGTTTGTCAATCTTGGTTGCTAATGATTTCATCACTGATGTTAAGGCCGTTGCTGCTTTACAGGCGGCTCCTGCCGTGACATATGATTTTTTGGATTCCGCTTCAATGCGCTTATCCATGGGATGTCTCAGGGATGATGCATTATCTACAGCTAAGGCGCGTCAACAAATGGTGCTTTATCAAATAAATCACAGAAATCCTGAGAAAAAGGGTACAGTTTGTTGAACTTATTCTCCACAGGGTTTCTCCTGATCAACCTTTGCCATTCATCCTTCAGGATATAATTTATTTCCTGATGTACTGAAAAAAACTGAAAAACTGGTTGTTTCTTTTTGTGAAAAAGAATTGATGTTGCTGGAGGTTCCACCTCCTCAAATGCTAAGATTCTTTTGACCATCTATATTAGGGCTGGAATTTGCCTTAAATCAGAGCCTGAGTCTTCCGACTCTGATTTGTCAGAACCGCTTGAGGTATCCGAAAAATGACTGCCTGAGTGATCCATCTCAGTATTTCTGGTTGATCAGGCTGCCCAGGTGGAGGAGCATCGGAAGAAGAAGGGCTCTGGAACATGATTCAAATGGGCGATGTCTTTTTTGACGTTCCTGAATCGCTGCACAATCCTTGCAACAACTTCTGCCTTCCTCAGCTGGATTACTGCAATCTCTGCAGATTCTTTCCTCCTCTGATGAAGTTAGTTTACGTTTTGATCACTCCAAAGAGAAATAAACAGTTGTTTAAATACCTATACTAGGCATGATCAGGCTCTTTTCGCTGTGCTGGATATATTTCACCTACCACCTCCCCTTTGAAGCGGTATCCTGTCTGGCAGCCAGCTCCATACTTCTGGAGAGACAGACCATGCATGCAAAGGGAGAAATACGCTATTCTCAGTGTTTTTAAAACAAAATTTTTTGCGGGTCACGCAAATATGACGTCATCACGTCTGCACGCGCGTGCAAGAGCGCGTGCCCGCGCGTCCCAGCACACAAACCCGGAAGTAGGCGCCGCGCGACAAAGGGGAGATCCAATGGTAGGTCCCTGCTAGAGGGGCGCAAGGCCATCACAGTAGCTGCCGGGCTTCAGCCAGAGAGAGCCTTGGAGGAAACTGTGGCTGGAAAGAGAAGCGATCCTGTCCTAACCTGCAGAAGAAAGAGACTGAGGAGGTAGGGGGAGGGACTTCCTTTTAAGAGCTCTGCCTCTTTCTTCTGTCCAATGCAGAGGGGAACCCATATGTTTTTAATATGCTGCCGGGGGATGGCCAGGAAATACATTTTCTGATCCAGTTTTAATGCTGACATCTAATGTACTAACCTAGGGCCATAAAAATGCATGGGCGCTGGACGCATTTGCTCAAGCGACGTGTCACAATGTGGGAGGGATGGTGCATGCGTGAGTGTGCCACGGGGATTGCTAGTATTAACCTAACACAGACTAAAACAACTTTTGCTGAGACAGAACACCAGACTAGGGTTAAAATAATAAATAGAACAAGGTTTTCACATATGTAGTTTTTACCAAAAAAAGTTGTTACAGCCATATCCATATTATCTTCCACCCCTCTTTTTTCTTAAAGGGTATCTCCACTCGTATTTTTAACATTTTGGAATCCAGTTCTATTGAAGAACGGAAGGTAAGGCACAGCTCCTTTACCTCCCGTTCTTCAATAGAACTGGATTCCAAAATGTTAAAAATACGAGTGGAGATACCCTTTAATTCATTCCTGACTTTTACACTTCCTTGACTATCTTAAAATAAGCACTGGACACTATAACATTATAGATAAATATAGAAATAATAAAGTAATATATGCTGTTTACCTTATCTGGCTTTAAGGCTGGATACACACCAGCAGATATTTTTGGCCAACCGACCAATTCACCGCACTTTCATCTGGTCACCCGAAAATATCGACTGGTTTGGGGTGGCCGGCCGTGACCGGCCTCAATCGTCCGTTCGTTAGGGTTGATTGGACGTGTCGATAAATTCCGATCAATAGTGCGGTTCCTTATGGGATCACACAATTGATCATTTGCAAATTCGACCGCGACCAACAGACATTTGTCCCGGCCGAGCACTCGCTCATAGCAAGCGCTCGGTCGGGACAAATAGTCCCTCCGTGTGTACCCAGCCTAAAGGACATGTTCACTCTCAAAATGTATTGCTTGGGCAAGGTTGGGCACCCCTATTCAAAGCTCTCTGAGCATACATAGGGGGAACTGCTCTCAAATGAAAACTGTCGGGAGAATTTATAGCAGAGAGAAGCACTTTTTAGATCTCTAACTAAAACGGTTTTGTCGATTGATCTACCGAAATATGATATCCTTTAGGGGGTGAACATAGGTGCCATTTACCAAACATAAACTTTAACAGAACACGACCATATTATAGTCAGATAAAGATACCACACTGAAGTTATTTGTGGAATGAATAAGTTTGTTTTATGCTTTTTCATATTGATGTATGGCAGACAAAAAGAAGAAAATACAGAACAGTTTAGATGGGCAATTTTAGCTAGAGAATAACAATAACTTGACCAGAATAAAATATATATGAAGATATATATATATATATCTATATTATATATAGATATAGATATATATCTATAATATATATATATAAACTATATAAGTTATCCACCCAATCTGCAAGAAATCTGCTATGTGCCAGAAATTAATTCTCATATTGTATAGCCATACATTACAATAATGCATGCCAAGGGTGCCCAACCTGGCCCATTCTGTGGCCGGGCCGCTGGCATAGCCCTGCACCTGACATACCAGTTACACCCACGGCACAACCCACCACACATCTCTTGCCACGCCCACCCGCAGGTCCATGTGGACAACAAAAATCAAGGCCGGGCCATTCATCACCCATGGGAATATTTACCTACATAGAACAATTGCACTGCAATATGCTCCCAATACTGACAGCAAACATGTAGCATTCCATAATAGACCTGTTGTAGACCTTCTTGTACTGTGAGGTGAAGGGTTGGAGAGACGTTAGAGAATCTGGCACATTCAGCACCAAAACCCACTAAAAAAAACTACAGGAAATAAAAAGATTTTAAAAATAAACTCATACATCTGAATAAAAGTGCAATATCAATATCCCACATAAATAAAAACAAGGAACAGAGAATTCTAGGTAATTTCCATGTTTCCGTTTTAGCCAAATGCTTTACCTATTAAAAGGTTTTTACAGCATTCCTCGAGCTAAATGCAAAACCAGAGAGCCAACCACAGACCGGCCACATACAGTAAATAACAAAAGGACATTATTTAAAGGAAAATGAGGACATTTGTTTTTGGTGATATAGAAACTAGGAAATGAATCGTGATAATATGTGAATTCCTTGCTAATAAACATGCTCTTCTCTGAGAATCAGTTGCTCAGCAAATCATTCACTTCCTTTGCTATTTCTTTCCAGCAGCACTCTAGCATGTAATCAACAGTAAGGACAGGATCTCACATCCACAGCTCCATATCTGACTAGGATAAAGGTCATGCATGCAGGGGCACTTCTAGGGTTTTTGCTCCCTGAGCCAAATTTTCAATGTGGCGATGTGATGCCCAGATTCCCTGAGTATACCATCAGCACTTATACCCCAATATATTACTGCTGTCTTCACTAATAGACAACCCCGATCATCAGGAGGCTTGTTGCGTCTCGCTGTACACGGTTACTCCAAGGACTTAGAGTGCAAGGTATAGAAGCTGAGGCAGCGTATACCCAGGAAAACCCAGGACATCAACAAGAGCTACCACAGGAGCAGGAGGCAGGGGCGTAGGAATCACTATAGCAACCATAGCAGTTGCTATGGGGCCCTGAGCCAAAGGGGCCCCATCCAGGTCCCCTGCAGGCATCTCCACCCTCCTAAGAAAAATGTTACCTCACATAATTCATAAACCCCATTTTTAATTAAAATTAAAACAGAGTTTGTGGGGCTGAACTACGGGAGGTAAAACTTTTCTTAGGAGGGAGGGCATACCCTTTAAAAAAATATGGGGGGCCCCATCTGAAATCTTGCTATGGGGCCCTGTGATATCTGGCTATGCCCCTGGCAGGAGGATATAATAAATGATACAGAGAAGAACTGGAGAAGAGAGACGGATAAGGAGAACAAGAAGGCAGAGGACAAGGCAGACAGAAATAACTGAGATATGTGAATAAGGACTAAGATACAAGAGAACCAGAGAGGGAACGACCAGCATGGACAACAGGCAAAGAAGCAGTGACTAATGCTTAAATAATACAGAGAACCAATGGGAAAAGGGAATGACCGAAGTCTGATGCAGGTATTGGCTGAGACCTAATTTCAAATTGACTGGATCTCCTTCATCCAATCTGCTACTTACAAGGATGGAAGAGATGAGAAGAGGTGCCTGCGCGTGTCCGCGAACCACCAGAAAAGAATGAAGCAACCACATGCCCAAAAGGAGCCAAGCATGCGCTGGAGGGAGCCGAATGCCAAGCGGAGATGATTGGAGCTTTAGATACACACAGGTCTAAGTAATAAAAGTTCTTATCTTTAGAAATGGGGCTAATTTTGCCCCAACCAATCAGATGTTATGTACCATTTGTAAGCTAAAATCTGATTGGTTGGGACAAAATTTTTAACTATAAGAACTTTTATCACATAGGCCTGATAGAATGTTATTAAAGAACATTAAAACACTTCGACACATACCGTATATACTCGAGTATAAGCAGAGGTTTCCAGGCTTTAAAAATAGCCTGAAAACCAAACCTCAGCTTATACTTGGGTCAATCATTTACTTCAATCCAGCTGTCGCTCGCTCCGCAATACGCATCCACTGATTTGCTGTCTGACGTCGCTACCCGGCGCCGGGAAGTGAAATAGGTAGTATTGACGTCAGGCAGCAGAGCAGTGGATGCAGATTGCAGAGCGAGAGGCAGCTGGATTGAATTAAGTTCCCAAGTATGGGAAGAGGATAACTTGCTGTATGTACTGCTGGAGGTAAGGAAGTAACTGCTTGTATTTCTGGAGGAAGAGGTTTACTTGCTATTTGTATTTCTGGATGGAAAGAGATGGTTGCACTGCTGAGAGGGAAGGTTACCCAGGCAAGTTCCCGGTGTATTTTCCTGCACATGCAGAAGTCCTCTCTCCTCTGAACTGGGAGGGTGGGGCTCTCGGGGGGATGTTTTGGGCCCGGCTTGAGGGTGCTTGCCACTGCAGATGTTTGGAACTTTTCCAACTATAGCATGCTGGGAGTTGTAGTTTCCAAACATCTGGAGTGCCAAGGAATTGGGGGTTACTGTATGGGATTACTATCCATTTAAAGGGCAACTAATGCCTCAAAACAATACAGAATCAGGAGGATGGTATCCCTTGTTGTTGAAAAGATTGGATTTGGCTATTACTGTATGGTACTACTGTATGGGAATTCTGCTGTCCATTTAAGGGGCAACTTAAGCCTCAAAACAATACAGAATCAGAAGGCAGTACTGGTCATAATTTCTACCCTCGACTTCTACTCAAGTCAATCGGTTTTTAATCCTTTTTCAGGTAAAAATAGGTACCTTGGCTTATACTCGGATCGGCTTATATTTAAGTATATACAGTAAATCTCACTCTCACAGCAATATTCTGAGATGGAAAAGACAGGCACCCAGCAAGGCCCAGCACCCCACCCCAAAGGCTCCCAGAAACTCACTGACACACAGAAAAGGCACTCTTTTGTCACACAAAAAACTCAGTTTGTAACAGTGTCACTATCACAATAGTAATCAAAGGGAAAGGCAACAGATGCTGAGAAGATTCCCTACTTTGCTGTAGCTGTAGACAGATAATTGGGTAGGGCTAGGAGTGACCCGGCAATATTGGTTAACGTCGGTGCCAATGACAAAGTTAGAGGTGGAGGTGAGGTCCTTAAAAATGATTTCTGAGAGTTAGAGGCCAAGTTAAAAGTAAGGACCTCAGGAGTAATTTCAGATATACTATTGCATCCATGTGTTACGCTACGGAGGCAACGGGAGCCTAGGAGTATTAATGCGTGGCTAAGAGGGTGGTGTAAGGAGATGGGGTTTGGGTTTTTAAAGAACTGAGCTGACATTTCTGTTGGTTACAGGCTCTTTAGTAGAGATAAACTGCACCTCAATGATGATGGTGCAGCTGTTTTGGGGGAGAAGATGGCTAGGGGATTTGAGGAGATTTTAAACTAGGCATGAGGGGGAGGGTTGTACTACACAGGGGAAAATAGAGGAGATAGGGATCAGGGGGCTAATAATAAGAGAATGGAGGGAGGACATGGGGGAGCATAGAGGTTAAGGAGGCATGTACATCCAATTATGGAAGCAAATTAATTGAAAATCTAAAATGTATGTTTTAGATTTTGGCTGGAAAAACTGGGGAACTAGAACTAATAGCTTTAAAGGAAATGCATGATGTGATCGGTATAGCAGAAACATGGCTAAATGATTCACATTACTGGACAGTAAATATTGAAGGATACTCCTTATTTAGACATGACAGAGTTAATAAGAAAGGAGGAAGAGTCTGTATGCATGTTAAACAAGAATTTAAGCCAAATTTCAATATAAGCTAGATAGAGTATAAACGATAAGGCAGAAAAAATATGGGTGGAGCTGAGTACGAGAAGCAAGAATGTGGGTAAATTATTTGTTGGTGTATGTTATAAGCTGCCAAATGCCAGTAATGAGGTGGAAATGAATCTCTATATGCAGTTAGCGAAGGCTGCAGGTATGGGGCATGTTCTGGTGGGGGATTTCAATTACCCTGACATAGATTGGAGTAAGGGAACTGCCAGCACCTCAAAAGGTATCAAGTTCTTAAATTTTCTATATGAGCATTTTTTCGCAGATGGTAGCAGTTCCTACTAGATAGGATGCGTTGTTGGATCTGGTGATATCTAATAACCCTGAGCTAATTTTGGAGATGAAGGTAATGGGAAGCTTAGGGAATAGTGGTCATGATATAGCGTCATTTAATATAGGTTGCAAAAAAACAAAAGTGCACTGGGTTAACAAAAACTTTTAACTTTAGGAAAGCAAATTTTATGTTGTTAAAGGAATCACTCCTGCTCATAGTCTGGGGAGATTTGTTCCTAGGAAAAGATATTGAGCAGATGTGGACCGCATTTAAGGGGATATTAAACTGTTGCATTTCTAAATGTATACCTAGGGAACAAGTGTAAAAAAATTAGGTCCACTCCTGCCTGGCTTAAAGGGTTTGTACACTGGCAAATTTGTTTTTTTTAAATTGCCCATTAGTGGAAACTATAATTCACCCCAATTATCCCTGTATCATTTTTTTGTTGACCTGCCCCCATTTCTTTAGATATCTGAAACAGCTTACATTTCAGCATTTCTGTTAGTAGTTTTGCTGTAGCTGGAATGGTTTGACAGTTGGTGTGCTGTATATTGTATACAGTATTGACAGTGGGTATGGAGGAAAAGAGTCAGGTCAGAGCCTGAGCAAACATTTATACACTTATAGATTTATGCACTTATAGATTAAGATGACCCAAAGTAATTTTCTCAGTATACATACACTTTAATGCTCAGGGAAAAGGGAAATTGAAAAAAAGAAAAAGGCTTTTAAAACTGGAGGGAACAGAACAGGCTTATAGGGAGTATAAAAGTTGTAATAAGGAGTACAAGAAAGCAATTAAACTAGCAAAAAAGAAAATGAAATACAGATAGCAGAACAAAGCAAATTCAATCGCAAAATGTTTTTAAGTATAAGTTTAAGTATATCAATAGTAAAAAGATGAGGACTGAGGAACCATTAAATAATGAGGCTGAGGTGGTTATGAAGGATGCAGAAAAGGCTAATGTGCTTAACCAGCTTTTCCCCTCGGTAAAGATAATCCTATTTCTTATAGAAGGGACTGTAATAATATAAAGGGGTATAAAAATATTCACTCTGGCTGACAGAGGATATGGTACAGAAACAATTATTAGACAATTTGGACTGGATGATATAGTCCAGTTTAGTCCAGTTTTATCTAGACCACTGTTTCTTATCTTTTCAGATTCACTTTTGTGTGGTGATGTGCCGATGGATGGAAAAAAGCCAATGTAATAGCAATATTCTAAAAAGGTAGTCATTCCTAGCATGGTAACTATAGACCTGTAAGCCTACCATTAGTGGTAGGGAAGGTGCTGGAAATTTTGTTACTGGATCATATCCTTGTCTTTGTCTCCAGAATTGATTTTATTGGTAGTAGTCAGCATGGATTTATGAGAAATAGATTGTGCCAGACAAATTTACTTGTTTTTTATGAAAAAGAGAGTAAGAATCTAGATTCAGGCATAGCAGTGGATGTAGTATACTTGGATTTTGCTTTCCTAAATCTTTTAATACATAGGCAACTAATATATAACCTGAGGACTATTGGCCTAGAAAAAAACATTTGTACATGGATAGAGAATTGGTTATTGGATCGCAAACAAAGAGCAGTGGTCAATGGAGCTACATCTATGTGGGCTAAAGTTCTAAGTGTAGTGTCTCAGGGTCCTTTACTGGGGCCACTTCTTTTTAATTTGTTCATAAATGACTTAGAAGGGGGCATTGAGAGCAAGGTCTCTGTGTTTTCTAATGACATTGAACTGTGTAGAGCTTTGGAAACTTCAAATGATATGCAATTGCTGCAAGCAGACCTAATGGACAACAGCAGTCAAAATGGACAACAGAGTGGCAGATGAGATTCAATGTTGATAAATATAACCATCCTGGTGCCACCTACACCATAAATAACCCCGTGTTAAATGAATCTCTAATGAAAAAATATTTGGGGGTTCTGGTAGATAACAGACTTAGCTGTAGCAAACAATGCCAGGCAGCAACAGCTAGAGCTAGCAAGATATTGTATTTTATAAAGAGGGGAATAGATGCAAGAGAAAAAAATATTATTCTCCCTCTTTACAAGGCACTGGTAAGGCCTCATTTGGAATATGCGGTGCAGTTTTGGAATCCCATATACAAAAGTGTCACCTTGGAAATGGAAGCAGTTCAGAGAAGGGCAACTAAAATAATAAAGGGAATGCAGGGGCTTGACTATGCAGGCAGATTAGACAAGCTCTTTACATGATGTTTATACAAAAATATTAATGGGCCATACGATAACCTCTCTGGTGCATTGTTCACTAATAGGTTACATCAGAGAACTCATGGACATCCTTTAAGATTGGAAGAAAAGAAGTTTCATCTTCAGGTTAGGAAAGGTTTGTTTACAGTGAGAATGGTGAAACTGCGGATGTGGTAATGGCAAGTTTATTCAATAGCTTTAAAAGCGCCCTATTCAGAATTACTGGTATTAATACATTTACTTTAGTTCTGGTTGATCCAGGGATACTTTCCGATTGCCGTTTGGAGTCAGAATTTTTCCACCTTTTTTTAGATGTTTTTTTTGCCTTTCTCTGGATCAACTGTTAGGTAGGGTTAAAAAGGAGGGTGAAAAGGTTGGACTTGGATGTATGTCTTTATTCAACCTCAATTACTATGTTACTTTGTTACCCTGCTCTCTCTGTAATATACACACTATAACTGTGCCAGACCAGCTCCTCCCCTCCCTCTCTCTATTGGCTCCTGCTGCTTGACTGTTAATCACCTGTAGACACAAGAGAGGAGCTTCAGAGCACCAATAGCCAGAAAGAAAAGAATAGTGCTGTGCACTATGAAAGCATTTTGATTGGTTCCACTGACTTCCACTGACTTTCTTGACTAGGAGCCGTACGTTATGCTGAACACTGAGCAGCAGGGTGTGTGTCCTTACTCTGACTCCTTACTCTCTTTAGAAGTAGAAGCGTAGTTGAAGCCATGTGTGCATGTTTGCGCATCTTGCGCCGGTCAAGGGGGAAAAAAAATGTCACTATTGCCTGTCTGACACCCCTTTCTTCTTCAGTGTAGGGATACCACCTGAGACAAATGTCTCATTCTTCCTCATGGTAGATGGGGCCCTGAATAATACACCATAATACAGTCATATCTTATTATGGAACTTTATTATGTTTTCAGATTTCCGGGAAGACACCTATCATATTTAATCCAAATGATAACGTACTTTTCATAAGCCTTGTAATTTTCAGTTAATATAATAGCCCTTTATATTTAATGCTAGCAAAACACTAAAGCTTGAGCAAGTGCGGTGGGGGCAGCAGTTGAAACAGCAGTCAATCATTGGTTGTGATACCAGCAGTCCCAGCCTTGGTTCACTGCATGGAGAGAGGAGTCAGCTTACTTTGCCAGAATGGAGGCAATATTTAAATATCTGGTTAAAGGGCATGTACACACCTTTTACAAAAATGTTGTATCCAATAGAACACCCCCCAAAGCTAAGATCCGTTTTACTTACAGTTTGGAAAGATGTTCCCCCGCTTTGTAAGAAGCCTTACAAACCACCGATCCAGCGCCGCAGCTCACCGCTTCTTCCTGGTATGGGAAGGCTTCATACACAGCGGGGGAACATCTTTCCAAAACTGTAAGTAAAACGGATCTTAGCTTTTGGGGGGTGTTCTATTAGATACTAATTTTTTGTAAGAGGGGTGTACATGCCCTTTAATAATACATCTAATAATGTGCTGAATATATAAGTTAGGGAAGGTTGGGGGCAGGTAACTGACTTGTGACCAGTTTTTCTTTTTAAGGGTGGACATGCCCTTTAAATAATCTTTTTAGCATATTTAGTGTATGACTTTTAACCCAGTTATTTGGAGATGAGTCTCAAAGCTCCTAATGGTAGATGTGTGTTTGTACGATATTTGGGGTCACATTGTAGGATTAAGTGTGCTCAGCTCTTTCATGATAAATTACCTAATATTACTTTGATGATAATTATTGATCTTTGTAACAGTGGGCTTTATAGAATTATGTGTGTGACAATAAACTAGGACACACACATTCACTGACAATAAAATGGAGCATCTATACATAATGGGTAACTAATGCAGAATCCAATAGAGAGAGTGAAAAATAATATCAGACAATCCTTGCAGGGACAGTGAACCATGGTTGATATGCCAAGTGAAAGCTCATTATCATTTTATGTCCAGTTTATGCATTATCTATAACCACAATTTTGCACCTGTACACTACACGATCTATTTGAGTGATTTATGTACTAGTTGGTACTAATTGTGCTGAGCTTTCAAATTCTGTCAATAGCTTTCATTTTGCTTTTTCATTCACCCTGAGATTCCCTTGGTTATGTGTTGCTCAGAATTTAGCGATTAATCTTGGGGTTTTATTAGTTTCTGCAAAACCATGGTTTACTCAGTTGCTGTTTTAACACTGTCACTCTGTGACATCTACCATCTTAGATTTATTAATTGAACCTACAGTTCCTTATTGTGCCTTATTATGATAAACTCGCTGTGTGCAGTTTTGCTGTAAATGGAATGAGGACAGTTGGTATGTATGAAGGGAAATTCTATTTTCGAGTGCTGCCTCACAGTGATTACTTACAGTAGCATGCTTGACTTTACAAAAAGTCAGGTCTGATGGAAGGAAGAGTCTTTTAAGAGTGGGAGGGGGGCAAAACAAGTACTGGATTTGAAGGAATGCACCAACACACACTTACCTGTATTTAAATATAAATTAAGAAGTCATTTCTCAATATAGTTGCCATTTAATCTTTTTTTATATCCTTTTTGATAGCATAAATGCCAGACACTCTTTTAAAAATGTCTGCTTGAACTCTCCAGTTTATATTTTTAAATAGACAGTTTGACATTGATGTGCTAATTTTTCTAGTTACTTAACATTTTGCGCTAAACATCCTTTTCTTAAAGGGCATGTCCACCTCCCCAACAAAAATTTTACCCAATGTTGGGCACACTGTGTAGTGTTAAATGACCCCTCCCTTTCACTTGTATTGCATATGGATGTCCTGCATGGCCGAAATGCACTCCAGAAAAAACTTTCCCTGGTGTAATCCATTTCTGCCTCTAACTGTTCCTCCTAGAGGTTTCTGGCATGAACACCCTCCAACCACCTGCTGCTGCTGTTCAGTGCATGAACATTTATTTTGTGAAAAACAGGCATTTTACTTGCAATGCCACAAAACCTAGACTTCACTAGGCTACTTAGCTCAAAATTCTAAACTTACTTACAGGCCTTGTTCCAGCGCTCTACTTTTGCTGCTTCTTTCAATCGTGAATGCAGAAGAAGGGGCCGGAGCAACAGCCACCTAGTGATTGGTTGAGACTCAGCTTTTGTGATCAGACTAAGCAGCAGTAGGCTGGTGATGGAACGAGGGCTGGTAAGTAAGTTTAGAAACTAAATTTGAGCAAATAAACCTAGGAAGGTCTAGGTTATTGGGCATTGCAAGTAATATTTTCTTTCTTTGTGTGAGGGTGTGTGGTAATGCCCTTTAAAGGGGAACTAAAGCCATGAGATAACATTGTAAAAACGGAGAGAGCCAATTCAAAAAGATAAAAGCTGTGTCCCACCTCTCCCTTTTCTTTGACTGTTAATTGATTTAGAAAATCAACCTGTGGGTACTAGCTGTCAGCTCTCATATTCCATCTTTTTGTGTTTCTGAAGCTGACCATATTAGGAAAAATTACCAGTAAACACCAACATTTTGTGCATTGTATGCTGTACACTTCTACATACCAGTATGTTTTCTACTGCACAGCATGTACAAAGCTCTTTGAGCTCATCACACCTTTCAGGCGAGGAGAAGGATGCCCCAAAAACACCAGTGATAATAAATTTCTTAAAGGAATAGTTCTCTCAGAATGCATTAGCACGCATAAGTGATATATTTTAGTTAAAGCCTGAAAACAGTCAGGACCAGGCCTGGATTTACCATTATGAACTGTAAGCACACACCTAGGGGTGCCTGTGGTTGGAGGAGGCTACCGATCTACCCCCTTTATAGTCTATTTTCTTTCCAAAAAAAGAGGAAATTAATGTTAGGGGTGTGGTCTGTGTTTGGTGGTGGGGCTAAGGGCTCCAGGCTTTATGTGCCAACACACTCCTGAGGTGTAAAGATGCCACTGGTTGGGACCTGTCAGAGGAGCCAGCAGTGGATTATGCTCACGGGTAAGTTTCAAGGCTTCTTTCCCAGCTCCTGGGAGGTAAGACAACTCCTTTACCCCCAACTCTTCAATTAATGCAAAAACGGGTAGGTTTACTTTTTTAATGAACCTATCCTTTAACCTACTTTTGGGTTGGAGGGCGTGTAGAGTATTATGGACTTTAGGGGGGTAACTTAGAGGAAAATGTTAGGCTGAGGAGGTAGACACACATGCCCATTAATTCATTTATTTGCAATAGGCTGTACTATACATACAGAGTTCCATAAATCTGTCAAAACTTATATACTTCGCATGTTTAACAAATGCAAGTGTGTGACAATGACTTATGTACGGCCATAAATAATGCATAAAACATATTGCTGTTTGCCTTTCCTTGACAGTTGTCCATACGTTGCATTTTGATTTGGTTAAAGGCAGCCCTGACATTCCACAGAATGGTTTGAGTTGTACTGTGTCAGTACCCACACACAGCCTGAGAACACATTTTCTGTCTCTTCCATCCATTCTGCATTCATTTATAGTGAATGAGAGAGCTTGACCTGATTAGCTTTCTCTAGATCTACCCTCTTGTCTTAATGCACTGTGACTGAATAATAGCATGTACCAAAAGACAAATTGTTAGCAAGGAAAACGATGGTTACAAAGTCTTATTTTGTCCTAGTAATAAAGCATAATAAAAATTATTGCTTGGAAGCAGGACAATGGCAGGCTATGGATGTCAAAAAGAGACTGCAAGGATTACTTTTGCTTTTATGTATGAAAAGCAAAGGAATTTATATTTGTTAGGGAAAAAACTGCACTAAAGTTTGTGTTATGTGTCAGTGGGAGGAATTATCTGAGCTGTAACATGATTGGTTGTCAGATTCTAGGAAGCAAGGCTGTAGATTCCTGTGATGTGTACTGTGTACACCTAGCTGGGTGTGCCTAGCTAAGGTGCATTATGGGAGCTGACCCTAGTACCCACAGGTTAAATTCATAAATCACCCAGCAGCCACAGCAATGGGAGAGGTGAGAATCAGCAATTGGTTATGAATGCGCTCTTTCTTTTGGGGCAATGTTGTCTGGAGACTTTAGTTCCTCTTTAAAAATTATATCAGTAGTGGTGTGAAAAGTGGATGCTATACCCCAAATTCAGATTTACATTGATTTTTATAAATACCTAAATTGCTTCTAGCTGCTTAAAAGGGACCTCGTTTGAGTCTCTATATACATTCAAAATCAAATGTACTTTTAAAACAACAATATTTACAGCATCTAATAAATATGTTATATAAATGTGGCACTGAAACTTGTGATCATAGAATGTATTGAAAGGCTCATGTTGTAAAAATTTGTATGCTGTTGAATGAGTAGGTATTTGTCTTAATCTTCTTTCTTATAATATAAAAGAAATATGCAGAGCTGCACAACACAATCAGACCTAAAGTGCCTAAAGGAATGTACCCTAATAAGAAACATAAAGTACGGGGTTGAATGAATTCACAAGGAATAACAATGATTTGATTCCATTTCATCAAAAGGTGAAAATAAATTGAATTCTTTGACAGGCTTGGGTAATATAGAACCAGTCTATTTATAAACCAATAAACAAAATTAATAATGCACGGTGTAAGAGTGTAGAGTGCAGAAAACTATCCCATTTTTGGCAGCAGTAGAAAATAAATATTGTATATGTTGGCATTGTTATATTGGGCACATGGGGACAACCAGGAAAACTGAAACCAGGGGCCAAACGGCCAATCAACATACTGGCGGTAAAAGGGTTGTGAGTGGGAGAGAGTAAAGGGGGGTAATTAACGTGGGGGTGGAGGGTCGATTTATTTGATAAAAGTAGATAAAATGAACATATTATTTAATCCAGGATTATCACAACAACATCTGTTCCCAATGAGTCCATAAAACAAGGCTTTATTCCATCAAGATTAAAATGTTTAAGGACAAACAAAAGAAATTAAAATGTAGCAGATTTCTCTTTAAAAGCAGCATCCAGATGTATGATGGTTCTTGGATAAGTTTCAACACATTTCATTGCTGTATAATATATCGAAGCGCTCTCAAGTGTTGGTAGAGTTTATGATTTTATCCAGGGTTCAACAACAATTTTTGTGCGTTCCTGTATATTCCCAGAAGTGATGTCATTAGGGACAAAATGTTTTCTTACCAGCAGCCATTTTGCACTCCACTGCCATGTTGTTTGGGTATTTGGGGACTTTTATTTTTCAATTGAGAGTGGCCATTGGTTTGGCCACTGAGCCAAAACCGAGCTGCAGTTATTATACAGCAAAATAATTAATGCATTAAGTTGAAAGCTTATCCCAGAGCCATCTTATATCTCAATGCTGCTTTTAGAAAGAAATTGTATTAACATCTGTAACATTCATATTCTTTCATTTTAAATGGAAACTTTATCATCCCTCTAATAAAGCTATCTAATAAACCTGCCTTTACCACATACACTGGTAGGCAGTTCCATAGTTTAACTGTTCTAATTGTAAATATACCTTTCCTTTCTTACAATTTTAAAGGGTATGTCCACCCCCTAAAAAATTTTTAGATGTTGTTAATAACCTCTAAAACCTCGACCTTGCATGGTTTTTAACTTCCTAAGATGTTGCTAACAGTACTTGCCAGCCTACTTTCACTCAGCGTACTTCTGCTCGCTTCCGTGCCTTTTCCGTGCACGGGAACAAGTTAAAGGGGCTGGACTGGCAGAGTCTGCTGTGCTTGGCTGAGACGCGATGTCAATCACAGGAGATGTAGCCGATCCAGCCCCTTCTGCTTGCTTCTGTGCAAGGAAAAGGCACGAACCAAGCAGAAGCACGCAGAGGGAAAGAAGTCTGGTAAGTACTGCAAGCAGCATCTTAGGAAGTTAAAAACCTTGGAAGGTCGAGGTTTTGGGGGGTTGTTAACAAATGATAAAAAGTTTTGGGGGGGGGGCTGGATATACCCTTTAAGCAGTGCCTGTGTTTTCTTTAAACTGCTCTAATGATGAACAGTGCACAAGTTGTTTTTTTATGGACATAGCAGCAAGGTGGCTCGGTTAACCGCTCGTCCCTTGGCCACATCTGCAAGGAGTTTGTATGTTTTCCCTGTGTTACTTTCCATCTGGTCCACATGGGTGTTCAGAGCTTTTATAGTAAAACCAAAAGGCCTCATCCATTGCCTGATAAACAACCGTTACCATACCCCCCCCCCCCTTTATAATTGGCACAATGCAATCAGGCAGCAACAGTTCTGCCAAACCCAGACTCATCCATCACATTGCCAGACAGAGAAGCATGATTCATCATTCCAGAGAAAATGTCCCCACTGCTGTGGAGTTTTTAAACTTTGCGTTGCACTTGGTTATGAAAAGACTAGGATGCAGCTGCTTGGCCAACGAAACCCATACCATTAAACTCTAAACACACTGTTATGGAGATAATCTGAAGGCCATACAAAGTTTGGAGGTCTTTAGCCATTGACTGCAGAAGGTTGTTGGCTTCTGCTCAGTGTACAACTCAGTATGCCCCGACCTTGCAATGTTATTTTATGGGGCCTACCACTACCGCATTTATTCCCATTGCTTCCACTTACAGTTAATCATGGAATACTTAGTAGTGAGGAAATTTCACAAATGGACTTACTGCACATGTGGCATCCTATCATGGTACCACCATGGAATTCAATGAGCACCTTAGAGCTACCCATTCTTTTACAAATGTGTGTAGAAGCAGTATGCATGCCTAGGTGCTTTATTTGTAT
Source organism: Hymenochirus boettgeri (assembly GCA_019447015.1). Lineage (NCBI taxonomy): Eukaryota > Metazoa > Chordata > Amphibia > Anura > Pipidae > Hymenochirus > Hymenochirus boettgeri. Next base: position 88,201,262 of record CM033474.1, read on the forward strand.
ACATGTGGCCATGGAATTGATTGGAACACCTGAATTCATTGATTTTGGAGTGGCATTTGGCAATATATTGTATGTCGAATAATCATAAAATGCAAAAGGGAAGATTAATGCTGGTTTTTGCAGGTGTGTGCAAATCTAGAATACCGCCAGCCATATGTAAAACACTAAAATATAACATGATAGAATTAGTTTTTTTCTTCAGAGCAATTTTATGATGTGCCCTGTAAACTTTCTCCAGAATTACAATACAGGAGGGTTTCTTGTGGCATTTCCTTTTATGTGAGTGCATTTTGATTGGATTTCTCTATGTATGTTCATGCTCGGGCAGGATGTCTATTTACTATTATTAAAGCACGTCTGTGGTGAAATTGTTTCACTGCATTACAGTGTTTTACATTTCTAATGAAGTTCTAGTTCCCATGTATACAGCTTAGCATACATCTAAACCTCACCCCCAAAGATTTTAGAACAACGTTGCTGAGGCTGCATAATTCATTTACAATGCCTTATGGGCACAGTAATGCCACTAGTAAAAAAACGGAAAATAAGAAAAAGACACTATTATGATAACATACTTTATAATATGATAAATCATGTATTTACAAATGCTACATACTTATTTTAATTTATTCCCAATGTAATTCTAACTACATGTATAGTTTTTCTTTCAGAATTTATTTTGCTGCTATTTACTAATTTCTATAATTTGTGTCTTCCTCTTGTTTCCACTTCTTTTCAAGTTTAAAGAGGATAAGATAATAAATCTACAGAGCTACACTGTGGAACTAAATTAAGATTAAATGGGGCTCTAGGTAATGATCTAATTAGTGTCCCTCAAATTTATTTAAAAAAAAATAGCAGGGAGTATCTTTAAGAAGCAGGAACTGTATCTCTAAATAAAATAAAATACTAATTTGCAGATTCTGCAGCATCCGAAAACCTGTCCTGTTGTTTCAATGCTAGAGATGTATAAAGACGGGATAGAGGTGAGATGAAATTATAGAGATGTAAAAAAAACACCAAGTTTTGTTTCACTGGTGGTTTTATGGATTTTTTTATAAATTTCACATAAAACAAAAGTTCAGGTATCAAAATGGGAATTTTTTTTAATTGTCCATCACTGTAACATTTATTTGTTTATCTGCCCCCATTTTATTTAGGTATCCAATCTAAAGCATCTTACACTCCATTTCTCAATCAAATCAAAGGAGGTGTCAGTTAAGAGTGGGACACTCAACCTGAGCAAAACATGTGCTGGATTGAAGACGTGCAGCAACACACACCTCAGTGTAAGGGCTACTTACTAGAGATAGCCGAACTTCCGGAAATCCATTCCGCTCGAGGATTCGCAGATTTCCCGAAAAATTCGGAAATTCGAAAATCCAAAAGTTTTGCCATTAAAGTCAATGGGGAAAGTAGTTCTGAAATGTCCACCTAAAATAAATGAATAATAATAAATGGCAGCTGTAACTTAGCGTAAATGGCTTTGGGACCTGGGAAATGGTCCAAGGAATAGCAAAAAAACACACATGCTATTTCCGGTTTTTGCAGGCCATTTTCGGTAATCCTCGAACAGCCGATTTGGGAATCCCCGAACGTTCGTAGATTCACGAATCGGCCATTCGATTATTCCCGAAAAGGACAAAAGTCCCGCAGCCAGATGTTCGGGGGTCCTGCTGCGCAACCCGGAACCCACTCCAGGGTCCTTAGAAGGACCATTGTGGCCCTTACAAGAGCCCTTTGGGGCTTAAGGAGTCTTGCAACTCGAACCAGGACCCCTCTCCCGTGGGATGACTTCTGAGCTCCGCAGGATTTGCACCTCTTTATATATGTTTGCTGAAGGTCTAAATCCAATTGTGATTAATAATTGTTAATAATTCAGTACTTGCAATCATATGATCACACAGTAACATTAATCATATTTGAATAATAAAATGTAAATATGATTGGTTAAAGGGGAACTGTGGTCTCCAAACAAGTTTATTTTAAATGAAAGATCAGGTTCCTACTTTTAAAATGAGCCATCAACCACCTCTCTATCTGCTGCACAGCCCAAAATATGAAGAAATCACTGATAAGAAAGTTGGGGCGTGAATCTGCAGTCAGAAATACTACTTCCTCCTCTAATCTGCGGTTGGCACATGCTCAGTGCATGGCTGAAGGGTAGGAAGGGGGTGGGGAGAACAGCACAGCCCCCAGCACTGCTTTTTTTAATGCCTCCCACTTGCTGGCCCCTTCCCTTGCAACCCCCTGTGGCCCCTCCCACTCATGGACTCTGTGGCTCATGGGTTCTGTGGCCCCTCCCCCACTTGCACCTCAGACCATTATCCTCCTACCCCCTACAGAAGACTGTGTAAAAGCAGAGAAACAATCAGACAAAGTTTAAAACAGCTGATTCTTTCTTTTCTCTGCTAAAAAGGCTGCTTTTACAGTTTTCTGTAAGGGGGTTATTGGTCTGAGGTGCAAGTCGGGGAGGGGCAATGGGGAGCCCACAAGGGGGAGGGGTTATTGGTGCCAATGAGTGGGAGGGGCCACAGGAGGCTGCAAGGGAAAGGCCCAAGGGGGCTACAAGGGAAGGGGCATGGGTGTGAGTCAGTAAAGGGAAGGAGGACCATGGGGGCCCACGAGAAGGAGACAGAGGGAAGAGGGACTGTCACGTGGTTTCAGAGTAGGAAGCAGGAAGTGCAGGGGATCTGGTGATGCAGCTACCATATAACACATATAAATCTAAATATCTTCAAAACTATGTAAAATAAAAAAAATCCCAAGGAAACAAATTCCTGTCAATTTACCTAAAGTCATTTTTGGACTACAGTTACCCTTTAATGTGTGATTATATGATTGAAATATTAACCAATCACAATTGGATTTGGTCCTTCAGCAAACCTATATGAGGTGCAAACCCCATTGAGCTCAAAAGTCATCACAGTGATGGCAGAAGAAAGAAGAACATCGCTACTGCACCTGAGGGAGATGGTGTCACCGGCTGAAAAGAAAGAAGATGTTGGATTAAGACGCAGGCAACACCGGCGACATTGATAACACCAGCGCCGGCGGTGTCACTGGCGGCCGCAGTGATATCACCCGGTATTGGCCACATCAGTGGCGCTGGTGGTGCTGGATGGAAGAAAGAAGACACATCCCCAAGTACTCTTCTAAGAGCCAATGGGGGCCCTGTTTTTGACAAAGGCACTTCTAAGTGCCAGGGAGGGGGGTCACAGTTCGAGCTGTGGGTCCCCTTAAGCCCCAAAGGCCCATCCAAGGTCTACAAGGGCACGTTAAGCTGCCGGAGAGGGGGGCCCGAGCTGTGGGACCCCTTAAGCCACAGAGGGTCCATGTAGTAGAGATGGACTAGAACTCGAACCCGAGTTCGAGCCGAACTATTCGATTCGAACAAATTTGAACTTCTCGAACTATCCCGGACCCGGATTTTCGATATTTTCGGACTTTCGATAAATATCGAATGTTCGACCGTTCGAATGTGCGAGTAAAATCCTATTATACCTATACGCGAGCATCGACTCTGCGAGTAAAGGGTCCATTAAAACCTATATGCAAGCATGGAATCTGCGAGTAAAATGTCCATGGTATCTAGGCGCGAACGTGAGCATCAAATCAGCGAGTAAAGTGTCCATTAAAACCAATGGTCACCCTATGGTCACCCCAGTGTGCGGCTCTTAAAAGAGCCCTTGGGCGGCGTCTTCTTTCTTCCAGTCCCCCGACACCAGCTCCCTGAGGCCGCCGCCCCCCGAGGTACCCCCTGCGCTGCCAGGGTACCCCCGGTGGGCGCCGTCACCTCAACGAGTCTCAGAACTTTCTAGAAATCTGATTGGTTAATGTAAAGCATGTAAACCAAGCATTAAAAAATCAGAAATGGATTAGGGTTTTCTGCAAACCTATAAAGAGGTGCACTCCGCTGCGGAACTCAGATGCCATAGCATAGATGGTGAAATAAAAAAGAAGCGGCTGGCAACATCGGCTCCGCTGAGGCCTGCGTGCCACGGCTCACTGGCGGCCGCAGTGAGTCTGCCTGGCATCGGCGCCCTGAGTGGTGTTGGGGTCGCCAGCCCGAAGACTTCGCGTCGGATCAAACGCCCGAACATCGGCCTCGTTGAGGTCGCCGCGCCTGCCGGGGGTACCCCTGGCCGCAGGGGTACCTCTCGGGGTTGGCGGCCTCACGGAGCTGGTGTCGCCGGGACTGGAAGAAAGAAGACGCCGCCCAGGGCTCTTCTAAGACCACACACTGGGGTGACCCCGCCAAGGCACTTGTCAGTGCCACAAGGGGCCTTACAAGACCGGGGAGGGGGGTCCCGGTTCGCGCTGTGGGACCCCTTAAGCCCCAAAAGGCCCTTCTCAGGGCCCCGCTGGAGGGTGCCTCCACCCCTCCCAGCAGGCCCTTCCCCTTGATTCCTGTGCGTTGCAGTGTGGCCTCAGCCTAAATGAGGCTAATTATTGCCATAAAGCACAAAAAATAACATACTTTGGGTGTAAAAAAAATATATTCATATTCATTCTTAAATTAAAAAACAACAGCCTTCCAGCTTCCATGGAAATTAAGCAGGTACATAGCAGACAACGCAATGATCTGGGAGTGGATAATCCAAGCAAATTCACCCCATTTATGGCTTTAAAAACACAATTAAAAGAGCGATAATTTTTGCCAAAACAGTGCAAAAATGTCGCAATATTTATGGAATGCTTGCACTACACTAAGTTTAAAAAATTTGCGACATGGCACAGAAAGTCCAACCCCTTACCTACACATTAGTACATTGGTTAGCGTGACTTTGCGCTTATTTTCTCATTAACGCGATATGGCATCTTCCTGTAAGTTTAAAGGGCATGTCCACCCTCAGATCGACTTTTTTCTATTAGTAGTAGACACTATCCCACCCCCAAACGATATGTTTATATTTTAAAAAAGGGAACCTAACAATACTTCTTTGCTTTATTCCGCAACGCATTAAAAACTCGTCCTTCTGCTTGCTGGAACTGCAAGCAGGGGGGCAGGCCTGCAGCCGCGTCCGAGATTGGCTGAGATTACTGTCGGTCGCAGCCGCCAGTTTACTGCAACCGATCGTGTGGTCTATAGAGGTTTTCCACCATGTCCGATATTTCGTCCAATTCAAATGGTCGGTCGGACACGGACGAAAACCCATGCGATTATTTGAGCCCGATTGACCAATACACTGAACTATGGGTCAATCGTACCGAAATATTGCATGGTGTGTACCAGCCTAAACTGTAGAAGCTTACTTACAAGCCCGGGATACCTTGGTTAAATCAATAGCCGGCACCTGCATCTGTGATTGGCTGACTCTCAGCCAATCCCAGACACGGAGGCCGGCCAAGCTCCCAATGCATTTCCGTTCCCGGAAGTTGCATTGGAGGCTGAAGCCAAGGGATGGTAAGTTTCTGGGGACTTTTTTTTTAAAAACAGACAATGCAGAAAGTGGTTGAATTAGCCAGCCACATCACACTGTCCGCATTACTAAGGGTTAATTCACACTAGAAATGATTTTGTCTGTTTTCCAGACACAAACGTGTTGTGCTGCACACATATTTGTCCAGAAACGCATGCGTCTTAAAAAGATAGGCAAAACAGACCCGTTGTGGTCCGTGTGTAGTGTGAACTCAGCCTTCAGGGCACGGCCACTCTGCAACGCAAACGCAATCGCAATAGCATGCGATTTCATGTGCGTTTTTTTGCGTTTGCGCTTTCTTCAATAAGTATAGGAAAACGCATGCGATTGCGATTAAAAATGCAGAACGCAAAACGCAATCGCAATCGCACCGAAAAACGTGCGCTTTTTTGAGTTGCCGCATTTTCAATGATTTTGTAAAAACGCAATCACAAGCGCAAACGCAAAAAAAAGCAGCAGTGTGGCCTAGCCCTAAATGTAGATTTTAGTGTACAGTTGTCTTTATTTCATTTCCTACCTAAATGAGGTATCACATTGAATTCCTGCAAGACATACAGCCATTCTGGTAGTTACAGGTTAGACAGGAGATGCAGGTCCGGTCAGTAAAAGTTTTAACCTGATGATTTCCTTTACGGTTAATCAATTAACTTGTATGGTAATTAAGCTATCTTTACTGAGGCCTGATGGGTGCCCTCATTATATATTTCTATATATGGATTGCTTGGGTTAGGGAAATCAGTGGTTTTTCATGATGACACATTCCCTGCTATAAATAAATTTAGAATGACATGACAGGTACTCTATGAAAGTGAAAAAAGTCTATAAAATTGAACTGAAGACGATTTCACCTTAATTACATAACACATTACTTTCTGTCATGTTGTCTCAATACCTGGTATTTGCTTTATGCTGATTGTGTTTGGGTGCAAATATTTAATCAGCCAAAAGTGGTTTTCTATGGGAATCCCACAGATCTATAGGAAGGGAATGCAGAATCTGCAACATTTCTCACTTTCCATCTCTTTTATTAAGTCTAAACCTTACGATTCTGACAACTGGATTAGAAAAAAAAATTTAAACCAAGTTGAAAAGCATTTCTAGAATATAGGATAATTAATTCTCTTTTGGAAATGGCAGTTCCATATCATTGCAGTCTATCAACCTCCCACAGACCCATTTAACCATGTTATGGCAATACAGCTATATAATAGACAGATATGGGTTTGTTATATGGATATGGGTTTGTTATATGGATTTAGTTTAGCATTCTCCTTTAGCAACAAAAACAGATTATTAAATTACATGTGCAATAGTGCATTTCATCTAGGAACATTACTAAAGGATAAATGTGGACAAAATCCATCTCGTAAGCCTTAAAATTCAGCCACCAGCCATCATTCTCCACCCTGCAGAAATAAACATGGTCCAATAATGGAAGAAATAGTACCCAGTGAATAAATATAAACGTAAGACCAAGAGTTTTCACAGTAAAGCCCTTTATACAGTATTTTGCGTTATTAAAGGACATGTCCAGTGAAAAAATTATTTATATATGCTATACCAGTAAATGTTCTCCACTGCCCCAAACATATGTTTTGCATTATTAATAGTTGCCAAATATTCCCCTGAAATTCCTTACCTGACTCGGCCCCTCGCTGCTTTGCAGGTGACAGATGCTCCACTTCCTGGTTGCGGCTGTACAGGTGTGACATGGCGTCACGCCCTATTGCCTGACAGCTGTAACCTGACAGCTGTCAGCGCAGAAGCCTTTTGCTCCTGTTTTAGCTCAAAACAGGAGCAGGGGGCGGCACCTATGCATTGAGGGACAGGTAAGTCCCTTCAGGGGAATATTTGGCAACTATTAATAATGCAAAACCAGGTTTGGGGGTCCTCTACATTTCTAGCTAAAGTTATTTTGCCACTGGGCATGCTCTTTAAGTCAGAGAATCAATAATAAACTAGAAAGGGAAAGTTTAAACCTTTATATGGCTTGAAAGGCAACATGAGGTGGATGCATAAAGCCCTATTTTTCAAAATAGGGCTTAATAGGGCTTTCAAAATAGGGTTTAAAGGGCAAGTCCAGCCCCAAAATGAAAACTTACATACAGGTAAATCACCCCCTAAAACCCTAAACAGTAAATGTTTGAAATCTGAATCTGAATATATAAGTCTAACCTGAAATCCTGCACAATTCCCTGTTTACCTGTTTCTGTTTCCTGGTTCTTCCAGTTAGTAACTGTCAGTTATGGATTTGACAGTTGACATCACAGCCAATGACTGAATGTTAATCCTCTGTCTGCCTCTTCTGAGCATGCCCAGGCTCATTACAGGTTTTTTAAATGCTCAGTTTCCATGAGCATCCAGAAGCATAGCAGGCATACAGTAATGAATTCCCGGTCTCGGAAGAAGGAAGACGGGACTTCCGAACACGTGTAGGTTTGGTTTGTACAGAGCCGATACGAAAGTGCAAGCAGAGGTTTGTGAGAAGACTGAATCACAACCATTGTCTGGAGCAGGAACAGCACTTATGGGGCTACAGATATAGATGGAGGTGATAAGCATATGAACTATCTACAGGAGCGGTAAAGTATGAATCCAGTAACGGAGGCTCTACACTTCTGGCTTTACTAACAATATTATAACCCAAGTTATTGGAAATTGCCTGCTTGCTCACTCATATGCTATATACACTAACCTCATATCACTTGCTGCTATACTATTACAGTCTTATCTAACCATATTATTTGGTACAGTATATGTGCTTTTTTATGAAGGAGTTGTTTTAAAATCGTATTTGTATCATTACTATCGTATGTTTTTTGAAGGAGGTGTATTTAACTGATGAATAAAGCATGACTTTTTAAGGTGGAATTTTCCAACACTTTATTTTAGTATATATAACATATATGTATATATACTACCTATTTCCCCATTTATTTATACTTTTTTGAATGCCTCCCTTGTGGGAGTTTAGTGGGTTCTCTCTAGCCTCTATGCTAGATTTATATGATGTATAGTGCTAAATCATACAGGAAGACTGGCAGAAGCAGTTTTCTTTATCCTGCTGCTCCTCATAGGAAGGATATTGGGAGGTAAAAAGTACCAATCCTACCTCCCTGCCTCAGGTACTTTTTATTTTAACTGTTTTTGAACTTTATACGCACTATAGTTTCCCTTTAACTAAGACTGTCCCCAGCATTGGGGCCAGATAATTAAACTTTCCCCAAAACTCTTCCAACACCACTCAGTGAATTGTTATTGGTACAGTTGGTTTTTGAAGAAACTTGACTCTTTCTTTCTTTAATAAAAAAGGCTCTAGGACTTTATTCAGTTAATATTTAGTCATAGAATTTTACAAAGAAAGTTTGGTGACCCATTAACTTAAAAAGAGGGAAAATCTGGGGGGCTGAACGTGTCTTACATGTCCTGTTAAATGGTAAGAGACCCACAACTATTTATAATAGGTTAAGATTAAGTAGGATTTCAGGCTAGGAGTGTTTGTCTAAAGAGTCAGGCCTTTATAATCAATTTATAACATGAAAAATCCTTTCCTTTGTCCTAATAGGAGGAAATGCACCAATCATGCCCAGTGTTTCTTCTGGAAACCCCCTCCCATTTGATATCAGAGAATATAAATTCCACAGTGTCTTGGGAGAAAGAGGATTAGGCAAGGTAAGTGATGTGCTCCATGTTAATGTTAACTTTAGATAAGATATGAAAAGGGTTTCCCTCACACTGCCCAAACATACTCAATGTTATATGTAAATATATCAGGAGATTTAAGGATAGAGATGACCCAACCTGTGCACCTACTTAATTTTTTTTTTTCTTTATACTTTAAGTCAGCCAGTCCCAATGTGAGTCATAGCAAATGTTGAAAGCCAGGAAAATCACTGAAGGGGAAGTTAATATGTTTTAACTTTTTTTTTCTATTTTATAATTATTTTGATAACAGGTCATAATCCATAGCTTTTTTTTGTAAAGAAACACACCCATTTTCCCTGTTCTTTAGTTGAAGTTATATTTTGCCTAGTTACTGTGACATTGCTGTTCCTTCTTCTCCTCAATTGTTATTATAAGGTACTGCTGGCAACATCGTCATGGAGATCTGACTTAGTCGCCACCAGGATCGTCAGGAAGAGACAACAGATGAAGAATGCGATCACCATCCAGAGGAAGGCCAGAGCACCACAGGTTACTGGAGGATGCTCATTCCTGTGTCATGCTCATGCTATATTCCAAGTACAGGTAGGAGATAATGTCCACATTGCCAAACAGTGTAACTAGTGGTCTGTCTTTCATAGGGGAAATGGCAACCTTCAAAATAAATACCTCTCTCACATGTTATATACAATCACATTAGTTATAGTCTGCCTTTTACTATAGACATACTACTAACCTATAAAATCTTAGATTAAATAATAGAGCCTTGGCACAGTCAGATACATATGGGGCACTATTCACTTACCCGCGGTATTGTACAATTACGATCCATCGGTTATACAATACATGCGGTAATAGACTACCACATTGGTATGGTTTAGCCCAGCGTAAAATTTCAATCTCAAACTCAATATTACAATTGTGATTATAATCGTTAGAGGAACGATGTCGCAAAATAGAGATACCACACCTTTATAAATATGACCCATTATCTTAGTGCTTAAAATGATCTAGCCAGCCGGTTGTTATAACATCACAGGAATGTCAAGATGAAGGTTTGTATTGTGTAGCCAGCTTAAAGGAGAACTAAACTTAATTTTTTAAAATCCTAATGTGAAAGCTTTTCTACCCAGAACACCTACACACTGAAATATTCTTCTCTAGTTATTTGCATTTAGAAGATATAAGTAATAAATTCTGTAACAAAGGAGGCTTCCATGTTGTTGTCAGTACAACTCATAGCCCATGTTGGCTTCAAAGAGCCACGCCCCCTAACCCCAGGATTCACTGTCGCTATGCACAAAATTTCTAGCGAAAGTTAAAGTTTTTAAATGTACCTTTGATCACAGTTGAGTTGCTGGTGGCGCACCATGTAAATGCTGTATTTTTAGGAAAAAACACACCAAAAAGTCACAAGTTCTAATCCTCTAGTTTACTTATGAAACAATGTAACATAGTCTACTGCCTAAGTTTATTGCTTTTTTGTTTGTTTGTTTCCATGTTTCTAGAAAATATAAAGTTTCTACATATGTACAAACTTTATATATAGCAGCTCTGTTATTTATTTACTAACCAGTGAATTGCTGACAGTCTTCCAGTAGCAATAAAAATAGTGACCTGATTTTACTGACATATACTGAAATGTGCATCTATTTATTGCAAGTTCACCGGTGGTGCATTCTGCTAAAGTGCTGATTGAGTAAAAAAATAGACTATTGGGGCACAGAGTCGATTCCCCATGCTTCCTTTTTTTGTTTTTATTAAGTGTCTAGCAAAAGATAAAGAATCCACACGTACAAAATAATTACTTATTAGCCATTGTGGCATAGAAGTAGAAAGCTTTCTTTTTAGAAAGACACAGTATAGAAGGTTGCAGGTTCAATTCCCCATACTTACTTTTATTTTTTGCTGAAATGTTAAATGTTCTGCTCCATGCTTGCAAAGACATACACTGCAAAGGTTACTTTCTTTTTTTATGAAAAGCATAGGAATTTATTATTGTTAGGGAAAGGAGCATTTGTAATGTGTTTACATAAACTGCACTGAAATCTGTGTTCAGTGTCAGAGGGGGGGATCTCTGAGCTGTAACATGATTGGCTGTCAGCTTCCAGGAATCAAGACAGTAGTTTCCTGTAAATGTGTACTGCGTACACTTAGCGGGGTGTTCCCAGATAAGATGAATTATGGGAGCTGACCCCTTGTACTCACAGGTTATTTTCATAAATCACCCAGCATCCACAGCAAAGGGAGAGATGAGACACAGCTTGTTGTGTGTTTCTGAATGTGCTCTGTCTATTGGGGCAATGTTGTCTGGGGACTTTAGTTTTCCTTTAACATTGTGCAATGTCCTTCATTGCATTCAGTCTTGGTTTACTACCTTTCTTTTTTCATTCATTACAAGAACCACGTCTTATTTGTCATGGAGTGTCACAAACGCCAGTTCGCTGGGCACATGATCTGATCAATCAATTGGTTAAAGCTGCCACCACTGCCACCACAAGTTATGGCCTTAAAGACGCCCCCAACTCTCACTGGCTATGCCCACCCCTGTCCTGGCAGCTAAATGGTTAACACTACACCATTCACTCCAGCAGCTAACTGGTTAATTAGCATCAGTCCTCCACAAGCAGTCACAGAGTTAATTAGCATTTACACTGCAAAACATTCCATTCAACCACATACAAACTTATCAGAGGCTAACTGAGTTCTTTTAGAGCATTAAAGACAAAACTTATTAAATTTTAGATTTGGTGGACAGTGCATATAATACAAAAATAAAAGAAAATGATGTTACAATAAAATGACATACAATAGGTACAATAGTTATATAAAATAAAAAGGATAAAAATATTCACAGACCCTACTTCCTCCCGGGCAGGAAGGAATATGATCCATACACATTTAGCATTTCCCCTCAGTATGAACAAAGTTGTAGTGGCTACAAGGATTTTTAAACCCCTTGTTGAACCACCCCCCTCCTGGACTATGCATGAGGAGGGAGTGTCTAGGAATGTCCATATTTACGACTAGCCAAAAGCATTCATTCCCTCTCAGTTAGGCAGATTCCATATAAATGTAGATATGTACATTGTACTGGGATATTGACTCACATATTCCAATACCGAAATACATTTATTTTACATGGATGACTGTCCTTAAAATGACCTCTTAAGGTATCCAACAGACCCCTAGCTGCAGAGAATTCCAGATACACGGTTTGGCCCCACATTGTCTGGAAAAGAGGATCTGGCTCCATGCTTCACTAATCATAATATAAACACTGGGGACTGTTTCCAGGGTGGAATGGCATTTTATACATTTTTACAGGGTTCTGCATCCTATATAATAAAATGCAAGTGTGTGTCCCTGTGTCTCTGTGTGTGTGGCTGCAATCTACCTGATTGGCTGCTTCTTTTCCCTTCAGAGCGAACACCAATCGGATCACAGTTTGCATTAAGGGGCGGGACCACAGACTACAGAGTGCTGGCTGCTCTGGTGGGTTGATTTCTTAAGTTAACTCTTCACAGTGTGAAAATTCCTGTCCATGCTGCTTTACTGGGTCTGACACCAATAAACTGTACACACACCAGGTATGTTCTAAGATCTCTGGGTGGGGGCAGTGAGGCAGGGGGTAGCTGGTGGGGTGTTGTGTTTGTCCTGGACCCCAATGAATTTAATCATGTGTCTGTGGGGGGTTGTGAGGGAGAGGGTTGCACTGGATATCAATGTCTGGGTGAGGGTGGGGGGAGTCAGAACTGCTCACTGACATGACACCATGCTAAATTAAACTCCTATTAACCAAGGTGTCAGGGCTGGCTGTAAAGCAGAGTGACAGAGGGGGGGAGGGTCTGGGTCTGGGACAGAGGGGGTGGGACCTGGGTCTGGGGCAGAGGAGGGGCCCTGGGTCTGGTGCAGAGGGGGGCCCTGGGTCTGGCACAGAGGGGGGGCTGGGGCTGGGACAGAGGGGGGGCTGGGTCTGGGACAGAGGTGGGCCCTGGGTCTGGGACAGAGGGGGGACCCTGGGTCTGCAAAGTGGGGGACCCTGGTTTGGGACAGAGGGGCCCTGGGTCTGGGACAGAGGTGGGCCCTGGTCTGGGACGAGGGGGGTTCTGGACAGAGGTGGGCCTTGGTCTGGACAGAGTGGGGGGCCCTGGGTCTGGGACAGGGGGGCCCTGGGTCTGGGGCAGAGAGGGGCCCTGGGACAGAGGGGGGCCCTGGGTCTGAGACAGAGGGAGGGGCCCTGGGTCTGGGAAAGAGTGGGGGACCCTGTGTCTGGGACAGAGGGTGGCCTTGGGTCTGGGGCAGAGGAGGGGCCCTGGGTCTGGGACAGACAGGGGACTCTGGATCTGTGACAGAGGGGGGCCTGGGTCTGTGACAGAGGTGGTATCACCTAGGTTTGGGACAGAGTGGGGGACCCTGGGTCTGGGAAAGAGGGCCCTGGGTCTGGGACAGAGGGGGCCCTGGTCTGGGACAGAGGAGGGGCCCTGGGTCTGGGCAGATGGGGGGCCCTGGGTCTGGGACAGAGGGGGGGCTGAGACAGAGGGGGGACCCTGGGTCTGGGACAGAGTGGGGGACTCTGGATCTGTGACAGACGGGGGGTCTGGGACAGAGGGGGTGGGACCTGGGTCTGGGACAGAGGGGGGACCCTGGGACTGGGAGAGAGGGGGGCTGGGTCTGGGACAGAGGGGGCCCTGGGTCTGGGATAGAGGGGGGGACCTGGGTCTGGGACAGAGGGGGCCCTGGATCTGGGGCAGAGGAGGGGCCCTGGGTCTGGGGCAGAGGAGGGGCCCTGGGTCTGGGACAGATGGGGGACCCTGGGTCTGGGACACTAAGAGGGAACTGTGGCATTGGAACATGGAGGATGGAGGCACTCTGGGCTTCTAGCGCCTGTTATTGTAACAGGCTTAATGTCTAGTTATTCATAATAAACATTACATCATAAATTCTACAGAGCACTCTGTTGTTATTAATGCTGTATTTTTCTTTTTTCAACCTAAACATTTATAGTTATACAAAAATATATATGTAAATAACTAATTGGGTTTGAAGGTAGGATGGGCTGGGGTGGGTGTGTATATATATATATATATATATATATATATATATATCTTTGTTAGGAGGGACCACCCAGCCACTGAGGAAGTGGGTTGAACCCACGAAACGCGTCAGGCGGATGGGCCTGGAGTAATTTCTTGCCCTGTGATGTTGCACCTGTTGTCTCCTGGAAATATATGTAAGAAATAAATGGATTTGTTTATTTGATTCCAATGTTTGGGTATCAGGCATTTGGCCGCTGTAAGGATGTGTTTAAGTATTGCTGATTCTGTTTTCGATAAGTCAGTGTGTAGAGCATTAAGCAAAACATGTTGAGGGGAGAGATGTATTGGCTATCCCATCAGAGTGTCCACCAGTGTGCAGACCTCCGACCAGTAGTTCGAGAGTGATGGGCAGGACCAGTATATGTGTAGCATTGTGCCGGTTGCAGAATTGCTACAGCATGTAGCGGGGAATATAGGGTTAATAGCATGTAGTTTCTCTGGTGTGTAATACCAGCGAAGGAGAATTTTGTATCCATTCTCTTTATGTACCGTTTGGAGTGAAGTTTTGGCTGTGTTTTCCCATATCTTTTCCCACATATATAGGGGAATTGGGGCGCCCAGGGCCTTCTCCCATTTCTCCATATATTTGTGTCGGAATGGAGGGGCTGGAGGGATAGTGTTAAGAATGTGGTATATGAAAGATATAATACCTTTCTTACGTGGACCTTGTAATATGAGGACTTCAAACTGCGTAAGTTGCGGGAATATACTATTACGGGTCATGGTATCGCCTTTGTGTTTAATTTGGTAGTAGACATATGATAGAGTTTGTGGGACCTTCTTCCTGGAAACCAAGTCTTTGAATATATGTAATTTCCTGGTGATCTTATCCAGTATATTATAGTAGCGTGCCATTTGTAGATTGAGCCATGGCCTATAGTGTGCAGATATTAAACTAGTGGGTATATCAGGGGTCTGTATGAAAGGGTGTAGTTGTGAGGCTTTATTTATCAGATTGTGAGATTTGTTGAGTCTAAGCCAAATAGTGTGTGTGACTCTCATTGGGCCTGTAAAACAAGCTCTGGGAGTGGGCTTTGGGGAAGGTGTTATTAGTGTCAAGAGGTGTGCGGGAAAAATCTGAGCTCCTTCAATTTAGGCCCACCTTGCCTGCGGGGTCACTGATGCCCAGTGAGATTGTGTAACTGAGAGGAGTAGTAATATTTAAGTCTGTGAACCCCAATCCTCCTTGGGATTTTTTGGCCACAGCTACTTTCCAGGATATTCTGTGGGCTTTATTGTCCCATACAAAATTTAATAGGCCTTGTTGCCAACTTCTAATCAGTTTTGGGGGGGTATCTATTGGGAGTGTGGAAAATAGGTAATTTAATTTTGGTAGAATTGTCATTTTAATTGATGTAATCCTCCCAAACCAGGAGATATTGTAAGTTTGCCATTGTGACAATAGGGTCTTGATGGTGTGTAGAAGGGGACCAGAGTTAGTGGTATATAGATTATGGAACTTGGGGGTTAATTTAATGCCTAAATACTGTATGGAATCTGTTTTGAGTTTAAGGAGTTTTGTGTCAGATTCCATCATGTTTAGTGGTAGTGCTTCTGATTTGCTCTTGTTTATTTTGTATCCTGAGTAAGATCCATATCTTGAAAGGACACTGTGTAGGTTTGGTAGAGATGTGTGTGGTTGGGTAAGTGTCAAGAGGACATCGTCCGCGTAGAGAGATATTTTGTATGCCAGTTTGTGAATGGTTGGGCCATGAATGTCTGGGCATTCCTGAATCATTGCCGCTAAAGGTTCGATACTTAAAGCGTATAGATGGGGAGACAGGGGGCAACCCTGTCTGGTTCCCCAGCTCAGCGGGAACAGTGCCGACAGAGCCCCCGGGACCTTAATCTGCCCTGTTGGTGTTGAGTATAAGGCCCGTAACGTTTGTATGAAATTTCCCATCAGGCCAAAGGCTGTCAACGTATGGAACATAAATGGCCATTCCAGCCTATCAAAAGCCTTCTCTGCATCTAGGCTCAGTACTAATAAAGACGCTCTATCTCTACCAACTATGTCTATAATATTAATAATCCTTCGGGTATTATCGCTCGCCTGTCGCCCAGTGATTAAGCCCACCTGGTCATTGTGGATCAGATTGGGGAGATGGGGAGCTAATCGATTAGCCAGAATTTTTGTGAAGATTTTATAATCGGAGTTTAATAATGCAATTCACCGTTCAGTGAGAACGGTGAAACTGTGGAACTGTCTTCCAGCAGATATGGTAATGGCAAGTTCATTGAATAGCTTTAAAAAAGGCCTGGATAAGTTCCTAAAACTAAATAATATTGAGAATTACTGGTATTAATGAATATAGATCTGGTTGATCCAGGGATACTTTCCGATTGCCGTTTGGAGTCAGGAAGGAATTTTTCCCCCCTTTTTAGCTGTTTTTTTTGCCTTCCTCTGGATCAACTGTTAGGAAGGGTTAATAAAAAGAAGAAGAAAAAAAAAAAGAGGGTGGATAGGTTGGACTTGATGGACGTATGTCTTTATTCAACCTTAATTACTATGTTACTATGGTAGTTTGCCCTGTTTGTCAGGTCTTTTCCTTGTTTGGGAACTGATGGGCTGTAGGAAATTCTATTCTCCAAGTATCGTACAGGTGGTATTGGAGCATAAGTTGTCTATAGCGTTTAGATAATGTTTCTCCTTGGTCACTAGGGGGTCTGGAGTGTATTTTTTTTTTAGGAAGTGAGGTTGGCCTGTGTTGGGGGCTTAGACATTGCATAAAACCAGGTCTACGTTGTGTAGTATGCCATGTAGAATAACTGCCTGCTGTGTGTATGATTTGTTTGGTAAGATGAAAAGGGCTATTTCTATGGATTAAAATGGCAGTGCCAGCTTTCCTGTGTCCAGCCACCGTGGCATAGACTGTGGGATATAAATGTTTGATGAATCAGAAAGCGTTGGGGCCCTGGAGATGTGTTTCTTGAAGGAACAGAACATCAGCCTGTGATTGTTTAGCCTCTTGGATTAGAAGCCATCTTTTCACAGGAGAGTTCAGTCCCTTTACATTTAAAGATAAAAATGTTATGGTACCTGCCATTGTTTTGAAGAATGGGAGTGTCTATAGAGTTGGGGGAGCCCCCGGGATCCGGCCCGCCAGCCCCGGGATTACGGGAGCAGCCAAAATAACAAGTAAGGGGTCAGGTTTTCAGTAACCCCAAAAGTTTTTTTCGCAAAAATTTCAGTTTTGTATCCAAGAGAAAATTAAATTCTCCTGGTTTTATCAATTATCTATGATCGAAAACTATGTTTTCTTTGATCCTGCCTATGAGGGAAATGTGGGTGGGCTACCTTGTCGGGTCCATTTGGGCCCCCGCTCCAATCCTTGGATTTCAGGAACCATCAATGGGTCCGATTGTGTGGAAGGAAATCTTGTTGGGAAAGGGAATATGAGTTTGGAGAAGCTGAGTGGGCTCAGGGGGGTCAACACAAGGAGGGAGGGGGGGGGGGGGTCCAGATTAGGTTATTGTGTGGGATATAAATGTTTTGTTACCTTGGAGATGGAGAAAATGATAGACATCCATTTAAAAGTAGACTTGTTCTGACATTCGACTGTTTTACCCTTTAGAGCCCATCTCTTGAGTTATAGGGCCTATATGTATTTGGGAGGCTTGTATTAACTATTACAGCAAGCAGCCTCATACATTTCACATTTTGTATTCTGAAATTTTATTGTACTCTGGTGCCTCTGCTTTCCTTATATATTTCAATTCGGGTTCTTCCCTTTATTCTGCTGCTATAAAACCTTTGCATTTAGCTAGGTGAAAAGAACCCTGGGCTATGCTTTGTGCTGGTACTTGAGAATATTGATATAGCGGTAAACAGCTTAGTCTTAACCAATCAGGAGCTACAGGATACATTTTACATATATTAACATGACATTAAACAGCTTAGAAACTTAACAAAACTAGTATTGCTAGATAAAGGACCTGGGTCTCTATTTTGGTTCAGTATATTTTGAGGCTGTCCAATTATCTTAACTAATGAGACAAAGGGGTTATCAGGGTTTGAAAATTTAAAATTTCCAAGTTCTGTTCTGCATGGGCTGACAGGAATCTAAGAGTGGCGATTGTCAGTGTCTATCTCACCTTACATATAGGATGGAGATATAGATAAATACTGCCCTGGTGGCTTATTTCAGTTCTCATACCCTTTAGGACCATGTTTGTAAGTTATACTTCCTGTGTTTTCCAGGGAGACTTATTTTGTGTACTTTTGCCACGGGCAGCCTCATATATTTCGGGTTCTGATTCCTATTAAAACTGGTATTGTTAGGGTTACGATGAGTCCCCTCATGGGGTCCCAGATTTTGTAGTTTAGTACAATGGTCTAGTAGATGTTTGGGGGAAGATTCTCCTAGATTATATAAGGGATAATGCGCCCCTTACAGTGTAATATAAGGATATTATGCCACCGAGGAATTCCCTGACCATATAGAAGCAAAAGGCCGTAGGCCAAGTGCTTTTATACAGGACAGGGAAATCCGAGGTGGCATAATGTCCTTATATGATAATGTGAAGGGGCGCATTATTTCTTATAATACATAAGTATCGGATTCCTTCACCCCATTCACATTTTAAATTCTAGCCGTGTCCCTATTTCCACCTTAAATCCCCCAAGCTACCTTCTGTAACTTAAACCCAGTAGAAAGGAACATCCCAGCCCAGCATCTATGTGGTTAAACAAATCTTTGTGGAGGAGGAGAGAGACATTGGTTATGAAGTTACAGGAAGCAGCTCCAGCAGGTTCTGTTAGTGAAGTTATACACAGCAAAAAATGCTGAGTCATTGTCCAGGCATGAACACTGGAATGGGCAGAGTAGTGGGATATAAGAAATATAAGAAATGAGTCACTTAGTGACTATATAAGGAAATATACCACTGCAGCTCCCATTATAAAATATCACACTTATGTATTGGATGTATGGATATTAGAATTCACCGAGGAGTTCCGTGACCATATAAAAGCACGAGGCCGGAGGCCGAGTGCCTTTTATACAGGCCACGGAACTCCGAGGTGCCTTCTAATATCCTTCTAATATCCCTATTAATTTACAGTAGGGGGTACATTATCCGTTATAACCCACCCCACCCTCATTTATAAACAAACCCATGGTTATTGTGCAGCCACCCCACCCTCATTTATAAACAAACACATGGTTATTGTGCAGTCCACAGGCTGCTGTCCCCACACCACACACTACTGATTCTTCTTTTCTGACCCCTTCTCCTCCTGACACACACACACATACACACACACACCTGACACACACACTCCGTCCCCCACACCTCACACTACTGATTCTTCTTTTCACCACACACTACACCTGACACACACACACACACAAACCTGACACACACACACACACACACACACACACACCTGACACACACACACACACACCTGACACACACACACACCCACACACCACTCCACACACCACTCTTTCTTTCCTCTCCTGCATATGGTCAGCTGACCCCTGCTCCTCCTGGCAGTCCCACCCACCTGCTGCTTTCAGTGCTCCGGCCGGAGTCTAACAGCTTAGACCGCACCCCTTCTGCTTCCTCCTGGATTATCTCACATAACACCGGCTTCTCATACTTGCTTCCGGCGTATACGGCTCTTCATTTGATCAAAGGTACTTTTTTCAGGTACTTCCGTGTTATTATCGGCACGATACTGCATAGTAGCGCGCCGATTATAGGGATATTTTTTACAGTTTATGCCCATAGGGATCAATGGAAGGGGTGGGTTATAGTCTGATATTTTACCAAGCACTGGCTACTCGACCTCCCAACATATTTTAGTACGAGCTCCTCTCTATAGCCTGCTGTGAACAGACTGTTGCTTTGGTTCTCTTTTATGTTGGGGACCTATAGTATTCATATAATAGTAGAACAGTTACATTTAACAAAACATATACTGCAAAATACATTGCCTATATTAATGTAAAAATATTGATTTAACATTAAACTATACAATGTCAATACTACAGGTAACATTTTTATCTACTATATTTAGCCTTGTCTGAACCAGGTTCAGTGTAAGCAGTGGTTCCCTGCATAAGAAAGATATCAGGAAACCTGGGCCCCAATTGTAGTTTGACGTACTCTGGTATCTTCCAGTATTCACAACTTATGGGGCGAAAAGATTATCAGGGTTTAGGGGTTTTTAGGGTCCGATTTTGTCCTGCATTGCCACACGGGGATCTAGGAGTGACTGTTGTGTCTTTTTTAGAGAAAAAGGTAAAACTCGGAAACCTTGAGCTTTCAGTGATCGGTCATAAAGGAGAGAAAGGAACCCCAAAAAAGTAGTTTGTAAAGTCCAGCTGAAGAATCCGGGGCTTGTGAGATCAGATTTGCCGGTGAGTTTTGAAAATTGGGAGAAAGATTAGATTCAGTTAAATAGGGGGGGTCCAGTTGTAGCATAACCTACTTATCTTTAGGGGATTGTGCCAATTCATAATATCAAACAGCTCCACCAACAGCTCAACATCCAGCCCTGCCTTTTGGACTACCATCCACTCCCGATCATTATTACATCTTGGATTCCTTCCCAGTGTAAGTATTTCTCAGTTTTATTGTACATAGTTCTATGTTAATTCTATGATAATTATTCTGTACAGCAAATCAATACAGTAATATTAATATAATATAGTAAAATAGAATATCGTAAGTGTTTGGGACCAGATAAGATAAGGTTATAAATGATAAGAATTTTATCAATATAGGACCCATAGCTAAAATAAGAAGATGAACAGATGATATAAAATAGGGCTAATAAAAAAATTGGTTGGAAATATTACGTTAGAATTAGTAAATATGTAATAGAACATTATGTGATATAAACATAAGGGCAGAATAATGAAATACATATATAGAATATAGAATATAGTAATATATAACATTATAAATAATAAACAGGATAATGAAATACATAGAATTTAGTAATATATAATATGGTAAATAGTGAGCAGGATAATGTATGGGGATGAATGATGGGAGGAAAACTAAATTAGGTAATAGGTTAAATAATAGATCAGGGTAAATAGATAAAAATAATATACTAGACATTAAGCATGTTACAATAACAGGCGCTAGAAGCCCAGAGTGCCTCCATCCTCCATGTCCCAAGGCCACAGTTCCCTCTTAGTGTCCCAGACCCAGGGTCCCCCCTCTGTCCCAGACCCAGGGCCCCCCCTCTGCCCCAGACCCAGGGCCCCCCCCCTCTGCCCCAGACCCAGTGCCCCCCCTCTGCCCAGACCCAGTGCCACCCCTCTGTCCCAGACCCAGGGTTCCCCATCTGTCCCAGACCCAGGGCCCTTGCCCCAGACCCAGGGCCCCTCCTCTGCCCCAGACCCAGGGCCCCTCCTCTGCCCCAGACCCAGGGCCCCTCCTCTGCCCCAGACCCAGCGGCCCCTCCTCCCCCAGACCAGGGCCCCCCCTCTGTCCCAGACCCAGGACCCCCCCTTTTCCCAGACCCAGGGCCCCCCCTCTGTCCCAGACCCAGGGCCCCCCCTGTCCCAGACCCAGGCTCCTCTGTCCAGACCCAGGCCCCCCCTCTGTCCAGACCCAGCCCCCCTCTCTCCCAGACCCAGGTCCCACCCCCTCTGTCCCAGACCCATCTTCACAGATCCAGAGTCCCCCACTCTGTCCCAGCCCCAGCGTCCCTCTGTCCCAGCCCGGGCCCTCCTCTGTCCCAGACCCAGGGTCCTCCTCTGTCCCAGACCCAGGGCCCCCTCTGCCCCAGACCCAGGGCCCCCTCTGCCCCACCCAGGTTCCCCACTCTGTCCCAGACCCAGGTCACACCACCTTGTCCCAGACCCAGGCCCCCCTTCTCTCACAGATCCAGAGTCCCCTCCTCTGTCCCAGACCCAAGGTCCCCATCTGTCCCAGACCCAGGCCCCTCCTCTGCCCCAGACCCAGGGCCCCTCCTCTGCCCCAGACCCAGGGCCCCTCCTCTGCCCCAGACCCAGGCCCCCCCCTCTGTCCCAGACCAGGACCCCCCCGTCCCTGTCCCAGACCCCCCCAGCCCAGGGCCCCCTCCTGTCCCAGACCCAGGGCCCCCCCTCTGTCCCAGACCCAGGCCTCCCCTCTGTCCCAGACCCAGCCCCCCCCTCTGTCCCACCAGCCCCCCCACTCCCAGACCAGGTCCCACCCCTCTGTCCCAGACCCCCCATCTTTCACAGATCCAGAGTCCCCACTCTGTCCCAGCCCCAGGGTCCCCCCTCTGCCAGCCCCAGGGCCCCTCCTCTGTCCCGACCCAGGGCCTCTCTGTCCCAGACCCAGGGCCCCCTCTGCCCCAGACCCAGGTTCCCTCACTCTGTCCCAGAACCAGGGCCCCCCATCTGTTCCAGACCCAGGTCACACACCTCTGTCCCAGACCAGGCCTTCTGTCACAGAACCAGGGCCCCTCCTCGCCCCAGACCCAGGGTCCCCCACTCTGTCCCAGACCAGGGCCCCTCCCTCTGTCCCAGACCCAGGGCCCCCCCTCGTCCCAGACCCAGGGCCCTCCCTCTTTCCCAGACCCAGGGCCCCCCTCTGTCCC
The DNA here is from genome assembly GCA_019447015.1 of Hymenochirus boettgeri. Lineage (NCBI taxonomy): Eukaryota > Metazoa > Chordata > Amphibia > Anura > Pipidae > Hymenochirus > Hymenochirus boettgeri. Next base: position 88,224,001 of record CM033474.1, read on the forward strand.
AGACCGGGCCCCCCCCTTGTCCCAGACCCAGCCCCCCCTGTCCCAGACCCAGCCCCTGTGCCAGCCCCCCGGGCCCCCCTGTGCACCAGACCCAGGGCCCCTCCTCTGCCCCAGACCAGGGCCCCCCACACGTCCCAGACCCAGGTCCCCCCCCTCTGTCCCAGACCCCCCCCTCTGTCACTCTGCTTTACAGCCAGCCCTGACACCTTTGGTTAATAGGAGGTTAATTTAGCATGGTGTCATGTCAGTGAGCAGTTCTGATAACCCCCACCCTCACCCAGACATTGATATCTAGTGCAACCCTCTCCCTCACAACCCCCCACAGACACATGATTAATATCATTGGGGTCCAGGACAACCACACACACCCCACCAGCTACCCCCTGCCTCACTGTCCCCCACCCAGGATCTTAGAACCTAAACTGGTGTGTGTACAGTTTATTGGTGTCAGACCCAGTAATGCAGCATGGACAGGAATTTTCACACTGTGAAGAGTTAACTTAAGAAATTAACCCACCCAGAGCAGCCAGCAGTCTGTGGTCTGTGGTCCCGTCCCTTAATGCAAATTTGTGATCTGATCTGCTCTGAAGGGAAAAGAAGCAGCCAATCAGGTAGATTGCAGCCACACACACAGAGAGACACAGGGACGCACACTTGCATTTTATTATATAGGATTATATATGAATATTAAGGGAAATATAGATAGAGTAAGATGAAGATAAGGGTAATGTAATCATAATAAGGTAATAGGATATATAATAGGTAAGGATATATAAACAATAATAAGATTGTACAATATAATATAGAAGGGTTAGTTGAATGGATGTTAAGAATAATAGAGGGATAATACAAAGCAGTAGAATAGTAGGATATTGGATTAGGGTAGAGTTAAATAATATTAAACTTATTCCTATTATTAGATTACTTCCACTATTAGTTTATTATACACTAAATAGCTGATAGGATATAATAAGAAAGATATAGTAGAGTAGGGACCTGATCAGGGAGTCTACCTTGAAGTGGTGGCAGACTTGTTATCTTTTAGCCAATCATGTTTAATTTACAGTAATAAGGCTCATACACACGCTCGATTTACGAGCGAGGAACGACCCCCGACGGCTGAGCGCTGCACGCTTCGAATGGCCATTTCGGCGGAGAATCGTCCGTGTGTATGCGTTCAGTCGGGGGTAGTTTGTCGATCCACCAGGCTGATCAACGAACGACCCCTGACCGAACGCATACACACGGACGATGTTCGGCCGTGTGATATCTTGCATATCTCCGCCCCTTACTCTGGGGGACCTGGGAGTACGAAATTACTTCTTGTTTCTTAGATTTTGCGCTCAATACTATTTATATAGCATGAGACTGCAAGATGCCTTATGTTATAAGAAGGTGTTGCTCCATTTTTATGTGCAGTGGAGGGCTTTTTGCTCCTTTTGGCCCACTTCTCCCTAAGCTATCTAGCTGCTTTGTCTATTGTGCACCCAAGTCCTACCCCATAGAGCCATGGATCTGTATCTTGCACTGTTAGCAAGCGGCACGCACCAGCCCCCATGATTAGGCATGGAATTGCTGTAATTGAAGCGCAGACGGAACTGTGGAGCGCAATTTGGATTGAATTTTGGAAATTTTTCTGTACACAGGTCTGGTCGCAATTGTGACATTTTTAACCCTGGTAACTATGCCAGTGCCTATAATATATACATACATGCAGGGCTGTTTCCAGGCATAAGCAACCTAGGTGAACAACTGAGAGGTTGGAGGGCACCATTCAAAGTTTTTCTTTTTTAAAAACAGGTATCAGTCAGGATCAGCCATAGAGAAATAAACTGTTACCAATATTCTTTCCTGTAGCCTCCCCCTGTGTATGGACATTATAATAATCTTGACCTTGCTAGCCAGGTACACTCAGTACCAATCCCTAAAAAATGACATAATCTGTAGGAAGAGGGTACACACAGTCCTGAGCGTTCTATCTATAAACAATATAGGGAAAATGTTTGGAACTGACATGTTTCCCACGACCGACTCCCTATACTATAGTACAGGGGGCTGACTGCGGCCAAGGGAAATTTTCCAAATGTAACAAGTTATCCCGGCACCTACGGTGAACGTTCTACGCAGCCAAGTCTCATTTACCCAGAGCTGCTTTCGCTCGAGGTAAAACTGCCAAACCCAATTCAATGTTGCGTTTGCAGGTAAATCCTGAAAAGAAATTTGCTCACAGTGGGATTTTAATGCCAGCTATTAGCTGGTGTTAAATCCAGCACTTCTTACTACTTAATTCCCAGCAGTGATATATTAGAAGAGAAGGAGTTTCTACATATGACAGCACTCTCTTAATTGTAAAAAAAAAAGGATTTACATCATCTTTATTAAAGTATAACAGGTAGACATTAAAACCAACTAGAAAGGGAAAGTATAGAATTTGGCTTGAAAGGCCTCATTTTGAAAGGGTGTGTGTTTGTGCTGCACATTTTAAAGCTCAAATAATAATATTAATGGCAATGATGAGGACATTGTTGGTTTTTACTTACCCTTTAAATATGGCTGTCACATAAATAAATGTGTAGGTCAATTGGTGTGTGTACTCGTATCAGGTTGGGGGATAAGAGAGTAATCAAAATTTGTTTTTTTGACTATAGTTACCCTTTAATTATGGCTGCCACGGAAATGGAAGGATAGGTCAGTAGGTGTGTGTACCTGGGTCAGGTTGGAAGTTAAAAAAAGACTTTTTTGATTATTGATCAAAATTAGTTTTTTTTTACTTTAGTTACCCTTTAAGTATGGCTGCCACAGTAATGGGGGTAGGTCAGAAGGTGTGTGTATCTGTGTCTGGTTGGGGGTTAAAAAATGAACTTTTGATGATTGGTCAAAGTTTGTTTTTTGACTTTAGTTACCCTTTAATTATGGCTGCCATGGAAATGGAAGGGCAGGTCAGTAGATATGTGTACCTGGGTCAGGTTGGATGTTAAAAAAACAAACTTTGTTGATGATTAGTCCAAATAGTTTTTTGACTATAATTACCCTTTAAATATGTCTGCCACAGAAATGGATAAGTAGATCAGCAGGTGTGTGTACCTGTGTCAGGTTGGGGCTTAAAAAAACAACCTTTTTTAATGATTGGTCAAAATAGTTTTTTTTTACTTTAGTTACCCTTTAAGTATGGCTGCAACAGTAATGGAGGAGTAGGTCAGTAGGTGTGTGTACCTGGGTTTGGATGAGGGGGTATGTATTTTTTGTGTTTACAACCATAAAGCTTTTATTGAGGTTATATCAAAATTAGTTTTTTTTATTTTATTTACCCTTTAAGTATGGCTGCCACAAAAATGGAAGGGTAGGTCAGTAGGTGTGTGTACCTGTGTGAGGTTAGGGGTATGTGTTTTGCATGCTTGACCATATAACTAACTTTTATTGATGATTGATCAAAATAATTTTTTGACTACAGTTACCCTTTAAGTATGGCTTCCATGGGAATGGAAAGGTAGATCAGTAGGTGTTTGTACCTGAGTCTGTATGGGTTATATATATATACATATATATATATATATATCATATATATATATATATATATATATATATAGAATAAAACTCAGGGGACGACGACATATATATTGGATATAAATATTTGTCTGAAGAAGTGTGTTCTGAAACATCACAATAAATTGGATTGAATTAAGACTGGTGTGTCTGGTTTCCTACACCAATTTTGTGTCTGTATGGGGGTTGGGGTATCAGCATTTGTGTTTATGACCATGAAACAAATTGTTTTGATCTCATGACTAGAGATGTAATGTGGTTTCTAATAGAACCCAGTTTTGAATCGAATCTGAGGGTTTCAAAGTCCCGCCGAAACTTTCGGAACTCCCGAATTTCACGGAACCCGGATTTTTCTAATTTGTTTATCGAAAATCGAAAGTAGACGATTTTTGATAATTGAAAGTAGACAATTTTTGAAAATCAAAAATGGAAAGTCGAAAAAATGTAACGAAACTCAACAGTTTCGAACATCTCTACTCATGACCTTTAAACCTCGAAATATCCACATTTGAGGATTGGTGCCATTACACGATTCCGCAGATCCCTTAGCTAGGTAACAGCACAGTTCTCTTATATGCCCCGCATGTCTGAACCGAATTTCATGTCTCTAGCTCAAAAACTGTTGGAGGAGATACAATCCAAAAATGCGGAAGAAAAAAAAATGGAAGAAGTAGAAAGAACAGTAATTTGGCTCCTCAAGCCAAATTAATAAAATGTTTATAATGATGAAAGGTGTGAAAAATGCAGGATTGTGCTTTTACTTTGTAATTGTAACACTTTTATTGTTAGTGTGTGCATATGTGTCAGTGAGTTAGTGCATTCCAACAGCAAATCAAAAAAAAGTATGCCTCTGGACAAGTGTATCTAATCAAGAAATGGTAATTAGGCTTGATTAGGCTTTAGCTGAATTTAATTGAAAAAATTGGCATGTGGGTTTTAAATGGTATGTCTCTTATTCTGTAATGTAGCCCCTTCCCTCCCAACTCCAGTCACATATTCCGTTTGTAGAAAAAAACAAGAGGAACCTTACTAACCAGCCTGGGATCCTGCGGCCTCAGTCTTCAGTGAAACTTCCAGGATTTGAGTTGCATTGGGGGCTTGGCTGATAGCCGTGTCAGCCAATCACAGACGCGTCTGCTATTGATTTAGCAGAGGGATCCCAGTCTGCTAAGTAAGTTTCTTTTAACTTTCTTTTCAAACAGACCATGCATTTCAGGTTGGGAGGGGGAGAGCTACCTTATACTAAAAGGGTTTAATGATAAACAAAGTGCCAGCGACGATGCATCTGGATGGATGGAGGGGGGGGGAATCAGCTCAACAATGCATGCCTGCATCCCTCCCCGGAGGCAAGAGAAGAGGCAGAAACCTTTAAAAGAAGGACAGGCTCTTACTCTTTACTTTCCTGGACTTAACACAGACACTGCAGAGGAACCATTTGGAGCAGAGATGTAAGGTAAGGATTTTTTAACACTAAACAGTGTGGCCAGTGTGGTGTTAAATTTTAGTTTTGGGGGTGGACATGCCCTTTAAGTATAGGAATATTCTGTGAATGGACAGATAATTAAATTGATCAGTAATGCTTCCACAGATTGCTTAGCTTCTGCATTGTGTTTGGTTTTTTTGAACTCGCGGCTGTATTTTTGCTAATTATCAAATTTATGGGCTGTTCGTTAACCCTAGAATGTATTGTTCGCTAACCCTCGAATATATAATTCGTTTTCGCTAACCCTAGAATGTATCGTTCGGTAACCCTCAAATGTAATGTTCGTTTTCATTAACCCTAGAATGTAATGTTCGTTTTTATTAACCCTCGAATATATCATTCATTTTCGGTAACCTTTAAATGTATGGTTCGTTTTCGCTAACCCTAGAATGTATTGCTCCCTAACCCTCAAATGTAGCCTTCGACTTTCGGTAACCCTCGAATGTATTGTTCGATTTCAATAATCCTCAAATTAATTGTACCTCGAAAGTATCATTCGGTAACTCTCGAATTGGCCGTAACCCTTGAATCTAGCTTGCGCAAACCCGACAATTGCCCGATCATGAAGCATGAATTTAATCAGGCTTTGGTGATAGTGACATGTTCCCCATACAATTTCCCAGGTGCCACCACCATTTACAGTAAGTTACCATTGTTAGTTTATCTGTAAATCATCCAAACTTTTCAAACTATCACTCCCCATTGACTTTAATGGGTCCATTTTCAAACTTTTGAACTTTTTCCAAAGTTCGAATGTTCGAAAACGGACCAAACTTTATTAAGTTCGGCCATCTCTAGTCTGAATTAAATTCCACATATTTAGTTTAAAAAATGGTAAAAATAAGAACTAGAAAGAAAAGCAATTTAGCTTCTATCAGCCAAATTAATAATGCAACTGAATAATGTAACCCAGTTATTAGCACTGATGCCTTGCAGCACTAAAGTCCTGGGGTTTGGACACAAATCTGCATGCAGTTTGTATATCCTCCCTGTGCTTAAGTGGGTTTCCTTCAGGTACTCTGGTTTCCCCCACAATTATAAAGACATACTTGCATGTGCAACTTTTATTGAATAACCCTGTTAAAACATACATACAGAAGTCTTTGTTCCTTATTTGCATATCGCTTAGAGGGGAGTTTTGAAGCCTGTTCTCTCCCTATCTTATTTTATGCGTTAGTGACGTCTGTCCATAGGTGCCTCACACTGCATAACCAGAGGACTGCACTACACTGATGATGGCTCAATAAAGTTGAAACTGGTCTATAGTTGGTGCTTTGGTTTTGCATTTTGCTTGTGGAATGCCGTAGAAGTCTTTTTAAAGACGTAGCTTTCCGTAGAGCTTCCATGGAAATATGGTAAAATTCCAGAAATCTTTGTTCCTTATTTGCATATCGCTTGGAGGGGAGTTTTGAAGCCTGTATTCTCTCCCTATCTTATTTGGTGTGAAACTGACGTCTGTCCATAGGTGCTTCACACTATCTTATTTGGTGTGTTAGTGACATACATACATGAGGCAAGACTGAACATGGCTCCAATAGAAAATGTGCTCACTAGGTGGCAGTATAACACAGTCCATATTTTAAATAAAACAATCCCTTTATTAAAAAATGTTCTATCTGGTAGTCCCTAGAATTAATACAGTTAATGTTCTTCAAATGTCTCAATTCTACTAATGCTAGTAGAGGAAATAAACACATTTGGACAACTTGTATTCTGTAAGGCACAAATGGCAACCGTAAGAAGTTTGAAACCTAATTTTAAAAATCTGATTTTATAGAGCATTATCCTTTAGAAAAATCTAAAAGCTTGAGGCAAAACACACCAGTCTGTGAGTTTGACTTCATTGTGTATGCTAAAAGAACAGAATGTCCTCCCAAAATAGATATGCTGTTGTTTTTCTGGTCTTTGGCCCATCTGTCTGTACAGTAATTGTGTGCTGATTTCAATCTTTCCTGTGGCACATAAATACATTAGGTGACTTAAACATGATGCTACCATAAATCTAATAATTAAAAGTCTGCTTAAACTGCACATCGACATTTGTTATTCTTTAGACAAACACAGTCCTGTTTTTCAGCATAATAACTTTATACTGTTTCTGCCTTAGATATCACAGATTGTTTCCATGTAAATCAATGTGTACTGCCTGTGATATTAACAGGTTCATGGATGGAGTCTGGGGGCTCAAGGTATCTACGTTAAAGAAGAATAAATGGTTTAATATACTAAAGATGGGGGCAACAATCCAGCACCTTATATCACTGCATTATACTAATCAAAGTATTGTATTTGTATTGTAACTGATATCACCCTCTATATATTCTGACATGGCTAGGGGCTGATGTCACAAACCATGCCCCAGCTACCCCATCCTCATTTTGACAGGACAGCAGCATGAGTCTGGGGTCTGATGCTGTCAAGTTGGTATGCGCTTGTGCCAGCTTCTCTGTTTGCCAGTGGTAGGTAAGAAAGGCTACCAAAGGGGCAACTTGACAGCCCCGCTCTGCATTTTTGGAGGGGGTGTTCTAAACAAAGTAATAAACTGAGAAAAATAACTCAGTGATTTATGATGTTTGATTGACGTCTTTTGTTCTATTAAAATTATATATTTAGCCCGGCTTTTTTTAGTTTTATACATGCTACATAACCAGGTTTAGGAAGATTGCCTATGAAACATAGAGCAGTTACAATTTTTGACTTATTCAAAGGAGAATGAAACCAAAAATACAAAGGCAGCTCCATACATCCTATAATTGTCAAACCATATGTCTTCTCCGAATTTAACCCCATGGTTTGGGAATTATTTTTAGAATATTTCAGGTTACTCTGTTGTCACTTCTGCTTTCTAGTGTTGCCTCTCCTTTGTGGTCCTGGATGCAAAACTCCTTCTGCACACACCACTATGTACTAGGGATGGACTAGAACTCTAACTCGAACCCAAGTTCGAGCCGAACTTTATGAGTTCAGACGAACTCGAACTATTGTACGTATTTCCGGACTCACGGGCCTATTTTCGATAATCTTCGAACGTTTGAGGATTTTTGAGCGTTTGGCAGGCCTCGAACGGCCGCTCCCGAAAATCCCAGAACAGCCGGAGATTCCCGAAATCGCTGATTGCCGAACAGCTCTTAAAAGAGCCCTTGGCAATGTCTTCTTTCTTCCATCCGGTGACACCAGCTCCACTGAGGCCACCAACCCTGAGAAGTACCCCTACGGTTGCCAGGGGTACCTCCGGCACCGGTGGCCTCAACAAGGCTGATGTTACCGGCGGCTTGATCCAACGCGACGTCTTCGGGCTAGCGACACCAACACCTGCACCGCCGGCCTCAGCGGAGCCGATGTTGCTAGCTGCTTCTTTATTCTTTCTTCATCCATCTACTGGCGTCTGAGTTCCATGGAGGATTGCACCTCTTTATATAGGTTTGCAGAAAGTCCTAATCCGTTTCTGATTGGTCAATTTTCCAATGCTTGGTTTACATGGTTTACATTAACCAATCAGATTTCAGATAATCAGATTTTGGGAATCTCCGGCCATTCGGGGATTTTCGGAAGCGGGTGATCGAGTTTTGTCGAACGTTCGAGGATTATCGAAAGCGGCACGTGTGCGCTACGTCCAGTTTTTATGCTGTTCCCCGCACACGGACGTGTTCCCCAGACCATCTCCCAGGTTCCAGGGGCCTGTAAGGTAAGTTTACACTGCAATATTTCAGAAAGTTCATTTGAAATTTCTGAACTATTTACCCCCCCATTGACTTTAATGGGTCCGTTTTTGAACTTTCAAACTTTTTTAGAAGTTCGAAAATGAAACAAACTTTCGAAAAGTTTGGCCATCTCTGCTAGGTACCTTATGTTAAAATACCCATTCAACCTGCTTACCTGCCAGTGTCTCTCAGACAATCATCAGAGAGAGCAGTGAATATGATTAGCCAGCCTATTTGGAAGATTGTGCTCAAGCAGAGTGGTGCAGAGTGGGTAGAAGCTTTTATCCCTTTGCATATGTATTTATGAAGCCACCACCTGCAGGGCAGCTCCTGCCATGAAGCAACATGGAAATGTTGTTCATGGGGTGTGCCCTTGGTAAAATGAGTAAGGCACAGACTGTCAGACTGTCAGACTTGTGTCCAGGGACCTATTTCTGTGCAGGGCCCTCCTTGTGTTTAGGGCCCTATTTGTTTGCAGGGCCCTTCTTTTTTCCAGGGCCTGCCTTTTGTGTCCAGGGCCCTTCTTGTGTGAAGGGCCCTATTTGTGTGCAGGGGCCTCCTTGTTTCCAGTTCCCTCCTTCTGTTCAGGGCCTTATTTGTGTCAGAGAACAGAGAACCCGACTGCAGCCAGAGCACAACAATGGCTGACAGCAGCCAGGAGACAAGGGTCTGGTATTAACCAATAATTTTCAAGCTGCTTAATAATGCACAGACATATCTATGTGTATTATTAAAGGGAATGTCCACCCCTTATAAAAAAAAATATATAGTATGTAGGACCCCACAAAACCTAGTTTCCATTTTGTTAAAATATAATAATTCTGCTCCCAGCCAGAGAATTCATACTTACAAGCTCCTCAATCCACCACTGCGGCTCTCTGGCACTTCAGGGTAAGGCAACAGTCTTGGCCGTGACAGTCTTGGCCGTGACATCACTGTCTGCCATTCCCGGACGAGCCTCTGCTCTGGCTGTTTGGGAACACAAAAAGAACAGAGCAGCTGCAGTGGGAGGTAGTGAAGAGGCTGGAAGCGGTGGTGGATCGCGGTATTGTAAGTGTGACTTCTCTGGTTGGGAGCAGAATTGCTTGTTTCTGTAAGTTAGGCTCAGTTTCCTCTAAATATGGATCTATTGTAAAAAATAAAAGTTAGTTTGCTGAACCCAGTTTGTTTTTTTTTTATTTTTATTCTCCTTTAATGTAATATTTGGTCCAATAACTGTTTACCTTTTAGATATGCAATTATTAATAAGTCCTATCATCAGCTAAAATGTAAACAATATATAGTTGATTAATCAAGAGGTATCTTCATGTTTATAGCAGCAACCTGAGCCAAATGGAGAACCAATAGTTTCTAGCCTTGCTTCTAATGTTATGGACATGAGTGGGAGATTTTATAAGTGACTGGCGTGAATCTTGCAAGGCAGAGTGGCAGGAATTCCAAAGCTGTTAATAAAAAATTACAACGAATGGAATCAGCACTAATAAGCTAAACAACTACTGCAAAATTTTCAAGGGGTGACTAAAGGTTCGTACACACGCTCAATTTCCGAGTGAGCAGCGGCCCCTGGCGGCCGAGGGGGGGAGAATAGAAGCTCAGCTAAAACATACAAAATAGCAGTTCTAATGCTGGGAAATGAAAGCTGCTACCCGATTTTTAACACAAGTCTTAACACAAGTCTTTTTAACACAACGGCCTATCCTGACACTAGGAAAGTTCATAGGAAAGTCTGCTGGCACTGGGACTGTTACTGATAATGGGAAAGTCTGCTGGCACTGGGACTGTTACTGATAATGTGAAAGTCTGCTGGCACTGGGACTGTTACTGATAATGGGAAAGTCTGCTGGCACTGGGACTGTTACTGGTAAAGGGGAAAGTCTGCTGGAACTGGGACTGTTACTGGTAAAGGGGAAAGTCTGCTGGAACTGGGACTGTTACTGGCAAAGGGGAAAGTCTGCTGGCACTGGGACTGTTACTGGTAATGGGAAAGTCTGCTGGCACTGGGACTGTTACTGATAATGGGAAAGTCTGCTGGCACTGGGACTGTTACTGGTAAAGGGGAAAGTTTGCTGGAACTGGGACTGTTACTGGCAAAGGGGAAAGTCTGCTGACACTGGGACTGTTACTGGTAATGGGAAAGTCTGCTGGCACTGGGACTGTTACTGGTAAAGGGGAAAGTCTGCTGGCACTGGGACTGTTACTGGTAATGGGAAAGTCTGCTGGTACTGGGACTGTTACTGGTAATGGTGGAAGTCTGCAGGCACTGGGACTGTTACTGGCAAAGGGGAAATTCTGCTGGCACTGGGACTGTTACTGGTAATGGGGAAGTCTGCTGGCACTGGGACTGTTACTAGTAAAGGGGAAAGTCTGCTGGAACTGGGACTGTTACTGGCAAAGGGGAAAGTCTGCTGGCACTGGGACTGTTACTGGTAAAGGGGAAAGTCTGCTGGCACTGGGACTGTTACTGGTAAAGGGGAAAGTCTGCTGACACTGGGACTGTTACTGGTAATGGGAAAGTCTGCTGGCACTGGGACTGTTACTAGTAAAGGGGAAAGTCTGCTGGCACTGGGACTGTTACTGGTAATGGGAAAGTCTGCTGGTACTGGGACTGTTACTGGTAATGGGAAAGTCTGCAGGCACTGGGACTGTTACTGGCAAAGGGGAAATTCTGCTGGCACTGGGACTGTTACTGGTAATGGGAAAGTCTGCTGGCACTGGGACTATTACTGGTAATGGGAAAGTCTGCTGGCACTGGGACTGTTACTGGCAAAGGGGAAAGTCTGCTGGCACTGGGACTGTTACTGGCAAAGGGGAAAGTCTGCTGGCACTGGGACTGTTACTTGTAATGGGAAAGTCTGATGGCACTGGGACTTTTACTAGTTAAGGGGAAAGTCTGCTGGCAGTGGGACTGTTCCTGGTAATGGGAAAGTATGCTGGCACTGGGACTGTTACTGGTAATGGGAAAGTCTGCTGGCAGTGGGAGTGTTACTGGTAAAGGGGAAAGTCTGCTGGCAGTGGGACTGTTACTGGTAATGGGAAAGTCTGCTGGCACTGGGACTGTTACCGGTAAAGGGGAAAGTCTGCTGGCACTGGGACTGTTCCTGGTAATGGGAAAGTCTGCTGGCACTGGGACTGTTACTGGTAATGGGAAACTGATGGCACGGTGGGACTTTTACTAGTTAAGGGAAATGTCTGCTGGCAGTGGTACTGTTCCTGGTAGCTGGCACTGGGACTGTTACTGGTAATGGGAAAGTCTGCTGGCTATGGGACAGTTACTGGTAATGGAAATGTCTGCTGGGACTGTTACTGGTAAAGGGGAAAGTCTGCTGGGACTGTTACTGGTAAAGGGGAAAGTAACTTGTAATGGGAAAGTCTGCTGGCACTAGGAATGTTACTGGTAATGGGAAAGTCTGCTGGCACTGGGACTGGTAATGGGAAAGGTATCTCAAACTCCCCCAAACATTTTAAATTGTCTGTCCATCTATCCATCTCTTTAAATCTATCTATCTGTGGAAAGAACCGCTTAAAGTTCCCTACCTTGATCTTTCCACAGATTTCCCCTTGTTTTTCCAATAAACTGCTCGACATTGTCAAGTGGTCGATCAAAAAAACATCATACATGGGATCAATATTTTGAACAATCCAATCTAATTTATCGGATCGCTCAAAATAATGATTGTGTGTATGGGGGGCTTAGCATTTCAGCTATCAATCAAGCTCCTTGGTATTAACCTCATCTGTTATTTTGTAGTTTTGCTGTAGCTGGAATGTTGACTGTTGGTACTTGAAATGCATGGTTGGAAATTCCCTCTACCAGTGATGCCTCACAGAGATTACACAGCATGCTTGCCCACACAGATAGTCTAGCTGGGGGACTGAGCTTGAGCAAAAAAAATCATTAATTTATAGATTGAAATGATGCAAAGTAATTTTTTCAATGTACAATTCCTTTTAAATTAGTAGTATTTGTGTAATGGGTGGGGCTACATGTGACTGGGTGGAGCTAGGTTGAAAGGGGGCAGTTCACATGTCATTCATGGGACATTGGGTGGTATTAAGTTCCTGCCTCCTAACTTTTTGGAGCTGGCTCCTAAATAATTGCATGATTGGTCCAGCCCTGGCTTAACCCTGCATTATTAGGAAGGCAGTCCTGATGAAACGCCATAGAACTTCATGCTCTACCACCCAATCTCTTCTTAAAAGTTAACTGTGGTCTTCATACAAGTGACCTTTATTAAACAGAGCACATGAAATTCTTACCTTTAAAATGACACCACAATCATGTTTCTAACTGCAATTTATGCAAACTTATATAATGGGTGGTGTTTCCAGTTAGCACAGTGAGCTGTGGCATCACCAGCAACATTGCTCTGACCCCCTTGCCATAAGCACAAAGCATGCCCAGTTATATCCTGCTGTAACTGTCTTCAAATAGCTTGTCTGAGTGTGACTTTACAAGCCTAAAATTTAAGAACCAGAGAAGCTAAATACATCATCCTAGGCGTGTTTGAAAGGTATAAGAAAGCTATCTTAAATAGATGACACTTGCATGGAGACCACAGTTACCCTTTCTTTTCACGCTATCCCATTTAGTGTGACGAGCGGCAGCTGCACAGGTCTTCCAAAATGTCACCATTGTAGCTGATGCAGCCAATTAAAAAAAATTTCCACACAACTTTCTAAAAGCAGCAAATAGTTAAAGTTGCACTGCTGGGTTGACCAAAATATTTACCCAGAGTCCTTCTTTTTCGATCCTATGACTTTCCCATATAGTCAGCATTTTCTACTGCATCTGGCCCAATGACCTGGGAGAGCAAGAATTTCACATGGAGTTCATCTGTATTTTTAAGGGAAATTATTTTATATGTGTTACATTTTTGATTTGACTTTGCATCAAGCATTTAGCGAAAAACATGCAAGGCGTGAAACTATTTAGTATGGCCAACTTTACAAGGGAATTTCTGTGGAAAAAAAATCATTATTATTTAAATTGTTTATACATAGTACACATACCTGTCTTCATATCTGTTGTATTAATTTAGATCAACTGGACTTAGGGCTAGGCCACACTGCAGCGGTTTTTCTGCGTTTGCGCATGCGCTTGCGATTTGCGTTCCGCATTTTTAATCGCATGTGTTTTCCTATACCGAATGAAGAAAACGCATGCGCAAACGCAACAAAATCGCACATGAAATCGCGTGCGATTGCGTTTGCGGCGCAGTGTGGCCGTGCCCTTAAAGTTTAGTTCATTCACAAGCATACCTTTCTACCTTTCTTCGTTTTTAAAAAATAAAGTGATTTCATATCCTTTGCTGTGCTCAGTAGTGAGCTGCCATTTCAGGTTTTTACAATGGTCTTTTTTCTTCCCAGGATGCACACTTCCTAACAGTAATTTCTACTGATTGGCTGTTGGATGGGTCAAACATGCTCAGATCTCTACTGAGCAACTGAATCAACCCAGGGACTGGGATCATAATAGACACCATTAGGGGTCCTACAAACAGGAAGAATCATATATTTATGAGCAGAGAAATCTCTGGGTGGGCAGATTATGGTCCTAAAAATCAGAAATAATCCCCTTTTATAAAGTCATTTATGTGAGAATCACATGCCAGCGTATCACAATGTGGGTGTCCACACTTTGAGCGACGTGCTCCATTTTCAGTAATGTGCATGAAATGTGCTACATTTTGTTTGCATGTGAAACGTGCTGCATTGTGGCCACAGTTTTATAAGAATTTGAAAATATCTAAATGGCTGCTCCAGATTAAGAACACAAATCTTTGCACCTCTTATTAAATAAGCCCTTGTGCTTTACTACCGAGGAACACTAGCTACAGTACAGATCATGAGAACTGAAAAAAATTTTTAAAAAATGAAAGATTATACATTTTTTTGCATTTTTCTATGAATCCAAAGCACAATGCTAGGAAACTAATTAATTTAGACATTTATTGCAGTCTTCTGGAGCCAAACATGGTGTTTCACCTACAAGAATAGGATTTTAAACTATTAAGGTTTTAGTCAATGAGATAATAAGTTAAGGTTTTATATAATGGTGAAATTGGATTACACTGCACATAAATCACAGATTGTTTTAAATGTTATATTTATGCACAGGACACTTTATATTTCCATACCGTTGTATAACACTATTTATAATTACTAGAATTGTTTTAACCATGGGCATTTTAAAAGATATTATGTAATATAATGTATTGGATATGCACTTAATATAAACAAGTTGATAAATTATGATTGATTGTTCACAATGGGCAAGGAAAATCATACTCCACTATTTTTAAACAGATGGTTCACAATAGAAAAGAAGAAATGAACTTGTGGTGCAATACAATTTGGAATACATGGACTGTTGATTGAGGTGCAATACAATTTGGAACACATGGAACTGTTGATTGAGGGTGGTGCTTAGTAATGTATTTAAACAGGATGTTACACGTTTGTAAGTTGCTTGAGAAAGGATCAAAATTGATCCGAAACATGTCGCAATAAACTTATTCACTTTAGCAGTAAACCACTGCATGTACGTCTCCTCACTCAGTCTTGGATTACTTGGACCGTGTAGGATAAGATGGCTAAAAGTCCACAATACTTACCCTCTTCAAGTAGTACAACCCCTTTATGAGGCAGCTTGAGGACTCAGCAGTCACTAGAAATTAAAGGGGAACTGTGGTCCAAAATAGACTTTAGGTAAATTGATAGGAATTGCTCTCCTGAGAATTTTTGCAATTAATTTTCATTGTTTATTTTGCATAGTTTTGAAGATATTTACAATTTTGTGTGTGATATGACAGCAGCATCACCAGGTCCCCTGCACTTCCTGCTTCCTGCTCTGAAACCATGTCAGTCAATCTGCCCTTTGTCTCCTCCTCCCCTTTGCAGACCCCCTGGTCCCTCCCACTCATGGACCCCATGGTCCCTCCAGTTGCAGGCCCCCCTTGGCCCATTCTCTTACAGCCCCATGTGGCCCCGCCCACTTGCAGGTGCCATGGTCCCGCCCACTCACAGCTGCCTAGGCCTCGGCTACTCAGGGTGTCTTAGCCCCGCCACCAAGTTACACACACCCCCCCCTACAGAAAACTCTGTGGAAATAGCCTTTTAAGGCAGAGTGAGAACTCTGCCTGAAAAGGCTGTTTTTCACATAGTGGGAGAGAAGGGCTGTAGATTCCCTTACCTAATCTGTCAGGACTTCACAGCAGAGAGGAGGAGGGACTTCCTGTCTCCCTCACACACTGAGGGAGTCTGAGGCTGTGCTCGCCGGCGGCACTGTGCAGGAGAAGCCTTAGGAATGTCACATGTCAGTATCCCACCCATTAACTTTCTGGTCAGTCATTTCTTTATGTGGAGCATGTAGAGGGGTGGTTGATGGCTCGTGTTGAAGGTAGCAAACCGGCCTTTCATTTAAACTCAACCACAGTTCCCCTTTAAAGCAGCCATCATGGTACTCATCAGGGCCAGCAGCAGTTAAGCTGAAGATCTATCTTTAGGGACACTCAGGGTTATTCAATAAAAGTTCTTATCGTTTAAAATGGTGTTAATTTTGCCCCAAATAATCAGATGTTAGCTTTCAAATGCTAAATAAGATCTGATTGGCTGGGGCAAATTTAGCCCCATTTTAACAATAAGAACTTTTATTGAATCTCCCTGATTGTGTAACAAATTTTGCTAATTGGGGTTTTGAGAAGGGGACTCACCTAAAGATAATATTTATAGTATATTAAAACAAAGTTAATAGGGTAATATTTCTCTTTAAAATACACAGTAGAATGTATTTTTTTCCGAATAAACATTAGGTTGGGTACACACGGTAGGACTTTTTGTCCCGACCGAGCGTTCGCTGCGGCCGGGATAAATGACTGTCGGACGTGGCAATAGTGGCTGCGGCCGACAATTCGCATAACCGATCGTACGGTCCCACAAAAATAACCCACTGTTTTCCCCTACCACCACAAGTTTAGGATGCTGCTTGCTACACCACAAAAACACAGAAGAAATTTAAGTGGCTAGAAGTATTTTTTTTACGTTCCTTGGTTTCCTGTCTGTATCTTTTAAAGGGTATGTCCACCTCCAAACTAAAATTTAACCCACTACCGGCCCCACTGTGTAGTTACATCTCTGCTCAAAAAGGTTCTCCTGCAATGCTTGTTCAAAGTCTGGGAAACTGAAGAGCTGTCTTCCTGCCCAAAGGTTTCTACCTCTCCTGTTGCCCCCAGGAGGTAGTGTGACATGCACAGGGGAGCCCATTCTCCCCCCCCCCCCTTTTCCACCCTCCATCCGTATCCATCCATTGCACCTAGCATAAAAAGCTTTTGAAATTATGTACGTTACCTCTGCCCACCCCCAACCGCTGTATTAGTTTGTTAAAAAAAGATTTAGAACTCTTACATGCCCTCGTTCCCGAGGGCAGGGGTAACCTTCATAAAAGCTATTTTTTTTGTAAAGGCTGGAGATGCTCTTTAAGTACAGTCGAATAATATGGCTGCTCTGGTCTCTCACTTTTCTGTCGGCTGCTGCTTTTTAAATGGCTATCAGCATGCACATTCCCTGGATTGCTACTTCCAGTGCATCAAACATCAGAGGGGAAGACGAAAGGGAATAGAACGGCACCACAGATTCTATTCTTATCCAGACAGACATGTACTAAAACTATTTCTGTATTCCAATAACATATGGTCAGGTTAAGCCAGTGCTACTCATGAAGGAAAATAAATCAGACACACTAGCAGACATCCCACCTTGCCGAACCTGGCTTCCGGGCAGGGTGGGGAGAAGGAGGCGTGGCTGAGTGACGTGACGTCACTGACGTCACTAGAGGGGCGGGTGGGGCGGAGTCAGGGGAGGGGCAAGTTACGCCCCTAGCCACGTCTCTAACATCACGTTAGAGGCGTGGCTAGGGCGTAACTGGCCGTGTGCGTAATTTACGTCACATAGGAGGCGTGGCCAGAAGAAAGAAGGCAGGAGGTGGACTCTCAGTTAGGTTCGGGTCACAGGAGTTTGGGGTGGTCTCGCGGGTGTGCGGGAGACCACCCCAAAATCCGGGAGACTCCAGCGACTCCCGGGAGGGGTGGGATGCCTGCACTAGACACCCTTAATCATAGAATCCTGAACAATAGCCCTACCCAAACATTTAAAAACATACGGAGTGATGCATGGAGAGCCACTATCGACTGATTGCTACAGTCACATATCGCCTTTTCATGCATTACGAAATGGAGTGTCATCCTCTGGACTTAAACGCCAGCTATTGTCTTCCGTTAAAAAGTCCGTAACGGTAATGCGCTATAGGAATATGGCATTGCTTGAGGTGCCTGCATAGTTAACCTCCGCGTTAACCACACAGGCGCCGCAATGATGGAGTTTAAGTCACGCTTACTGATATAACATTGGTTATTGTGCCTTTTAACTCCATTTTCGGCCACTGCGCCTCTTGGTGCATCTGCCTGTTAACATCCAATCAAATCACAGGATATTTTAACTCTCCGTTTACCTAATTTTCCTTTTAAAGGCATACGTCATCACATTTATTCCCCTTTGATGTTTTCAGAATGCCCAAAACAGAGTGAGAGTGAGCAATATCACAATAAACCTATTACTTCACCAGACGGACTGCGTCCGTGGATCCTGTTATGTAAGGCTGGGTACACACCGTTAGATTCATCGTCCTGACCATTCGCCACTTCCAAACGGTCGACCAGGACAAAAGACTGACGGTCTTGGAAAAAGTAGCAGCCGAGCGCACGTTCCATAGAGGCCGTGGTTTACGGACGCATCCGATTGCTCGTTTGTCGTCCGATTGAACGGTTGGTCATGGCCAGCCCAGGTAACCATTAATCTGTCACTCATCCTAAATTATTATTAGGATTACAGTACTAGATACATATTGTGAGGATGGAAAGACACTGTAACTACTGATCCTTTGTTAGAGATTACAGGAATCATCCAGTCAAAATCCATCCATTTTGTTAATAAATACATACCCCATGTGGCTAGAAACACACCCTGGACTACGATAACCACAATGCCGTGCGGTAGCTTTATAGTCGCATAGCTATGACGCCAGGTAAGCGTGGATGTTGGTATAGAGACAGTGCAGTAGATAAGGAGGGAAAGGAACTGAACGCGAAGGAAGGACGAGGTTGAGTGCACCAGTTTTTCTGTCCGTCCTTCCTATTTTTGGTGGACAATATTAAACTCCCAGCAATGGCTCTTACTGGACCCCTGAAAGTGTGTATAGTGGGTTCGGGAAACTGGTGAGTAGTGAGTCTGATGTGCAGGTGGTGGGGATAATGGATGTTATAGGGTTGGGGCATGTGGATGTGGGGCGATTAGGGATATGGGGCTATGGTGAGGTTGGGGGCAAGGGGATATGGAGCTATGGTGGGGTTTGGGGGCATGGGGATATGGGAGCTATGGGGGGGGGTTGGGGGCATGGGGATATGGAGCAATGGGGGTGGGGGCATGGGGATATGAGCTATGGTGGGGTTGGGGGCATGGGGATATGGAGCTATGGTGGGGTTGGGGGCATGGGGATATGGAGCTATGGTGGGGTTGGGGATATGGAGCTATGGTGGGTTGGGGGCATGGGGATATGGAGCTATGGGGGATTGGGGCATGGGTATGAAGCTATGGGGGGTGGGGGCATGGGGATATGAAGCTATGGTGGGGTTGGGGGCATGGGGATATGAAGCTATGGTGGGGTTGGGGCATGGGGATATGGAGCTATGGGGTGGGGTTGGGGCATGGGGATATGGAGCTATGGTGGGGTTTGGGGGCATGGGGATATGGAGCTGTGGTGGGGTTGGGGCATGGGGATATGAAGCTATGGTAGGGTTGGGGGCATGGGGATATGGAGGCTATGTTGGGGGCATGGGGATATGGAGCTATGGTGGGGTTGGGGATATGGAGCTATGGTGGGGTTGGGGCATGGGGATATGGAGCTATGGTGGGGTTGGGGGCATGGGGATATGGAGCTATGGTGGGGTGGGGGCATGGGGATATGGAGCTATGGTGGGTTGGGGGCATGGGGATATGGGGCTATGGTGGGTTGGGGGCATGGGGATATGGAGCTATGGTGAGGTTGGGGGCATGGGGATATGGAGCTATGGTGAGGTTGGGGGCATGGGGCTATGGTGGGGTTGGGGGCATGGGGCTATGGTGGGGTTGGGGCATGGGGATTTGGGGGGGATTGGGGCTATGGTGGGGTTGGGGATATGGGGGGTTGGGGCTCGGGGATATGGGGACGGAGGGGTTGGGGCTAGGGGGGTTGTGCATGGGGATATGGGGGATTGGGGCATGGGTATATGGGGCCCGGGGGGGTTGGGGGCAAGGGGGGTTGGGATATGGGGCTGGGGGGCATTTGGGCTATGGTGTGGTTGGGGGCATGGGGATGGAGCTATGGTGGGGTGGGGGCATGGGGATATTGGTGGGTTGGGGCATGGGGATATGGGCATGGGATATGGGCCGGGGGGGTTGGGATATGAGGCTGGGGGATTTGGGGCTATGGTGGGTTTGGGGGCATGGGGATATGGAGCTATGGTGGGGTTGGGGGCATGGGGCTATGGGGGGGTTGGGGGCATGGGGCTATGGGGGGGTTGGGGCATGGGGCCGGGGGGTTGGGGCATGGGGGTATGGGGCCGGGGGGTTGGAATATGAGGCTGAGGGATTTGGGGCTATGGTGGGGTTGGGGGCATGGGGGGGTTGGGGCTATGGTGGGGTTGGGGCTATGGTGGGTTGGGGCTATGGTGGGGTTGGGCTATGGTGGGGTGGGGCTGTATGGGGCTGTGTGGGGTTGGGGATGGGCGTGGTGGGGTTGGGGGCATGGGGATATGTGGGCTATGGTGGGGTGGGGGCATGGGGATGCGGGGGGCTGATGGTGGGCTGGGGGCATGGGGATGCGGGGCTATGGGGGGGGGTTGGGGCATGGGGCTATGGGGGGGTGGGGGCATGGGGATATGGGGCGGGGGGGTTGGAATATGAGGCTGGGGGATTTGGGGCTATGGTGGGGTTGGGGGCATGGGGATATGGGGCTATGGTGGGGTTGGGGGCATGGGGAAGGCGGGCTATGGTGGGGTTGGGGGCATGGGGGCGGGGCTATGGGGGGGTTGGGGCATGGGGATATGGGGCCGGGGGTGGGTGGGGCTGGGGAGTATGGGGCCGGGGGGTTTGGAATGAGGCTGGGGGATTTGGGCTAGGTGGGGTTGGGGGCATGGGGATATGGGGCTATGGTGGGGTTGGGGGCATGGGGCTATGATGGGGTTGGGGGCATGGGGCTATGGTGGGGTTGGGGGCATGGGGCTATGGCTGGGGGCATGGGGCTATGGTGGGGTTGGGGGCATGGGGATGTGGGGCTATGGGGGGTTGGGGGGCATGGGGATGTGGGGCTATGGTGGGGTGTTTGGGGCATGGGGATGTGGGGCAAGGTGGGGGTGTTTGGGGCATGGGGATGTGGGGCCAAGGTGGGGGTGTTTGGGGCATGGGGATGTGGGGCCGAGGGGGGGGGGGGGTTTGGGGCATGGGGATGTGGGGCCGGGGGGGGGGGGTGTTTGGGGCATGGGGATGTGGGGCCCGGGGGGGGGGGTTTGGGGCATGGGGAGTGGGGCCGGGGGGGTGTTTGGGCATGGGGATGTGGGCCCGGGGGGGGTGTTTGGGGCATGGGGATGTGGGGGCCCGGGGGGGGTGTTTGGGCATGGGGATGTGGGGCCGGGGGGGGGGGTGTTTGGGGCATGGGGATGTGGGGCCGAGGGGGGGGGGTTGGGGCTTGGGGATATGGGGCTGCGGGGGGGGGTTGGGGATATTGGGCCATGGGGGTTGGGGCATGGGGATATTTCTGGGGAATTTGCCTGTATGAATATCTTGCTTGTGTATATTGAATTCTAGAATTGCAGGTAATACATAATGTATCTAGCTTTATAAACCAGTCTATCTTGTAAATCAAGGAAGCAAGCATTGTGGTTTTATAAACATTGTGTATTCGGGCTATTAACAGGTCAAGACAAATCCCTGTATTAACTATATCCACAGAAATTATAATTTTATCTGTGAGTCAGATTTATTGTAAAGGATAATGCTTATAATTTTCTTGTGCGTATTAAGTTTATTAATTATTATAATGCTATTTTTAATATAGTAAAACTTTGGACAATATTGGCCAAGGATCTTGTTTTTGTGTAAATAAAACCTTTGCCTGATCTTTCTTGCAGGACAAGGATTCAAAGGATTGAGCAAAGTTAGGTTGTCTTTTGTCTCCATTTGTCATTTACTTAAGGCTCGTACACACGTACGATTTCAAGGCACACTGATGACAAACGCCCGTTTTGGCTGATAATCGTACATCTGTATGCGTTTGGTCAGGCGTCATTCCTTAAACCGCCATGGCATGGGTTTTTACGCTGATTTACCCTCTTGATGGCCTTTATTTTATTGCCTCCTTAGTGATTCTTAGAAACGGTAAACTGAATATAGAATGATTACACTTTTTTTTAATTGTCTGCAGGGGTTCTGCTGTGGCCAAAATTATAGGGAGCAATGTAAAAGGTCTGAAGAAATTTTCACCCATGGTTAATATGTGGGTGTTCGAAGAAAACATCAATGGAAGAAAACTAACAGAGATCATTAATACAGAACATGAAAATGTTAAATATCTACCAGGACACAAGTTGCCAGAGAATGTGGTATGGATTGTTGTAATTTAAAGTTGTAAAGCTTTCCAAAAAGTGCTTGACATAAAAAAAAAAAATATATATATATATTTCTGGGTGTATGTTGTTTTAAAAGGGCATGTCCGCCCCTTGTACTACTAAAATTTAAGGAAGCTCCTTCGGTAATGGCCACCAGGCATTAACTGTGATTGATGGTTGTTAAAAGTAGAAGGGAGTTTAATTTCTCAGTCTGGGTGCTTCATTTAAAATTGTAAGTAAGATGAACTGGGGTTTTGGGGGTGCCCTATAACATATTATGTTTTAGTACAAGGGGTAGACATTCCCTTTAATTAAAATAAAATGTACCCTGGGTTTTGATAAACACTGTTTTTGTTCTCCAGGTTGCTGTACCAGACCTCAGTGATGCAGTGAAAGAAGCTGACCTGCTAATCTTTGTCATTCCACACCAGTTTATACATAAAGTCTGCCAGGAGATCTCTGGAAAAGTCCATAAGAAAGCACTTGGGTTGACGCTTATAAAGGTGGGAACAATAATGGTTTATTGTGCATACAGAGGAAATTGTGTTATGGTTTTTTACTCATTTTTTTGTTTATGATAGTAATAAGAGGTTTGTGACTTGTACTGTACTAATGGTTCTCTATAAGGACATATGATTACTCAAATGTATTGTGAGATATTCCAAGGTGAGAACTAAACTTCTCTGTCTGAGAAGTTCATACAGCTGATGTTTATTTAGTTCATATGCTACTAGGGTCTGATGAATCGGCTTACCTCACCTGTCATTAGATGACGTGTGGATTATTTGATCTGTACATCATGGAGGTAAACTTATGCTTCATTTCAACCTGTACATTAAAAAAGCTATAATAGGGCATCTAGTTTAACCTTGAGTAACTACCATTTAAACTATGCTGCATAAATTTTGTAACATGGTGATGGAAAATGCTTTATAGTAGAATTCTTAGCAAATAACGCCTGCATGGCAGCTCCCACAATTTAAGCAGCTCGAAATGTATTGCTCTTGTATCTTCATTTATTTATAAAAAACATTGTCATACCAATATTAAAGGTGTATATTGATGAATGAATGTTCTGAGATAAGTTGTGTGTATCTGTTATTACGTCTATCTTACAGGTTTGAGGTGTCAGTTTAGATAGGTAATATATATTCATAATCTTAAGAACAATTGTGGCAGATGATGGATGACATTTCTTTTTGGGCAGGAAACAAATGGAATGACTGATCTCTCAAATAATGGGATGTCAGTGGTGTGTAATAGGAACAATAATGGTTTCATTTTCTTGCCCAATATGCCTAGAATTTTTGATTGGTAGATTAAAAACAATCCCCCAAACTAACTTTTGCTGTAGTGTAGGGTACCCCAACCCACCCCCAACAGCCATGTTGGTTTGTTAAAAAAAAAGCCACAGAAATAGACTTACCATGCTTCGTTCTCACGGCTCTCTGTTCCATTGAAACTCCATTCCCGGAAGTATTAATAGGTTCGGGACCGCCAGCATTGTCTCCTGGGAGGACCGCTCCAGAAGGTCAAGGAAGCAGCAGGGACTGGATGGCACACATTCCTACTCTTCACTTTCTGATCAGCCAAAATATTGTACTGATTGACTTGGCTGAAATGTTGGCTCATGTGTATTGGGCCTTGGCATATGCGAGTAGTGTCTTACTATACATTCATTGAAGCCTGTCATCCAGACTGAGGTCCTGTAATAGCATGCTTCTTCCCGAGAGAATTTTAGATTACATTAACTTTTATAAATTCATTGGCACAAAAAGTGCTGATTAGAATAAACTAACTTTTTTTTTTCTTAGCAATTCCTAGCCAGAGATATACCTAAATAAAAATATTTACTGATATATTTTACGAACTTGCAGTTACTTTTAACTTTACTCCCCTTGGCATCAAAAGGTATAAAGTAGATGAAAGGACTGCTCCTCTCTGCTGGGTTAAAGCACACTGAGCATACTTGAATCTGTGTTGGAAAGGAAAGAAGGGGTTTGAAGTGACTTAAGGACTAAGGGTGAGGCCACACTGCAACGCACAGGAATCGCGCACAAAATCGCGAGCGTTATCGCACGCGATTGTGTGCGCGATTCTTGCGCGTTTTGCGCATGCGTTTTCGCCTTTTCACGTTATGGAAACGCATGCGTTAACGCACCAAAAATGGTGAACGCATGCGTTACCATAACGCGAACGGACGCGCAATCGCATGCGCATCGGAAATCGCGGGAATTTTTGCGTTCCCGCGATTTCCATTTTAGCGAAAAACGCGGGCGCAAACGCGCGAAAAACGCGCTAGTGTGGCCTAGCCCTTACCTCCACCCAGACTTATTTCTATTGGGTAAAAGGGGGATCGCCATCCTGTGGGCCTCCAATCTTTGAAAACTACAACTCCCACCATTCCCCTGCACTACAATAGCAGTTATGGAATGATAAAATTTGGTCGTTCTTAAACATTTGGCAGCTCTAAAAATGCGGGGTAAAATGTGTTTAAATTGAAAGTACTTGAAAGCCTATCTCTCTTATCTGTGTTTTTCAGTTGGCAAATTGCAATAACTTCTGTCAGTTATGCGAAGGAGGAAAATATAATAGATTAATATATTTGTTTATTCATTAAATCATTGTGACTAAATTAGATTCATAATTATAATCCTAATACACTCTTAAGCTTTATTAAAAAAAGTTAAGAAATTAGCAAGCATTAGCCCTAGAATAAAGATTTAGAATGATTATATAAATTAAATGGTAATTGTGCAGTGCTTGAGCTTGCCATTTTTATTGATCTCAAATCGTTAAAGAATGAATCTATTTTAACCTGACTGAGGAATACTAAGTAAAACTGTATGAGCAGCTGTTGGTGTAGAGTCCTCTTGGCCATGTAATCAGTCAGGTCCACCTACATGTAAATGATGGTTTATTTATTCTAATTTTATCAAGCCAAGTGACTAAATATAAAGGTTTTAGAACAGTGCTGTATACTGTTGGCATCTTGCATATGCCGGAACAACCACGTCTTTCCTACAATAAGTCAATGTACCTCTGGCTGGGGTGACCAAATTGTAAAAAAAAATGAACACTAAAATTATTTGGCCAAAAGAAATTTACCGTATTTTTCTGTTATATTTTTACACACACATATATAATTATGAAGAATTGGCTCACAGGTAGGTGTTTCATGGAAAAGAGCAGGGATAGCACCAACAAACATCAACTTTTAGCATTTCCGAAGCTACAAAGATCAGTTTGGACCCACATTACACAGAATTCACCTGAGCATAATGTGTAATTTAGACATTCATAAGTTAAATCTCATTCCCTTGACACTGGGAAAGCTGTGTGTGTGGTGTTTAGCTGTGTTAGGATAGGCACTACAACCGCGTCTGCTGTGTTGCTTTCTCTATTTATATAAATCACTAATTCTAACTAGTAAATAACAATTGTGATGATGCAGGCTTTTATTACAAAAACAAGTGACTGATAAACTCCTTAAACCTCTGAGCATATAAACCTCTTTTTCTTGTCCTAAAACTGACCTTGTTTGTTTGGAAAGGAACAGCTGGACATGGGCCAGCAGTACACTGTTCCAGACAGTCTGTTTGCTAAATGAGGAGTAAGAGGGCCCAGCCAACATTGTTCACATCTGTAAACTTTCCTTTATGCAACAGAATGTTTTTAACTAAGGGTGCCTTGATTTAACTCCCATTGGCAAAATTAATTCTGTAGACCGTATCTAGATAAGCTACAATATAATCCCTTGTTGTCCTGTGTCTGTGAAATCCAAAAATGCAAATACAAAAAGAATTCTTTATCATAACCCTTCTAACTATTTCAATGTAAGCATAAAAACTCTTTACCTTTTTTATATTTTTTTTTTTTCTTATAGGTAACTTTTTCTTTTCAATTTTGGAAATCAATGTGTGTTTTATTTTTTAATGGAATCAGGGTATAGATGAAGGACCAGAAGGACTCAAGCTGATTTCTGATATTATCCGTGAAAAGATGGGTATTGACACTAGCGTGTTGATGGGAGCAAACATTGCAAATGAAGTTGCAGCAGAGAAATTCTGTGAGACTACTATAGGTAATACACAAACTATGGCTGCAAAAATCTCTGTTATGATGTCACTGGGCCCTGACATGATACATGTTAGTATGGCTCTGAAAGTATCGCTGAGGTATAAGGCTTCATTTGGCCATGTAGAAATGAACACTATATTTGAAGCATTTAATTGTAGTGTTTAAAGTGTATGTGATCTATGTATGTTCACTTAACATATTTACATTGGTTTGTACTGTATTGCATTAAGTAATCTTCATATTACAAGGAGGTGTGCCATATATGGCAAGTCCACCAGTCAAACACAAATTGTTTATATGTAAATCACACTTAACTATTTATCTTCAACTTTCTAAATTTGTACCAATCCATCAAATGACTGCCATACTCCCTACAATTGCGGCTGACTCCCTATACTTTGGTACAAGGAGCCGACCGCTAATGAGGAAAATTTTCCGTCCGAAACAATAGTTCCAGATGCGGAACATTCATTGGAAACTATAGTTTTGTCCATACGCATTAAACCAATTAAAGGGACAATCCCGTCAGTACAGACGGAATTGGTCTGTTATTGGGAATGTGTGCACCCAGTTTAAGTCTTAACACATTGTAAACGTCAAACTGGCAACCCAATTACAGACAGATCAATCGGTACAAGGGAGTAATTCAGAAATCATTAGACACTCATGTCTCTTGCTGCCAGCTCCTTATTTAATCTCGGTACTGTGATTTGCTGTGCTTGTTATCGAATCCTTCTGACACACTTATTTCTTAGTTTTCCACATCACTTAAAAAATTATGTTTATAGAAAGACCAATCTCTGGATTTATTCTTTCCCTACCATATACTCAACACTTGCCTTTTAATAAATCAAAATGTATACTCCCTCAGTAATGGAAGTCCTCCCTGACTGAAGAAAGATCATAGCTGTAACACAGTACCGCAGTTTATGGTTGGTGTGACCTAGAATCAAACTACACATCTGAAGCCTGCTTTTACCATGTTGAACAATCCAAATAGTTTGATCTGCCTAGACTTTGGCAACAAACTTCATAGAACTGCCATAAATCTAAGTACACCAGGTACAGCCAATGTAAACTTTTATTTGGCAAACAGGGTTTTCAGAAGCATCTGTTCTGGATTACCAAGTAATGGCTCCTTTTAATTCTGGCTTCTGTTTTGGATATATATTACCTTACAAATTCTGGTCTTCCTCTGTAACCAAATGGCTGCATCTACTTTTATAATAATAAGGAAAGCATTTAGCTGTACCATTCACTGGAGTGAATAAAACTAATTTCTGGTCAGTATGAAAATATATTCCAAACTGAAAGGTAAAGGCTTGACTTTCCTTGCACGTTATTTCATCCCATCTACTTCTTATGCCTTAAGAAATGACAATTAGGAAATGTAATGGTCCAACTATTCAATTTCATGCTTTCCAGATAAGGCAATAATCATAGTTGCATAAATGTACTAGGTTTATTAACATGTACATTACCGTTTAAAGCCTTAAGGTATTTTACAATTTACATTCTAGGTCACTTAAATTTATTTCAATTTATTTGGGTTTTCCAATGTCTCTAAGATGTCTAGTAAATGGATTGCAATGGAACCCATTTTGTCTGGTTCTGTGGTTAAAGGGCATGTCCACCCATCAACTAAAATTTGCCCTGCCGTTGAGCCCATTATGTAGTGTTAAAAGACCCCTACCTTTCTATTATGTTGCATATGGTTGTCCCCCAAGGCCTGAATAAAATACAGAAAACTGAAGAGTAGGAAGCCTCTTTGTGTGTAATCAGTTTCTGCCTCTTCCTGCATCTCAGAGGTTTGTGGCATGCGCAGTGAAGAGTTGCCACCCCTTGCATTTTAAGACTTGAACATGTATAAAATCTACAAAACAAATGGCTTGTTAGCATTTCCTTTAGAAACATTGTGCAGGCTGCATTGATTTCAGTGTAGCCATACAGCATAAATTAAATAAAATGGCACTGGTACTTCAGCATGTAGATTTCTGCTGTCCATTTAAAGGGCAGCTAAAACCTCAAAACAATACAGAATCAAAAGGCAATCTTTTGAACAATTGATACCATCCTCCTGATTCTGTAATATATTAAAAGCATGAGTTGCCCTATTAATAGAAAGTAATCCCACACAGTAACCCCCAGTTCCTTGGCATAGTTGCCTTCTCCTCACACCACTTCAATCCGGCTCCATGGCCGCTCGCTTCTGCGCCGGGAAGTGAGGCCAGCGCCGAGTAGTGATGTCAGCCACCAGAAGAGTGGAGAATCGAGCAGTAAGCGGAGGTGAGTGGCCCGAGTATAAGTCGAAGTTAGATTTTTTTTTTTTTTTTTAGGCTATTTTTATAGCCTAAAAACCTCTACTAATACTCGACTATATACGTTAAATGCTTTTATCTGTGAAATACATCCCAAAGCTCAGAAAATGCTTGGGAAGAGAGCTGGTGAACAATGAGCTGTGGAGCTTTAAGCTCATTGGTAAAGAATGAGCATTTGCAGATCACTTTTGTTTTTGTTCCTTTTAACAACATCGTTGCCATTAATGCGAAGTGTGAATGACCAACGTTTTACATCTTGGCACTTTAAAGAAAGAGCTAGTGCCCAGTTTTTAATGAGAGATATCCGAAACCTAGGTATATTTATTGTTTTTTGTTTGTTTTTTTTTAGTAGTTGGCTAACGGGGTGCCCAACCATGGCCGTTCATGATAGTCTTCTACATGGATTCGAATGAAGGTTTTTCTCTCTAGATTTTGCCCGGCCATGTGCTCTTAATGCCCTATGTATTGTTGTGTTGTTGGACTTCCTGATTGTAGATTGGGTGTCAAAGTACACAATTTTAAAGGGCATGTCCACCCCAAAACTATAATCCCCCCCACTACTGGCCCCATTGTGTAGTTTAATCCTTACCTCACATCCCAGCTCATCTGGTTTCTCCTGTAGTGTCCCCCCCCCCCCAAGTCCCAAAAACTGCCCACCAGGAGGTTGTAGTTTTCAAACATCTCAAGTTGCAAATACTTACAAATAAGAGTAAAACCTTCTTTATTTGTGCATACTGTATGCACAAATATAGGAGGATTTACCCCTATTTGCAAGTATTTGCCACTTAAGATGTTTGAAAACTACAACTCCCACCAATAAAGCATGCTGGGAGTTGTAGTTTTCAAACATCTTAAGTGGCAAATACTTGCAAATAGGGGTAAAAAAAAAAGGCTGTGGAGCGAGGATGCGGATCGAGCGGCCGCCGGACAAGGTAGGGGAAACATTGACTTGAGTATAAACCGACTCGAGTAAATACGGTACCTAAAATGAGAGAGCTTCCCGAAGAATTACTAAAAATGCATGGGAAAGTAAACGGTGCCAGGTTAGAAAACACAGTTTTTTTTGTTTGGTTTTTTTTATTTAGGTTACAGAAATAAGACCAGATTTATTAGAGCTTGCATAAAACCCTAATAAAATAACTTAAATCTTTAATGCTTTGTTTATTTCCTGTTTCCCATGGTCCTTTTCTGCTGGTGATGACAAAGATTTGGCTTAAAGGGAGGTGCTACCAGGAGTAGAGGAGTTTGGGGAACAGTGGAGGAGCAGCACCTACAAACCCATGTTCTTAGGCAAACTATGGCATCTCTAAGGTTACAGATATAGCTGTTTCAGTCCTCATTATGCAGGGAATGGATGAAACTTAAATTAATACTAGAATTTCAATATACTTTAAAGATGTACCCAAACTGCAGCTTCTAACTTTCTGTAATGAGGTAATTCAATGAATTCTTATAATATTTTCTTAATCAAAGGGAAATTGACTTTCATAAAAACAACAAAAATCATTAAAAGTGGACTCCCATTTTACATTCCAAAACATGATTCAGTCATTCAGTATGTGATTTCAGCAATGCTGGGTAGACTCAAAGCTCACACCCCATACTGGAAGAAGAAAACTCTATTTTACTACATGTGACTTTCAAAACTAAACAAAGTAAACTATTATTTCTGCTAAAGAGAAATAATAAATATAGTTTTTAGGGATATAAAATGTACACTGCAAGCTACAAATCCTAAAATAAGTTGAATATTTTTTTATGTGTGAGGAAGCAGAATGTGGTTAACAAAGATTTTTTTATTTTTATATTATGACTCTTCTCTACAATATGCTCTCAAGATACATAGATTGCAATTGTGACTTATTAATCCTCCTGCTGTCCAAGTCACTAGTTTAGTCATCCTTGGTGTGCTTGATCGGGAAGCAAGAGAGTAGCTGACAATCCCGTTTATTTTCATTTTCTTCTAGTGAATGCTAGCAGTTAATAGATTTTACTTTTAAAGGGGAGATCCAGCCCTAAACTTACCACTCCTTCCTTCTAACATGACCAGAGTGAGATCATGCTAAATACTTGCCTAGTAAAGGGAGTAGGCTGGAACAGACCAGAAAGCTCTACTTTGTGTAGTCAGGCCACCAGCCAAAGACAGGGCCAGAGCAGACTGGGGGAGCTCTTCTGGGTTGGTTTAGGATTGTAAATTGCACAAATATATCTTTGCTTATAAATTACTTAGAAAGGCAAGTCATAGACGTAGGTTTCTTGCAAAAGGCTGGGCAGCTGATGACTCCTAGTCCAATCCACTTCTCCTGTGCTGACACCACCAGTCTGATAATAGCTGGAACATAGGCACACCAGCACCTGAAGCTTTTGCTTCAATCTGTGTGTAAAGGGAGGTTGTATAATTTGCAGTGAGAGCAAATGACATTACAGCGTTTTTATACAATTAAGTGCCCTAGATAACTATTTCAAATGCGTTTAAGCCTCCTTTTACTTTTTCTGCATAAAAGATGAAAATAACCTTACTAGCTACATTACTTTTCCCTTTCATCCCCTGCTGCATGAAAGCTCTGAGAATAAAAGCCTACAGAATTTAAATTAACTTTTTAGAAAACCATTAATCTCAGAAGGTTTAATGTTCTAGCTTTTGTAAGACACCCCTGCCTCCAGATTTCTTTATTGTAGAAGGAAAGGTGCCTTTTAGGTTTCTATTCTAAAATATATTTTTTTTTTTAAAGTAGAACTGACAAGTAATGCTCTGTTTAAACAATTGCCAATCTAATGTTTATGATAGTATCGGATCCTACACAAATGTGTTTATTTTTATCATGCTTTTGTGCATATTAAATCTTGGTATGCCTACACAATTGGTTAGGCCGGAAAAATATATAATCTAATAATAATAATCTAATCTTTGTCTAGTTTGGCATAAAGCAAGGTATATGATAAAAGATGTTTTTTCCCTTTTAAGGTGTATAATGTAGTAAGTGTTAAGACCTGTTACATAATTTCTGAAGAAAAGCAGAAGTTGAATTTTTAACTTATAACTTGTGTTAGTGTGCACAGTTTGTGGTGACTGGTGCTGCTGATTATATTCCAATATACAGTCAAGAATCGCCGCTCAACACGTCTTCCTAAAGTGCTTATTTATTAATAAAGAGTGCATAGTGCAAAACAGCAGCAACATTCCAGCCCTTGTGTATAGGCCTTTATCAAGCTTGATAAATATATAATTTTGCAACTTTGGAAATAAATGTGATGTTGAAAGGGGGGACTTGATGTAACAAGATTGAATTTAAACCTATAAACATTTTAATGTAAGCAGAATTTACATGTAACCATTAAAATAGCAAAACGTGTTAAGAATTAAATCATTAATGGTGTGAAAAAGGTATATAACCTCATGTATTGCTATGCCAATTCAAAGTTCTCTGAAGAGCTTACAGCTATTCATGGAATCGACAGAATCTGAAGCAATCAATTAATTTGTTACCTTTTATTTTGACATTGTATATTTAATTTTTTTTTCTGGGATTCATATATGCCTTACATGAGTTACTTTTTCAATGATTTTAAATGCAGACATACAGTAGTGGTTACTGCAAGGTGTACACTAACACTTTCCTTTGCGCTGAGTTCTGTTTTTATTTTTTATCACCGCAACTTACTGGTAGTACTGGTGTTTCTTAAAAAGATGGAAAATGCTGCTTTAATACAAGACATTACATAGTACATTTATGGGTCTTCAGAGGGAGAAATTATATATTCACCATTTCTAAGATAATTTCCCACTGATATTGTGTGTTTGCACAGGCAGATTCCATAATAACAAGTAAGCAGGAAAATGGCACAATGAAAATGGTGATCAGATTTATTTTTTTCCACTGTTTTATAAAACTGTTTTATAAAAAGTGTTATAACTAGAAAACTGTAATATTGTGTACTAGCCCAAACCTGTGAAACACCAATACTCCCTGATGTAATTGAGGAATTGGTATTTCAGGGACTGACATTTGCTTAAAAATATTAACCCAGCAGGGTTTCTGAATCCATAAAAATTTATATCAATTCATTTATTAATTACGTTTTTCGTTTCTATTTACTGCAAAATGAATATTTTTTTTGAATTGGCCCACAGAGCACACCTAAAATTCTATGCAACCCTGGTGCAGCAACAGCAATTAAAATATTTTTTTGCAATTTGCGATTGTGCAATATTACATCCCCTCCTCAATGTAATTATAATGTCCTCCTATTTTTGTATTCCTCCTTAGGTAGTAAAAACCTTGAGCATGGCCTGCTTTTTAAGGAACTTTTACAGACTCCAAATTTTCGCATCACTGTGGTGGAAGATGTTGATACAGTAGAATTATGTGGGGCCTTAAAGGTAAAATCAATTTTATTATAGGGCAAACATTAAAAGACCCTTATGCTTAAAGGGTATCTCCACCCCCACAGCTAAAAATTTCTGTAGTGTAGGATACTCCAGCCCACTCCCAAACGTTGTGTTAAACTTCTAAAATAAGCCCCCTTGCCAGCTTTTGCTCCCTAGCTGCAAACAGGCAGGTCCAGCAGCCAAGTCAGCCAATCACAGACGCGACTGCTGACTATGCAGAGAGCTGAGGGAAAGTGGTTGGGGAAGTCTTTTTCTGGGGCTTGTTTTAAAAAGTTCACAAGGCAGTCGGGGGTGAGCTGGGGTACCCTATACTACAGAAAAGGGGTTTTAAGCCAGGGGCTGAGGAAGCCAGGGGGAGGGCTCCCTTGCACATGCCAGAGACCTCAACAAGGACTAGGAAGCAGCATAAGGAGCAGAGGATTTTTTAACATTATTCAGTGTGCCAAGTAGTGGGTTCAATTTTAGTTTTGGAGGTAGACATGCCCTTTAAGTAACTTGGGCACTCCTGTTGTAAATTAGTGTATCCCACACTTTAAATTATGAATGTATTGGAAATCATCTTAGCCTTGTGACCTGTATAAATAATGCATGAAATATTAACCTATATATTTATTGGCTATTTTTGATGTTATTTGCATTCAGATTATTTGGTGAAGCTGACTTTGTTGCCAAAATGCCTAGAGATGGTTAATTTATTTATTTTTTTTAATGTACATGATTCACTAAAGGTTTGTACACATGTGCCGATAATCTGCCCGTGTGTAGGCACTTTGTCGGCCGAAACGAACGTTCGGTTGCCCAATCGACTGACCTGGTGGATCAACGAATGACCCCCGACCGAACGCATATACACGGACGATTCTCTGCCGAACGGCCATTCGTCGCGTGTAGAGCTTGGCCGCCAGGGTCGTTCCTCGCTCGTTAATAGAGCGTGTGTACAAGCCTTAAGAGGGAAGGTGGAATTACAAATAGGAAATAGTCCCCTGACCACATTGTCCCAATAGACAATGTGAATTTGCAATGATAAACAAGCTATGTCTTGCTTCTCCCTTTGTTGTGGCTGTTGGCTGATTTTATGAAATTAACTTTGGGGTCGAATGTGCAAGCGATATACTTTTTATGCTCTAGTGCACAGTAGATCAAAACAAGTAATTTGTTTACTTGTCCCCTAGAAGTTGACAGCCAGTAATATTACAGCAGAGACCAATCCTCTGTTACTGCCAGAAAATGGCAGGTAGGTTGTTTGTAGTTCAGGCAGGATAGAATATAAACCGCTTTCAAAGTCTTATCAGGGACTTCCATATTGGTGTGGAGACTTCTGTATATAAAATACTCTGTGCATAGAGACAGTAAATACTAGGGTTAGGGGGGGTGACTAATAGGTGCACATGGTCCTAAGGCTCTTTAAAGACTACATGGGTTGTGAGTTGTACTGGCAACATCATGGAAGTCTTCTTAGTTACAGAGTCTACTTGCGTGTATGTAAATGCAACCTACTAGAGAAGAATCTTATGTTTAAGTGTTCTGGAGGGAAAAGCTTTTACATAAGGATTAAAAAAGTTTAGTCAAGTTACATTTCTGAGCATGCAATTCTTATTAACAGAACATTGTGGCAGTAGCTGCTGGATTCTGTGATGGGCTCAATTGTGGAGATAACACTAAAGCTGCTGTTATTCGTCTTGGACTTATGGAAATGATTGCATTTGCCAAAATTTTCTGCAAGGGCTCTGTGTCTATAGCTACATTCCTGGAGAGCTGTGGAGTTGCTGACCTAATCACTACATGTTACGGTGGACGTAATCGAAAAGTGGCTGAGGCATTTGTGAAAACAGGGAAGGTATGTAAGAATTTGATTACACAAAGACACTTTGAGATGTTATAACCAATATAACATTGCTCCTCTCATTTATAAAATGCATTGTACCCAGGGTGAGGACCTAAATAGTTAGGATGTTAGTTAAGCAGTTATGTAAGTATAACTTTTTACTTTGCTGCTCCAGTCCCTCTTTCGGGTTTGCAATGGAGTCAATAGGAAGGCATGCTCCTTGCAGACGGCATTGTATCATCATCATGTCACAGATGGATCGAGGGAGGTAGAGAATACCAGAGAAACAAAGGAAATTTTAGGCAAGTAAAGCCTAGTGGATTAGGTCCCCCTTCTGGGTACAATCTGGGGGGGGGGGGTCCCTACACAGATTCATC
This sequence comes from Hymenochirus boettgeri, assembly GCA_019447015.1. Lineage (NCBI taxonomy): Eukaryota > Metazoa > Chordata > Amphibia > Anura > Pipidae > Hymenochirus > Hymenochirus boettgeri. The sequence goes on from CM033474.1 coordinate 88,259,412, forward strand.
GGTATGAAAGAAACCTACATTAAAATACAAAAATTTCATTTTTGCACATTGTTCCTTTGTTACTTTTCCCCTTTGTTTTATATAAAGAGCATTGAAGAATTGGAGCAAGAAATGCTAAATGGGCAGAAGCTCCAAGGACCACAGACATCTGCTGAAGTTTTTCGCATCTTAAAGCAGAAATCTATGGTAAACAAGTAAGTATTAATTGCCATTTAAAAATAGGTTAATGCAAATTATTTTCAAAATGATTAAATGTTTTTGTATACACTTATGAAAGACTGAAACACTTCTTACTGCAAGTATTGGTAGTTTTTATTTGAACCTAATGCTTGCCCTTGTATTTCAAAATAAAAGAGCAAATGACCTCACTGCAGCCCTTTTATACCTCACTCCCCCAGTGGGTTAATATTATCATCCAGCCCTCCTACTTTCACAATTTAAAATTTGTGGAGAAAGGAAAAACTAAACCAGAACTAAAGCGTGACAGGGTACCTCTGGGTGAGGTGTTTTTTTTTTTTCCAGGCTTTGGGCCAATACATGAAATCCTACATTTTTACTGCAGTTAACATTTTTTTTACCATTTTTTTTTTTCCTGTCAACATTGAGCAGAAAATGCATTGAACTCTGGAATAATCACCTAAATGGTAGGCACTTAGATGCTTAGGTGATTTTCCTGTGCTGCAGAAAATCAGGCAGGTTTGCAGGATGCTTATTTTGGGGAAGCAATGATTTGGGCCATTGAAATGAAATGTGCAAAAGTTTGCTAGTGCTATTTATCTGCAGCAACTGATCAGATGTTATATTTTTACTGCAGTTAAAAGAAACATCTGGTTGGTCACTACAAATTAAAAGGCATGTCCACACCCAAAATTTTACACTGTAAAGTGTAAAAAAAATCCTTACCTTGCTCCTCATGGTTCTCCTGCAGTCCCACAAAGTGAAGAGCAGGAGAAGTCATCCGGTCTCTTCACGCTGCCATCCAGAACCCTAACCGCTAGGTTTAAGTTAAAAGGTACATTTTGACAAGTTTAGTTCCATCGGCTCTCTCCATAACCGTCAGTCATGTTTGTGATTGGCTGACTCTGACCCAATCACAGATGCAGCTGCAAGTCCATCTCCTATAGCTTCTTCTAGGAATGGAGTAGCAATAGAGCCAGAGAGCAGAGGGAACAATGCTGGGTAAGTAGATTTCTAGTAATTGTTTGGGGTTTTTTTTTGTTTGTTTGCCCTTCACTACAGCAAAAATGATTCTGGAACATGGGCAAACTTGTGCCTTATTGCATCGGCCCCAATAATATGTTTTGGGTTATAGTCTGAAAACAAACAGAATCATTATCTTTTGTGTCAGGATGGTGGCATGCAATGATCTAGCAAATTGACTTTTATTGATGTTTTATTGTTGCCAGTTTAATTAAATTTATTCCACTGAGGTTTAGGTTGTTAGATATACACGATTTGCATTGAAGAACATTTAAAGTACAGTACCTACATTTACTACCTTTCCCTTAAATTTAAGATTCTTCTTGGCATTTAGGAACTGTTGGGTTGAGCCAGTTACTTAATGCAACAATTCATGTAACATTGTAAGTGAAATTGCACCCTGAGGCCCAGAAACAATGACTTGTTTTTGAATAGGGCATTAATCTCATTGTGGATTTCACAATGCCAGCCAAAGCAATTTACAACACTCTGTAATGGGTTTGTGTATCCTTACTATAAAGGATAAATGTTTGTTATAACAAAGCATGTTTGCAGTTGGAACCTGGCTTTTAGGACAATACAGTATTCAGCCACATTCAGTGACCCCAGAAGTAGATGAGCTCTGTTCAAAAAAGTATTTTCTGTTGGTTTCATGTTTTCTACCTTGCAGACTCAACAAAGCTTGGCGCTTAGCCACCAAAATAATTTGTCTCTCAATTGGAAGTATTTCTTAGTGTGGAATCAAGGGGACTAATATGTATGACATTATTTTAATAAGTAACTGCAAATTCACTTTAATGTGAAATACATAATAAACAACTCCCTCCACTAACTCTAGCAACAAACCTGAAATGGCAGCTTCTTACTACTCCTGTCCCTTTATCGTTCTTCCCCCAAATTAACTTTTCCTATTGTTTCTTCCAGCTCTAAATTGCTTTCTGTGAGCTCATTGGGCTCTTTTGTTTAAAAAATGTAAGTCTTTTTACTGCATGGTACTATGTTTAGGGGGCAGGTATTGCTTAGTCACTTATTGGCCATGTGTGTACCTACCTTAAAGGGAAACTGTAGTGCGTATAAAGTTTTTTTTTTTTTTTTTTTTTTTTAAAAACAGGTAAAATAAAAAGTACCTGAGGCAGGGAAGTAGGATTGGTGCGTTTTACCTCCCAATATCATTCTATGAGGAGCGGCAGGACCATGAAAACTGCTTCTGCCAGTCTTCCTGTATGCTTCAGCATATTAGAATGGCCCATGGCCATAACCTGGCAGATGAAAATTGTATGTGCTGTAGCTTCTCAACGAAACAACATTGTGAGGTGGGAATAGGTGGGAATAATCAATCCTATCTCCTTGCCCCAGGTCCTTTTCATTTTTAAAAAGTTAACTTTTACAGTATAGTTGTCCTTTAAGAGCATATCAAGGCTCATAATAAGCCAATTGAGTGTATGCTGTGTAATTCTGGCTAGTCCCCTTACAGTTCGTAAGAAGTGAAACGTGAGCAATACCCATTTTTTTCAGTTTGAATGTTTTTTAAAGGGTTTTTTTTGTTGTTTTTAATTTAGTGTTCCTTTTTTTCTTGTAGCTTTCCACTTTTCACTGCTGTCTATCAAATCTGTTACCAAGGAAAACCCGTGGAGGAAGTTATATCCTGTTTACAAAGCCACCCAGAGCATATGTAGCACAGATATCTGAATCCTAGATAACATTTTGTTGTTTCTAGATCTGCAAGAATCAAGAAAACTTCCTTCAACGCACAATTCACAAATGTGTTCTACAGATTCTGTGGTTAACAATATCCTTCATTCTAGAACATCAGCAACTTTTTGGCCTAAAGAAAAACTATTGTGTGCATTGTTTTATAAATGAATAGATCAGGGTGGATTAGATTGTTTTAATGAAAGATTAAATAAAAGGTTGATTTTTGAATGAGTATTATGATCAAACTAAGAATTATTAGTATTTTGTGGCCAAGGGTGGTTTTATAACTGCTATTATCTTAACAGCTCTCCTCAGGATGTAACATGAATCTGGTATTTTTAACTTCATTGTTTTTTTATTCTTGCACATAATTAAGAGATTTGTATTTTCTTCCCCCCCCCCCCCCCCCTCTAAGCTCTACTGTAGCAATTGGCTAATCATTGGTGTGTGATTATTGTGATTACTGTTTTATGTTTTAATTGAAAATGTTAGTTTGGGGGCATTTTACATTTCATATTTTACAATAATAGTACCCTCTGGGTATTCACTGCCTTTTTTCTATGTTTATGCATTTCGCAGTATTTGCTGCAAAACGTATCAGCTAGTATTGCTCGGGGGCTATTAAAACACATGAATGATAACTTAAAACCAGTACTGCTTCTCTTTCTTACTGTGATCAAAATTTGTTCTCTTGATGGCTATTTTTCAAATTACTTTTTAATGTTTTAATGGAGTGGTCTGATGCAACCAAAACCTTGCGTGTTTTCCTTTATGTAATGAGTTCATGGAGAATTAAGTGAAAACTACTATTGGCAGTATATGTCTAGATTAAAATAGTGTAACCTTTGCTATCCTAAAAATCTAAAAGAAAGCTTTTGAGTAGTTCAGGCTAAAGCACTTTTAATTCTAGTTAAGGAACTGCTAGCTTTCTAATAAGAGGAAGGAAGTATCTGCATGGTTTGAGTGAATTTTTACCGACTTTACATACATATACATTTTGTAAGGTATTACTTAGAAATACAGGTGACACATTTTTATTAGCCGTAACTATAAATAGGGAAAATGTGTAATTGCCTGAACTTCTCTGTAATGTTGATTTTGTGAAATGAATCGTGGACTTGAACTGTACAGAAATATGGGAAATGAGCTAGATAATTTAAAGGGGAACTGTGGTCTCCAAACAAAGTTTATTTTAAATGAAAGGCCAGGTTCATACCTTTTAAAACGAGCCATCAACCACCTCTCTATGTGCTGCACAGCCCAAAATATGAAGAAATCACTGATCAGAAAGTTAGGGGGTGGGAGGTTCTGAATCTGCGGTCAGAAATACTATTTCCTCCTCTAATCTGCGGTTGGCACATGCTCAGTGCATGACTGAAGGGTAGGAAGGGGGTGAGAACAGCACTGCCCACCGCACGGTTTTTTTTAATGCCTCCCACTTGCTGGCCCTTCCCAATCGTGGGCCATGTGGCCCCTCCCACTCATGGAGACTCTGTGGCTCCGCACAATCGCGGGTCCTGTGGCCCCTCCCCTACTTGCCCGCAATTGGGAGGGGCCCTAGGGCACGCAAGTGGGAAGGGCCCCAGAGCCATGAGTGGGAGGGGTCAGAGCACATGAGTGGGAGGGGCCACAGGAGGCTGCAAGGGGAGGGGCCATGGGGGCCCACAAGGAGGAGGAAACACGGAAGAGGGACTGTCACATGGTTTCAGTGCAGGGGATCTGGTGTTTTTTGTGGCAAAAGTTGACATTTTTGTCGTGGCATTTCACATTGTTTTTATAAAAAGTTGACCATCGCAAAACTTTTTTTTCATTGATTTTTGGCCCTAACAAAAAAAAGATTATTTTAGTATAGCCATCATCCCCACAGCTGAAAATGTAAATAGATACACTCTCTTATTCTGATTGAATTATAAGGGCAGACAAATTGCTATAAAAGAGGGTAGGGTCTTTTTGTGTTGACAATCGTTAACTTCACAGAAACACTTGTATCCATCATCCCTTTGTATCAAAATGGACTCACATGCAGTAATTTGCTGCTAAGAGAACTGCTCCTTAAAACCATTTACTGCATTATCAAGAACTTGTTAGTTCAATTGCGGTGAAGAAGGCTTCAGAACATCCAAGGATATCCAGCAAATGCCCAGACTACGTCCTCCTGCAGAGTCCGCTACAGAATCGTGTTGCCACCAGTGCAAAGCTTGCTCTAAATCTGCAGCAGCTGGGCATGAGTGCTTCTGCACATACAGTGAAGCAAAGACTTTTGGACAATGACCAACAGTTTAATGAAGGGTAGCAAAGTAGCCACTTTTATCCTAAAAAAACACCCATTAAGGACAGTCCAGAAATTTTGCAGGAAAAACAAGGATTAGATTGCAGAAAACTGGCCCAATCTTTTTTTTTTTCTTGTGAATTCCTCTCACTGTTTGGTACATCTGGAATAAAGTTAATATCCAGCACGTCAACAAATTGCAGAAATATTGAAAAATACACTGAGCAGACAGAAACCTAGGAAGCAAAGTGTTGGGGTTTTTTTGTGTTCTTCTCCCCCTTTCCTTTTCAAAAGGTTTATGCCTCTTCTCCAAGCACTTTTATAAACCTACACATGCTTAGTAGGCATTTATTAGTTTCCTGTGATGGCAGTGGTCACATGTATGACTGACAGATGCTAACTGGAAGAACCAGGAAGCAGATGAGGGGTAACAACATCTGGCAGCGTTTCAAGTTACTTGTGTGTATCCGCTTTCTTATAATAGCAGTTGTGGGTTTTGAGGGTAATTTACCTGTATACAATTTTTCATTTGAGCGTAAAGCATGTCAAAATTCATGTGTGAATGTTATTGTATTTATATCCCCTGTACTGTGTCGCTAGGGGTAACACGCCAAAACTGTCTTTTATTTGGGTTGTTACCTTTAATATGGAACACCTAAAACCATCATGCTGAAAGGCTGTTCGATATATCCATGTAATGCTGAATTAGTTTGTGTAGCCATAGGGCCATGCATTAAATGAACTGACACTTGAGGTTCAGCATGAAGATTTAATTTGTTCACTTTTTAGGGATATACTTTATTTTGAGAATAACATATCCATCTACATTACTTAGTGGTCTGAAGAAGTGACAGATCAGCAAAGGATTTAAGGAGAGTATATAGCCCTGAATTCTTGATTTGTTGTGTTTACTGCTACCAGTGGTTTACATTGCCTAAACTCCTGGAATATCCCCAGTAGTAAAGCTTTTGAGGAAATTTACGAAGCGCTGCAAGACCTTTTTTTTATTTCTGTTAAGTTTGTGTCAAATAGTTCTAGAAGAGTGCTTCCTTGCCTGCATCTGTATGTGTATGCATGGCAACTAGCTTGAGTTTGCACACCAATGGGGAAACCATGATATCTGCCAGTAATGTAATCCGTACGTCACATATGAAGCCAAGCCAACACTCTAGAGACAGAATGATCATCAGCCATTTATCACGAGTTGTGAGCCAGAAGGGCAGTCAGACTAAAAGGGCAAAAGCCAGAAGGACAATTGGATGATGCAATGGATCAAAGCTAAACAAAACCAAAAGCAATGCAAGACAATGATAAATCGCTGAGAACAGGAATTGGGATATCACAATAGAGACTCACTAATCGGTACACACTAACCTTGCCTTTAGGTTACACTTTAGACTCAACTGCAGGTGGCTTTGTCCTGTACCACAAACAAGATATAGAGAATTGAAAGAGTCAGGCAGGCTGACTGCAAAAATAATGGTCAGTGATGATATGTTTTGGAGACACATCCGAAAGACCAGCATAAAGTGACAATGTGCTTTACTTAGTTAAATAAAAGTATAACCCACACCTCTCATTCAATTGGTTAAAACTATTAATTACACAATTATCCACCTTGTTAGAAATACTAAAAACTGCACATAAGGTGCCAACTTGTTACAAAATAAATGTTTATCCCTATTCTGAAAAATTGTTTATATGGAACAGGCTATGGATATCCTTACACAAGAAGAGGAGAGTTGTGGCCACTGTCAGATCTTTTGAACTGCCCGGGAGGAACGTAAGCCTGACTACTCCTATCTTTAGAAGTGGAAATGGTGACATATTTTGCAGTAACATTTATAAGAATTGCTTGTGTGTGCACGCATATAGGCTGCCCGATTCTACAGAACCTGACCCTAGAGGGGGATACCCACCCTGGGAGCTAACCTGCAGATTTGGGTTGCTTTTTCATTAGTGACTTTGCTGCTATTGCACCTCTACTTGTGTAGTATATTAATGAGAGGGGGTCAACTGTTCTTTTACCTTTTAGGGTAATTTTTATATATGTTTTGATAAAAGCTTTATATAATTAATTTTATATAATTCATTTATTGGTTTAGGGCTGGCCAGCCTGGATTGTGATTGTCAGGTATTTTTTTTATTGGGTTATTGATTGGGCTGAATAAATTATATACCTATCTTTTTTTAGTGTGTAATATCTGCATAGGTTGCACTTTATTTTTGTTGTATGTAACCAATATTATATCATTTCAAATTGAAACACTTTTACTTCTATTTAAACTGCATCATACTGCATGTTAACTGGTGGTTAAACTATATTATATATACATTCTCCAGGGGCTCAAATCCTTCTGCGAAGGGCGAGTCCCAAGTGGTCTCTATATAATAAGATTTAATGTTCTATATAAAAACATTGCAAAAGTGTATGTTAGAAAGCCACATCACAAAAGCCTTATTTACATACATTCATATTGTAAAAAAAACAAAATCCCCACTATAAAAAAGATTTAACGTTAACAGGAATCGGGAACACGAGCCAAGACACAGGCGAGAGCAGGAATTAGCACTAAGAATGCAGAACGGAGTCCGTGTGAAAACAAGCATCCATCATGGATGTTAATAAGAGCCACGGTCAAATAGTTTGCCAATGTCCTACCACTTATGTGTCTATTTGCAGCCAAAACTACAAAATGCATGTGCATGCCAACATGTCCCCCATCATCTTACCTGAACCAGAATTAAGAACCACGGGCATGAAGCTGTTCCACATCTGTGGAACGTCAAAGCTGATCCCTTCTGGTGTTTAATTTTTGAGCGTCATTGGTACATCTCCCTGTCTTGTCTTTCAGAGACAGATTTTAAAATATAAAAATATTATCACAGTAAAAACAAGGTCATACACATAAACCCTTATTCCTCTCCTTGTATACAGTGTGTGTAAGCTCAGTGGGCAGCACCTTTGCTAAAGGGGTTCATTTATGTTATTCGAATAAAGCCCAGTTCTTGGTAATACTGCTATCTACAAACAATGAACTTTTAATTTTTGTGCCTGCATCTTGCCTACAATTTAATTTTCCACTTTAAGAATGACACCCCCACCTCAGCAGTAAGGGCCTCTAGGCTCAGAAAGCAGCTAGTGGAGAAAATGAATCCTCGCCAGGATAAGGAAAGGCCATCTGGGAAAGCAGGACGAAGCCACTAACCTAAGACTGTCCCGGTAAACCTAGGGCAGTTGTGAAGTATGTTTTCAACCTCTCAAGATGTGCCAAAACTGCAAATAACTTATCCAGCAGAAAGAGATAATTGGCAACTGTACTACATGCATTGATAAAATGTATTTTGAATAACATACACAAGGAGATTCAATAAAAGTTCTTATCATTAAAAATGCTGCTAATTTTGCCCCAACCAATCAGATCAGGGACGTACCATAAGGGTCCCGAACACCCCCCCCCCTCCCCCCGCGAGATTGGAGGCCGGCTCCAGACTCCCTCCACAAAGATCTTCACAGCGGCGCCAACCTCCACAATCTGTGCAGCGACCAGCCGTTTTTATACAGCTAATCGCACGTATGAAGGAAACGTACGTGCGATCAACTGTGTAAAACCGGACCCGAACTTCCGGAAATGAACCAGAACAGCTGATCATGTGTATGTTTCCTTCATACGAGCGATCAGCTGTTTAAAAACGGCTGGTCGCTGTACAGATTATGTGCTTGTGGTGTTACGCCACTGAATCAGATCTTATTTAACATTTGAAGGCTAACATCTGATTGCATGGGGCAAAATTAGCACCACTTTTAACATTAAGAACTTTTATTGAATCTTCCTGACAGTGCTTTATTTCTTCAGTTTGACTACTGGAGTTATATTAATTGGCAACAGCAGGAAAACTGTACCACAGTGCCCCCTTCTGATTTAACAGCCCAATTGTTTTACTTTGATGGAAATATCATTTGTGGTTGAAAACTGAAACATTTCCTTGAGTACTGACTAATTGAAAACTCTTTTTGACTTATAATAATAGTGACTTAGGGCTAGGCCACACTGCTGTGTTTTTCTTTTGTGTTTACGTTTTTTTTCATATCATTGAAAACGCGTCAACACACCAAAAACACATGTCTTCAGGTACGTTGCGATGTGCGTTCCGCATTTTAAATTGCAATCGCATGCGTTTTTCAATAGTTAATGAAAAAAATGCATGCACAAACGCAACAAAATCGCACATGAAATTGCATGCGATTGCAATTGCGTTTGCGTTGCAGTGTGGCCGTGCCCTTAAGCTGGGTTCACACATCAAAGATCTTTGAAAGATGACAGACAGAATCTGCAAGATTCTACCTGTCATTTCTCAAAGATCCCCCTACACAGAGTTCAGAGATGCCTGAAATTTTCCTTGGCCGCTGTCATCTCCCTATATCGGCCCTTTATTGTTGGTGCATACCCACCTAACAGTAAAAAAATTCCCAATATGCCCTCTAATGATAAAAAAAATTACATTTTGTGCACTGTGGTGCTCTCGGTCAAACAGACTGGAATGTGCACCACTTTAACCTAAATGTGCATACCTGTGGGCTGTACGCATGCTTGAGTATACTGTTAAGGAGACATATTGAGGATAACTGCTAGAACCAAATTAATTTAAAGCTTTAGGTAAATCTACCTGATATGGAGTCACAAGTGGAGACATAGCCTAAAAACAGGATGAAAACAAACAAACTGTTTACCAGTGTAGATTATGAGAAAATAAATATATCTGTTCCTGGATACAACCTAGTTATAGTATAAAAATAGATTCAGGCATCAGTGCTGGATACAAGTACAACTTCTGATTTATTACATGAAATGTGTGTTACACAGCCTTACACATTGTGACACAGCGTAGTCGTACTATTCTACTATTTGTTTCTAAGTGGTCAGATTAACCTAGCGAGTGTCCTCCAATTTATTAGAATTAAATGTTACAGGGGCAGAGCTGATTCCTAGAATTTAGACTAAATGGATATCTGTGCATTGTATATTACAGCCACATGTTTATAGAATCATTTTACAGATGAAAAAAAAACTGGACAAATAAATTCTACTTCTAAATATTTAATTTTCCTTTTAGGTTTGGTATAATATAATAAGAAAATCAGTCCGTAAAATGGGAATAGTAAGTGTTATCTGCCATTTACTGGCTTTGTTCCTGCAGCCTCCTCCTGCCTTTTCTTCCGGGTACGCACACGTGTGCTTACGGATCCGTAAGAGCACCCAGCTGCCAGCTCCAATCGGCTGTTTTCTATTTGGCGGCAGATTTGAATCCTATTCTGCCTGAGTCCTGCTTTCTTCTGTCCTGGCTCCTTATTTAAGTTTCTGGCTCTTTCTGGTCTCATTTCTCGATATAGCCTGTGGTTTACCCTTGTTCATGGTGTGATCTTTGTCTAGCTTTTCAGTTTAACGATTCCTGCCTGTCTTATCGTTACAATTGTTTGCCACCTGTCCTGACCTTTTTCCTGACCCTGACAATGCTTTTGCTCTACCCTTCTGTACCTGACCTAGCTAACTGACCCTACTTTTACTAAACCTTGGCTCCATCCCTGACTGATTCTGGTTTCCAGTTCTGTACTACACTGGTTGTGCCCTGTCCGCCTGTTGCGCTACTGGCTTAATTGTTTATTCTCAGTTTGATATAGCGGCCATTAAAACACAGAGAGTAATCAGATCATAGATACCTCATTAGGAGACTGAGACATGCTGTACACACTCAGATTTGGGCAAGCAACCAAAATTGTTGGACCTGCCCAACACCTAAAAATATTTTTTCATTAAAAGACCAATCTCACAAACCAGTCTTTCGATACATACAGGCACTGATGGTCTTTCAAAACCTTAAAGCTGGGTACACACAGTAACGATAAACGGATCCGAAGTTATCGGGGCTTTATCGTTATGTGCGTACCTTCGTTTCCCAAATGAGTGCGGCCACTGAACAATCGGGTCGGCCGAATGCTCGTTCGGGAAAGACCAAAAATTTCCATCAGCCATGCTAGACTACTCTATAGGGAGTCTAGCATGGAAACACACAGTCCCGAGCATTCTCCCTATGATGTTCATAGGGAGAACGCTCGGGACTGTGTGTATGCAGATCTTTGTAAGATGGCAAGATGTAAGAATCATCTTTCAGAAATCTGTATTGTGTGTACCTAGCTTAATACTGGTAAAAATCACAGCATTATAAAGCTACCCTATTCCTGCAGTAGTATATTTATATGTATAAAATACATGAATACCAAGGCATGTTTTGCAGCAGCTTTCAATTAGTATTGTTAAAAAGGATTCTCCCTCTCTGCAAGGCCTCATTTGCAATATAAAGTGTGGTTTTGGAATCTTGTGTACAAAAAGGACATCTTGGGAAATGTAGAGGGTTGAGAGAAGGGCGACTAATAAAGATTGATTATCTAAACTTTCCTATTGGAGAAGAGGTACTTGGAGATATGATCACTTTATACAAATAGGTAAGTGGGCTGTAAAATAAACTGGTGCATTGTTTATCAATAGATCATACATGATGATTTGTAGACATCCATATAGACTTGAAGAAAGGAAGTTTGGTCTTTAGGTTCAGAAAGGGTTTTTCACAGCAAAAAAGGAAAAGTGTAGCTGTGGCAGGTTCATTGGATAGTTCCTGGAGAGAGCTTCTAAAATTAAAGACCAATGAAAGTTTTTTTTCCCCCTTCATAAATTTGGTGGGGGGTTTTTGCCTTCCTCTGCCTTCCATTGCACTTTTTCTCATTATCTTGATAGCGTTGTGGCATTTTTATTCACTATGCACTTATAGCACTTTAAAACCATATTAAAGGTATCATGATATTCATATGGTTTATATAAACAAAATTGTTTTACACATGTTTCCACGCATATGGGTGTGTTGAGGTCCATCCTCATAAGTGAGGTCATATCCTGGGTTGTTATAAGGGTTGTTTTTGGATGTGTTCTTTGTTATATTGTTCTGTCTTGATTAAGGGGTCTTGCGGGCTCCGAAACGTCGACCTAATAAAGATTGTTAAACGTCAAATCTGGTGTGCGGTGGAATCCATTCCAAAGCTCCAGTTTCATTCAGCTGCTGCTGAGGCCAATGCTGCAGTAGGAACTCTGACCCTCTGTACAGCGACCAGGAAGAAAGGTAAATATCTTTCAAAATATGAACTTTTGGGAACTTTAGGGCAGCAGTCCTAGGTTAGGGATTGCTCCTTTATGTTATCTATTTACCAAATAGTAAGAAGTGGGAATCAAAGAAGTTCCCCAAAAAGGCCCCCAAAAACACAAAGGCCTGTGTTTTTAACATATGTTCTATTGTTAGTAGTAATTATGTTTGTTATCGTGTGGATGTTGTTATGTAGGGGATGTTTTTGATTCTATATGTGATTGAATTTACTAGCATATGCACCTAGTTACCAATAAACGCCATAGCACTTTATTTGCCACATGTAGCAATGCCTTTGTGTTTTGGGGGGCCTTTTTGGGAAACTTCTTTGGTTCCCACTTCTTACTATTTGGTATATAGTTCTAATTTCCCCCTGGTGCACCACTTAAAGTAGTGTTCTACATGGCTATACTGTATTGATTGGGCTGTGCACAGTGCACCTGCACTACAACCAATCAGAACTTATTTAGCATTTGAAAGCTTACATCTGATTGGTTGTGGCAAAATTAGCACCATTGAATAACCCTGATAGAATGTTGCAGGTTACTGATCAAAGCTGGAGAGGAGGTATGAAGGTGGATGGAGAACAAAACTGGATATTGGCCTGAAGGTATGAAGCTAGATGCTAAATACTGGAAGAAACAGGAAACTTGGTGAATACTGGAAAGGAACTAGATACTGGAAAGGAGCTGGAGACTGGTACTGGAAAGCATTTATTTTATTTTGTTCCACTTATAAGGCTGCAATGGGGTCAGTAGCAGAACTGCCATTATTAGGGGCCTACTTAGCTTTCTTAGTATTATTCACTAGTTAAATGTAGCACTATATGGCTGTATTTTTCCCTTACGCATTCCTTACAATGCAATATCCATTTTTCTTAGGAAGCTAATATTGACTTTGCATTATTTCTGCTAAGAATTCTTTACCTAAGCCAACAATCAAAACAGAAATACACCTAGAGTTAAATTGGAAAAAAACAACGTAATGCTATTCTGAGGCTTGTGTGCACAGATGCCAACAAAGAAGATACACACATAGCAATCTCCAGCAGCTAAAACTGAGCATGCCTTACCAGTGACCCGAACTATTTTTATGGAACTTTATTCGCACTTTTGGGCTCCCACTTTAAAGTAGTTAAAGTCGCACTATCCAATAACTCCTTTAAAGTGTGCTGTGGCTCAGGGCAAATGAGCCAAAAAGGGTGAATAATGTTCTACATTGCGTTGGTTGCACAGGTATTGCAAAAGACACCTGCACAGCCAGCGCAAGGAATTCAGTAATGGGTTTACACTGGATTTAGTGTGACTTTATAACACCATCTAATAATCCTTTAGGAATTTACCCACAGTCCAAACCTGTTATTAAATTTGGAACAGATTTACTTGTATCAATTGTGGCTCTAGCAGTGGCGTAACTAGGAATCACTGCCCCCCCCCCCCCTCCAGCAAAACTATGATGGAGTCCCAATCCGTGCTTCATCCACAGTGGTTTTCTGGGAAGAGGCTATACTGTATCTGTCATAGGAAAAATAAGAATATGTGTCCCTCTTGGCTCCCGGGCACCCCTGGTAGTTACGCCCCTGGGCTCTATGTAAATCCCCCACATGATCTATAATTTGTGTAGGATGTAACCTTGACAGTATAAAGAGACACTACAGAACTTCACATCAGCACTACACCCCATCCATATGTTATATTGCTCTATATATACTTGTGAACTGCCAAGTATCTGAAAATTATGTAAGCACAGAAACTAGAAGGGACAAGGGTTGGAAACATAAACATACCCTTATGACTATGATACTTAACACGTCAAATATGCTAAATATTGGCAGCAACAATTACTGTTTTCATTAACTTCCTGTTTTTACAGATTCAGATAGTCACATCTATAAAATCAAGTTCACACAAAAAAACTTAAAGGAGAACTATGGTATAGAGTTTTAATTTTTTTTAAATTAAAAGGACCTGGGCAGGAAGGTAGCATTGATTATTCCTACCTCCCAAAATTATTTCTGTGAGGAGCAGCAGTGCAAAAAAACCTGCTTCTGCCAGGCTTCTTTAGACAGAAAGGACCAGGACACTAACCTGACACAGCAGTAGCTTCTAAATGGAATGACATTGGGAGGTAGGAAAAAATCAATCTTACCCCCCTGCCCCAGGTATTTTTCTTTATTAAAAAGGTAATTTTTACAGCGTAGTTTTAGAAAATGTACATTTCTTGCTGTATAGTTTTAATATGTGTAGATTACTGCCACTTGCAATACGTTAATTTTATTTTGAAATAATATTTTTAATATAAAGAGTAGATTACCCAGATTGTCTCAGAGAAGCAGAACCTGTATATAGCTTGCGGATGATTCTTAATTGTACATGGGGGGCATAATATTTGATTTATTTAAAAAACAAATACACTTTGTGCAAGTCTGCATTGAAAAGGCTGTAGAACCAAGGCTGAATGTGGATGAAGGTTGTAAATAATCTCAGATAATTAATAAGTCAACTATAGTTTAAAAATGTCTCAGTTAAGACATTTAGAATTATAAAATGTATTGGAAAAAGCAATAAGTATTAAGTCAGGGGCATTTTTTGACCTTTTGGCACTTAAAAAAAACTTTTAAAGCCGCCATCTATATTTTCTTGCAGCACATGAAGCAGCCACTGTTAGGTCAGTCTTCCAGTTCCAGAGAACGGAAAATTTATGTGCCTATAGAGACTGGTAAATATAAAGTGCTCACACAGAAGGGTAAATATAAAGTGGCCACACAGATGGGTAAATATAAAGTGCCCATATAAATATTAAGTGCCCACACAGACTGGTAAATATAAGATGCCCACACTGAATGGTAAATATAAAGTACCCGCACAGACTGGTAAATATATGTTGGCCACACAGGCTGCTAAATATCAATGCCCAAATTAGACTGTTAACTAACTAAAAAAGCGCTGACCTTATTCTGAAGTGAAAAGGGAAGCCTACAGCATGATACACTGCAGAACAGAGGCCACCCAGAGGTGTCTGTGTGAAAGCATGCAGATCAGATTACAAAAAAAGGCGGATGCTTGGTATGCTGGCTGCCATGGATGACTTTCTTGTTTCTTCAGGGGTGTGCACCATGAGCAAACTTTTCAGTTCGCTTTATGGGAGTGACACCCCTTTCCACAGTGAAGAAACTTAATTTATTTTCTACTTCATAGTAAAGATATTTACAGACATAAGCTCCGTACAGATGTGCGGCTGCGGGGCCGACCCTTGAAACATGACTGTAGGGCAAGCGGTCCTTTCATTTCAGGGGTCGGTTGATGGTCCCCTAACTCCAGATTGACCGATAACGATCTTACGTGTATAAGAAAATGTGTGGAAACTGCCTGGTTCAAATGTGTGACTGGCTGGTCTATCTGAGGGGGGAGGGGGGATTTTTACTCAGTGTCACTGTAGCAGGTAAGTAGATAGATCATAATGTGCACATGTCTACTTGGTGTTGGTTGGGGGCTGGCTGGGATCAGGATTAACTTTGTGTGTCAGAGTATATATGTGTCAGTGTGTGTGTGTGTGTGTGTGTGTGTGTGTGTGTGTGTCAGTATGTCATAGCATGTGTCAGTATGTCAATGTGTGTGTGTCCGTATGTCATTGCATGTGTCAGTGCATGTGTGTGTATGTCAGTATGTGTGTGTGTCAGTATATCAGTGTATGGGTGTCAGTGTGTGTGTCCATGTATGTGTGTCAGTGTTTATATCAGTGTTAGTTCAGGCCGAACTTTATGGGTTTGGACAAACTCTCCAAAGTAGTTTGGGTTTCAACTTGCGGACCTAATTATTGAATTCTCGAATGTAACGTAATTCGGTAACCCTCAAATGTATCCTTCGATTTCAGTAACCCTTAAATGTAGCCTTCTATTTCGGTAACCTTCGAATGTAGCCTTCAATTTACGATAATTCTCGAATGTATTGTTCAGTAACCCTGAAATGTAGTGGTCGATTTCGGTAAGCCTTGAATGTAGCCTTTGATTTCGGTAACCCTTGAATGTATCATTTGGAAATCTTCGAATGTAGCTTTCGATTTCGTAACCCTCTAATCTATCATTTGGTAGCCCTGGAATGTAGCGGTCCATTTCGGTAACCCTTGAATGTAGCGTTTGATTTTGGTAACCCTCGAATGTATCTTTCTATAGCCCTTGAATGTAGCATTCGATTTCGTTAACCCTCGAATTGTATAGTTCGGTAATCCTCCAATGTAGTGGTTAATTTTGGTAACCCTCAAATGTAGCGGCCGAATTCAGTAACCCTCGAATGTAGCAGCCCATTTTGCTAACCCACGAATTTAGCTTTTATTTTCAGTTACCTTTGAATGTATTGTTTGGTAATCCTCAAATGTAGCTTTCGATCTTGGTAAACCTCAAATGTAGTCTTCGATTTTAGTAGCCGTGAATGTATAGTTCGGTAACCCTTGACTGTAGCGGTCGATTTTGGTAACCCTCGAATGTAGCGTTCGGTAACCTTTAAATGTATTGCTGGATTTCGGTAATCCCTGAGGAAAGGGGCACCGTCAACCCCCCCGAAACGTTGTGTTTTGATGTTGTCACCTAATAAAGATTTAATCGTTTTTGGAGTGCGACCCTCACCTTGTTTTTCTTGCCTTCTAACTTTATCCATGGAGGGTTGGATATTTGAGGAGTGAGCACCCCGCAGGCTGAACAAGAGTGCATTGAACCCTTTCTTCTTAGCTGGATTTCGGTAACCTTTAAATGTATCGTTCCTTTTTCGGTAACGATTGAATGTATTGTTCTTTAAACCTCGAAAGTATTGTTCGGTAACCGTCATATTGACCATAACCCTCGAATGTACCATGCGGAAACCCGACAATTGCCCGATCGTGGGGGAAAGAAGTGTTTAAACAAGTTTTGGTGATATGGACACGTTCCTCAGACCATTTCCCAGGTGGCACAGCCATTTACAGTAAGTTACCATTGCTACTTTAACTAATTTATCCAAACTTTTTGAAATATTTCCTCCCATTGACTTTAAAGGTTTGTTTTCTGAACTTTTACTGAAGTTCAGAAATTATCTGAACTTCAGAGACTTCGGACATCAGTAGTCAGTGTATGCATGTGTCAGTATTTCAATGCATGCGTGTCATTGTATGTTTGGGTCAGCATGTGTGTATGTCAGTGTGATATAGACTGGGGGAGCTGCTGAATAGGAGAAACCAATGTTAAGGTCAGCCCTCCAGTTCACCAGAGAGTGTTTAGGGCTGCATTGGTCTGATTGCAAACTAATTGAAATTACCTGCATTAATTGCGAGTCACAATTTGTAACTAGAAACAAAAAATCTGAGTCTCTCAGCCTGCTCCACATTTTGATCGTAACATAGGTTTTCCAAGAGAGGGGTTCCTAATAGGGTTATTACGGACAGTGTTGAGCTCAGTGCACCCCCAAAAGATTAGCCACAACCCTTTTTAAAGTGCACTCTAAAGGCCATGCTAAAGTATACCTTCATTATATTTTCCTTGAAACTAGACTTTTTTACAGCATGAAAAGGCTGTGTAAGGAAAGTAACCAAGGAGTTTCATAATCATATAAAATTGTTTTAATCTTCTTTCAGGCTGACATCCCATGCAATTTCTGGTTATTTTAAGGTGCCAGGACTAAGGGTAACTATAGACCAGCATAAACAGGGAATTCTGGGAACTTGAAATCCCCCATCTAAACATTCCCATATTAGATGCATCCATCCTAAACTAGAAATGATTATTTGTAGACAAAACAACTCATCAATGCAGTAAAACAAGCTCCAGAACAAGCTATGTTTAAACAGGATTCCATGCAATGTTATATTTTCCTTTCTAACTTCTAAACCATTGCACATATTCAGAATTATTCTGCCGTCTAGTGCTCTCTACCCTCTTAAAATATTTATCTTGGGTGGTGATATACTGCTCCAAGAATTTGCCACGCAAAGCAAGGTATTTACTTCACTTAATGGAAGAAGCATCATCGCAATCAACCCATTCTTTAAATGTCTATTGAAAAATATAATTTTTTATAATCAAAACCATTTTATTCACTGTTTTTGTACAATATGCAGTTAGAATTTTAGAAAATGCAGTCTCCAAAAGTAATGACCCATAGCTTGTTTGAATTTAAAGGGACACTATACTGAAAAAATTATTTTGCTTATCTTAATCTATAATTGAATAGATGTAAGTAGCACTTAACTCTGATTCGCGTGTGTTGCTGCATGCCTTCAATCCAGCACACATTTTGCTTTAGGAGCAGTATCCTCCCTCCCTCTTTTAACCACTCCCACTTCCATCCGACCTGACTTTTTATCCACAAACCAACTGTCAAGCCTGCACACAGCATACAGCATTCCAACTGTCAAAACTCTGTCACCATTCCAGCTACAGTAAAACGACTCACAGAAGAATAGTTTTTAAGAGCAAGGAACTTGATGGACAGCTGAAATATAAGAAGTTTTAGATTTGATATCTAAAGTAATAGGGGGCAGATCAACAAAAAAATGATACAGTGGTGGTTGGGAAGAATTATAGTTTCCAGTTATGGTCAATTTAAAATAACTTTTTTTATTGGTATCCCCTTTAACATGGAGGCCTCAAGACCCTTTATGATGGCAGCATTCAAAGCCAACAGTCATGAAATTAATCTTCTAACCTTGAATGTGCCTGACTCAAAGGAGTACCCAATTACATACTGTATCATATTTGTCAGAGTTAAAGGAAATCTTTAGTCTAATATATATATTTTTACCTGACTATAGTGGAAAAAAACACATTGGCCCATTGCAAAGTTAAATTCAGTACTCTGTGCTGCCTTTTTCCTATCTCTGTCAGTGACTTTGTTTTTCCATGGTGTCAGATCTCTGTGCAGCACTCCCCCTTCCCTCTCCCCTCTGTTACCTCCTCCATGTCTCAACTCCGACTAACCGACAAGCTTCTTATGTGCAGTAGAAGTTAAAAGTTCAACATCCTGAAAAACACACCCACGCACAGTGGCCAATAGAAAGCAAGCTGTCCTGGAGACACGGATCTCTACGTGTCCTGATCTCTCTCTTTGTGACCCATCATCAATCAGGGAAGTCTATCAAGAAGGGGGATCAAGTACAGCCTTAACTCTGCCATCAAAGCTACATCTCTCTCCCTGCTAATGCTCTTATCTATATGTTTATTACAGAGCATGGAGGAAGGAGGGACTTGAGCAGGGAAGAGGATCACGTCACAGGGATTTTATTGACAGTACAAGTAGGAGTAGAGGAATGCAATCACGTATTCTTCTAATTTGTGTATCTCAGGACAGAGAGGGAATCTGAACAAAGTGATGACACTCTGGGAGTTAGGGAGAATTATAGAACTCGTGGAAAGAAATAACAAAAGGTTCATTTTCCCACTATAGATGCCCTTTAAAAACTAGAAATGCCCTAGAAATTGCTGATTGAACAAGACATTACTTACATTTCTAAGCGAATCCCTGACAGAAATACAGAATAACAGAATTGTTCAGTTTATTCTTTTTTCCCAGAATTTGTCAGTAACATTGTCCCGTTTTATGGTCTGAGCATGCTCAGTGTGCTCGTTAAAGAGAGAAGATCTTTAACTATGTTGTATTCTTCTGTGGAAATGGGGGAAGAGCAAGGCTGAGGCCATGCTGTAGCGTTTACAAGCGTGAAACGGGCACACATGTGTGCTCCGGTGCACATGCGTGCTACCTTTGTGCAGTGTTGTGCAAATGGAGCACTTGCGATTGTGCAAAAAATGCGGATTGCGTGCACTCCAATTAAGGCAGTGCATGGCAGTACACTAGTGTGGCCATCCCAACTGGGCCACACTATTGTGCACTTTTTAATGCACAAATCTGATCGCACTTAAAAGCACACTAGCCCTTGGGAGGTGTTCGGACTGTTTATTTTGCTGAAAGATTTTAATGCATTTATATTGCTGTAATTCTGTGAAAAAATCACTTAAAGAGGCAAATTGTTTTAAAACGCTTTTGGGGAGTAAGACATGAAAATGTATTATTATAGATCTGCTATGTGGATGATATTTTCATTTGCCAGGTGAGGCTGATCTCTTAGAAAAGCTGTTTAATAATAATAATAATAATAATACATTAAACATTAAATTAACTCAACATACAACAGAGCTAGTATCAAATTCTTGGACTTTGTGATAAAGATGAAGGATGGTATATTACAGAGTGAAGTATACAAAAAACCTACAGCAGCAAACACTCTATTAAGAGCCAATAGCCATCATCCATCATCAACCATCAGAGCGATCCCTACCGGCCAATTTCTACGAATGAAAAGAAACTGCACAACTGAGAGTGATTTTAAAAAACATGCTAAAATCCTGTGGGAGAATTTTGAGGCAAGGGGATATAGAAGAAAGGACATTTATGAGGGCAAAAAGAACTAGGAGAAATCAACTTTTGTATAGGAGTAAAACAACAAGGAAGATGGTAAAATAAGATTAATCACTAAGTTCAATAATGAAAAAATAAAAAAAATCCTTCAGAAATATTGTTTTTTAATAGGCGAGGATACAGATTTGACTGACAAGGTCAGTGGCCATCGCTGACTGCTAGAAGAGCAAATTCCTTAAGAGACATATTGTCGCACAGCCTCCTTATGGAGAAGGAAAAGGAGAGGACAGTCCAGAGATTGGATAGGCTAAAGCTGTGGGAAATCGAAAATGTGGAAAATGTATAAACTTGAGTATCCTAATGGAAAAACTCATAAAATTAAAAGTCTGATTACTTGCCAGTCTAGTCAAGTTATTTATATGATTATGTGTAGCTGTAGCAAAAAAAAAAAAGGAAAAACAAAACGTAGTCTGTCTGTTAGAATACAGGAAAAGTAAGGGCGACTCCTTTATGGAGTAGCATGGCAAAACATGTAATAGAGCACCATGATTCCAACCCCTATTGTGTAAAATTCTGTGGAATAAAGAAAAGCCTGTTAAAGGGCATGTCCACCCCCCAAACTATAATTGAACCCACTACTGGCCCCACTGTGTAGTGTAATAAAATCCTTACCTTACATCCCAGCTCCAAATGGTTCTCCTTTAATCCCCCCTAAAGTTCAAAAAAGTGGCCACCAGGAGTGATAGCAGAGTCCATTAGGACTCTGCCTCCTGTCTCTCCTCCGGGAGAAGTTTGGCATGCGCACTGCAGCCATTCTCCCCCCTCCCCCTGAACTTCCAGCAGCTGCGTCCGTGATTGGCTGCCTGTCAGCCAATCACGGACGTGGCTGCTGGTCCCGCCACCTGCTTGCATTTCCGTGCAAGCAGAGGGCCGAGCAGTGCGACGAAGGAGAGAGGCATGGTAAGTAAAGATCGGGGCACTTTCTGTGTATAATAGTAATGCGGTTGGGGCTGGGGGAAGGAGCAGTACATTATAAAAAAAGTTTATTAGAAGGGTGGACATGCCCTTTAAAGACAGAAGCTAAGTGGATTTACAATCTAGATACTCTCATGTTTCCTGTAAATGTAAACTTGTAAAATGTCTTTAGAAACAAAGTCATGTTTCTAGAGTTTCATTAGCAACGCCCTGAAGAAGTCACGAGGTGATGAAACGTACGTAGGCAAATTGTTTTAATCAGCAATTTCTTCGCTTTATGTCAGAAATAATAATTTAGCCTAAAATTTTCCATTAATGAGTAACTTACTGTACATCAAATAAAATAAAATCAAATGTTCACTTTGCAAAGTTTTAGAAACGTTTTCCTATTATTGTGTCCAGTACAATATCTAGATACATAGAAAAAGTGTGAAATATGATGGTCTTCTTGATGACCTATTTCAGATTAACACTTTATATAACCAAATAAGGGAACAAAGCATGGTTTATTTTAACTGAGTTTTGAGTGTCCAATGATGGTCATACGCCAATACTCAATTCAATATTAAATAGGCAGAGTGATGTTCCCATTCACCGCTCTGAATCATTTGATTTGTATTCGAAAGTTGATCTTAAAATGATCGACCCAGGGCCCAGGAATTGTCAGGACAATTAATAACAGCAGATAAGTATAAATGAGGGGTAGCACATTCGATTTGATTCTTGCTCATTGCAATAATTATAAATATTACCCAGAAACCTTGTCTTGATAGAGATACAATGTTTTGGTCAGATCAGTAGCACTCCCACTATATGTTATAGTGATGTTGCCATAGTAGTGCTCCCACAGCCCCCCTTTCTTTTTATATAATGTAGCAGAGTTTCTCTGCAGGAAGATAGACCAAGCTTCCATGTGGTAGTAGCATCCCCAACACGTCCCTTTACCTGGAGGTCTTATGCCTTGAATACTAAGCATTGGATGAGAGGCCTTTTCCCTCCTTGTTAAAAGCCAGTAGGCTGGGGGAAGTGATAGCCTGTAATAGTAATCCAATGCAAGGTCAGGGAGACAATCTCCCCTCAAAAATGCAACCAAGCAGGGAGTGTCAGCCCAGATAAATGACCCAAGGTAATTTGTTAGGACCTTCCATACTGGGGTTACCTTGACGTGGTTGGAAGGCTTTTCATTTTTATGCATAAAATGTAACTAAAACCCCCATGTTTTTACTGTTTGCACTAGTACAGATATTATGATATATGGGGCCCAGGAATGTGCATTGATCATCTCTTTTCTTGTTTGTTCCTTTGATAGAGAAACATCTATAAAAAGAGAAGTGAAGACGATCAATGACTCCCCTACCTGATTTGTGCTAAAGAATTTCAGGCCCTTAGTTGTCACAAGATGTTGCAAATTATGAAATTATCCAGATGGCTTTTTTATGATCAGGTTTTGTAAATATAGTGAAAGCTCTTTTGATGGAATCAGCAGCAATCAGTGTTAGAGCTCACATATGTAGGGATTAATATAATAAAAGGTTTCCCTGTGCTACTAATCAGCATCTGTTATCTAACTGCAGCAACCTAGTAAAAAGCTAACATTTGATTGGTTGCTAGTAGAGATGGACGAACTTCATAAACTTCGGTCTGTTTTCGAACTACAGTAAAAGTTAAAAAATTTGAAAGTTCGAATTCAGAGCCATTAAAGTCCATTGGGGAGTGATAGTTTGAAATAGTCCGAAAAATCGAGACAGTTCGGACTTGTTAAGTTCGACTCGAACTCGGGTTCGAGTTTGAGTTCTAGTCCATCTCTAGTTGCTACAAATTAATATCACAGACAGACTTTTGCACCTCATTTTGGGTATAATTTATATATTTATGTATGGAATTATCTATGTATTTGTCCCCCTTGTAAGACTTTTTTGTATTTTGTTACTGTACAGAGCTGCGTCATACATACATTTTGTGTGTATACTAAAAAAATACCTTTGCGTCATCTTAATCTATAAATAAATACATGTAAGTATCACTTACTCTGAGTTGTGTGTGTTGCTGCATGCCTTCAATACAATAATTGTTTTGCTCAGGCTCTGACCACTGACCTGACTATTTTCCCACATACCAACAGTCAAAACTGCATACAGCACACCTACTGTCAAACCGTTTCAGCTACAGCAAAACTGCTTACAGAAATGCTAAAACGTAAGATGATTGTGAAGGTTATCATTCTCCAGGTCATGGTATATCTGTTGTATTCAATTAGATCAACTGGACTTGAAATGTAGTTCTTGAAGACGTTCGCTCGTCATCGACTGGCTTTCTCAATTCAGAATGACTTGTATAAAATCTGTGGCAATTATGTACCCTGGAAAATCCCAATTGCATATCACAGCCAGGTGTTAAGGGTGTGATTAGATAGTGTCTAAGAGTGGTTATAGGAAAGCCCAGAGTAAGGTGTTTAAAACAGCATTGTACATGGCAGTGAGGCAGGAGGAAGAACATGGTCATCCCATATGTAGCAGGGGTCTCCGAGAAATTAAGAAGAATTTTCAAAAAACATCGTTACCCTGTCTGCTTTAAACCGAACAACACACTGAGGCAGCAATTGGTACATCCGAAAGACCAAAACAAAAACCAAGAAAAGCGACATCTTAATGCAGTGCAGTGCAGTGAAGAAATGCTCTGATTTGTATGTGGGGGAGACCAAACAGCAACTGCATCAACGTATGGCCCAGCACAGAAGGGCCAATTCCTCGGGTCAGGACTCAGCCGTGTATCTGCATCTTAAGGATAAAGGACATACCTTTGAAGATTGTAATGTTAAAGGACCTGTAAACCCCCCTTAAGCCCCCAAAAATAACATGTCCCGTTCGTTTCTATATTCACAGGGAGGTGAGAACGCTTATTCTCCACTCCCTGTGAATAATAGGACGATCGGGGACCTGGAACTTACCTTACACGCCGCTCCACTCGCAGCCGTCCTGCACGGAAAGCCGCTTGTACCGACCACGCGCCTATCTTATGCGCATGCGCGCCAATTCAAAAGATAGGGCGCGCGATCGGGACACGAACGCTGTTCTTGGCAGGAGCGGCTGCGAGTGGAGGGCAGGGTAAGGTAAGTTCCAGGTCCCCGATCGTCCTATTATTCACAGGGAGGTGAGAATAAGCGTTCTCACCTCCCTGTGAATAATAGAAACGAATGGGACATAGTTAATTTTCGGGGTTTAGTGTTCCTTTAACATACTGCGAAGGACGTGACTGGTTCAAAGAGAGGTGTTAAGGAGGCCCATATTTGGAAAATAAAGAAACCAAGCCTAAATAGAGGTGGGGGGGTTTGACAAAACTGTCTGCCCATGTACAATGCTGTTTTAAACACCTTACTCTGGGCGTTCTATAACACCTCTTAGCCACTATCAATCACACCCTTAAACCTGGCTGTGATATGCTAATTGGGATTTCCAGGGACATATTGCCACAGATTCTTATAAAAGTCATTCTGAATGAGAAAGCCAGTCGGAGACTAGCGAAACGTCTTCAAGAACTACATTTCAAGTCCAGTTGATCTAATTGAATAAACAGATAAAACGTAAGATGTTTCAGATTGGATATCTAATCAAATAGGGGGCAGATCAACAAAAAAAACCTTTAAGCTAGCCATACATGGATAGATTTGTGTTAGATTGTTTTACATTTCAACTGTTGATTGAAATTTTATCGAAAAATGCATTTTATTTACTAAAGCAATTCCTTTATAAATTTAATTTATAAATGCGATTGGTTTAATAATGTGCCAGAAGCAAATCTGTCTGAGGGTGCCATTAATCCTAAGGCTATGTTCACACTAGAAACGGAACAAAATGGACCACAATGGACAGTCCATGTTTTTTGTTTGTTTTGGTCCATTTTTAGTGTTCTGGTTTTGCTATATTTTTAATTAAAACGCGTCCGTTTTAGGACAGGAATGCATACAGCAGTACTTTTTTTAACGGACTGGGTTAATCCGATCTATTAAAAAAATGGACCGTAACGCTTGTTTCTGTCAGTAAACAGACAAAAAACAATCTAGTGTGAACGAACCCTAAGGCAGGCCCTGTTTTTTTTTTATTTCAGGAATTTAGTATCAGAGAATGGAAACTCCCTAGATGGAAAAGTCTAGATGGTTCAATTCTCAGGTTGCTAGTCATTTTTTTCTATTTATACAGTCAGAAAGTGTTTTAGGCTACGTTCTATGCTGAAGACATGCTTCTTTATTTGGCGGACCAGGGTGTATCTCTCCAAACAGCACTACAGGTAATCACAGAACATGGAGAATACTCTGGACTCTTAATAAACTGGGCAAAATACCAAATTTTTCCACTCAGTTTACCCACCAGAGGCCCCTCTAGTCCCTTCCCCTCTGAACAGAACAACCTCCATTAAATACTTAGGCATTAATATCTCAAGGCACGCATCGGACTTCATCCCCCTTAACATCGAGACCCTCATCACCCTAGTTAAATCCAAAACACAAATCTGGTCCAAACTGCCTCTTGGGGTGACAGGTCGCGCAAACATTTTCAAAATGATCCTTTTGCCCAAAATTCTATACACTGTCATTCTCCTATATTCTTACCACTAAAATACTTTAATAAAACAATAATAAAACAAAGTATTAGTGATAATACCCAAATCCTTCATATGGGACGTAGGAAGACACAAACTAAACTGGGCCATTCTCATTCTTCCCTCTGACCTGGGTGGACTCACTGTCCCAGACCTGAGAGCATACTACCTAGCAGCAAAACTTTCCCATTTGTGCCACTGGTCTCAAGAGGAAAATAATAGAATGTTTACCCTGCTCTATGCCCCCAAACACAAACATCAATCTCAACACTTTCGTCTCCATTGCAAGAGGATACAGGGGCACGCACATACTTGACAAACCACATCCTCTCCTGGTTCAAACCTTGAAAATCTGGGACGTAGCAACTAATTATAGCCAAGTAATAAACGGCGAAGTACCCTTTGTTATAATAGGACACTTAAACCGATATAATTCAATCCCACACCCGAGATATGGGTCTAACACAAAATAACCCGAGTTTCGCACCTAGTGGATAATAGCACGTTAAAAGATTTTGACCAACTAAAGCGAGAATTCGAACTACCCACCACACTATTCTTTAGATACCTTCAAATGCGACACGCGTTTCAGAAACAGTTCAGAGGGAATCCCCTGGACTTCACCAGAAACCCTCTATTCAAAGTCTTAAAAACCACAATCCCCTCAGGAATAATCTCAAAATTGTACCATGGACTCCGACTTCCCTCAGCAAACATACTTGCCCAACGGAAAAAAACGACATGGGAAACTGACCTAGGACCCATAGATGGAGGAGACTGGACAGAAGCTCTGGCAGCTCATACATCAGTGTCACCCAAAGCCTCTGATAGATTGACCCAACTGTATATACTCCACAGGGCTTACCTCACCCCAGTCCACCTCTCACGTTACAGGCCCAACTATGATCCACATTGTCCAAAATGTCTATTAGTTCCCGGTAGCTTCTATCACATGAACTGGGGATGCCTTAAGATTCAGGGCTTCTGGCATCAGGTGCTTAAATTCCTACACAACCATATGGGATCCCCAGTGGGCTTGGACCCTAAAATTTGCCTCCTTGGTATTATGGAGGAATTAACCTCAGACAATTTCTTTCGCACATTCCTCAGAGAAACGTATTGCCCAGACCTGGATCCAGTCATCCCCCCCCTTGACTGTCCATGTGGAAAAACGCTATCAACACCACCCTCCCCCTTAAGGAACTGATCTACACCCCCGGGGCTGCCCCACAAAATTTGATCAAATTTGGTCTAAATGGGAATCATCCTCTCACACTTATTGGACTCATACATAGTACTATAATATATATATACTGTAACAATTATTACAATAATTTTGGGGGGCTGGCTGCATAGATTTAAAGGGACACTAAATCAGTGTTTTCAAAGGGAATGTCCACCCCCTCTCTACAAAAATCTATATATTGTAGAGTACCCCCCAAAACCTGGACATTGTTTTATAGAAAATCGTTAAATCAGCTCCCAGCCAGAGATATAACACTAAATACTCCCTCAATCCTCCGCCACGGCTCTGCACCTCCGGGTAAGGCAGTCAGTGTCGGCCATGACAATGACGTCACGGCCAATCACTGCCTGCCATTCCTGGAGCAGTCTCCACTGCGGCAGCTCAAGAACACAAAAAGAACATAGCAGCCGCAGTGGAGACAGAGTGAGGAGACCGGAAGTGGCGGTGGATAGAGGAGCTTGTAAGTATAATATCTCTGGTTGGGAGCAGATTTTAAGATTTTCTATAAAACCATGTCCAGCTTTTGGGGGGTATTGTACAATATATAGATTTTTGTAGAGAGGGGTGGACAGTCCATTTAAGAACATTGCATCTGTTTCTATTATTCACAGGGAGGTGAAAACGCTTATTCTCTCCCTGTGAATAATAGAATGCCATGGGGACACTGGAACTTACCTTACCGGCACTCCACTCGCAGCTGCTTATGAACTGACAGCCGTTCTGTCCCGATCGCATGCCTTTCTTTTGTATTGGCATGCATGTGCCAAAGATAGGCGATTGGTCGGGGCAGTGCGGCTGTCAGTTCAGAAGGAACTGCGAGTGGAGAGCGGTAAGGTAAGTTCCAGTATCCCCTAGGTGTTCTATTATTCACAGAGTGGTGGGAATAAGTGTTCTCACCTCAATATCAATAATAGAAACAGATTTTATTTTACTTAACAAAGAACACAAAATCCATTTAGTGTTCCTTTAAGAGACACATTTGTTCTATGCTATTAATGCAACTAGCAATTCATGTGTTTGCATGTGTTTACAAAACTGAGGACCTGGCGCCCTTATAGACCCTGATGCCGTAGGCCATGGTCTAGTTGGCTTTGTCTGAATTCTGGCCCTGACAAAGCAGGATTATCCACAAGGCAACCCTAGGCAACTGCCTAGGGCCCTGGAAACTTCTGGGGGCCCAGCTTCAAAAGCAGTAGCAATTTATAAGTCTATACAATATATTTAATAAAAAGGGGCCCTAAATTATGGCCCTGCCTAGGGCCCCACATGATTTAATCCATCTCTGGGCCCTGAAGATATCTGGTATTGTTTAGTGGGGACTATTGTTGCAGTATCCGGCATTTATTAGAACGCAGTGCAGATAGTGATGACGATTGCTGCAGTATATATGGTATCCAGGATTACCACTTGTTAAGTTGGGTAAACACATTAACCATAAAGGGACCCAATGGATTCGCCCCTTTAATGGTAAAGTGTGTATCTTGGAAACTATTGTTTCCGATGTAAACTAATCTTTGAAAAATGTGTGCGTACCTAGCTTTATGCAAATCGGAAATGGACAGGACATTTACTAAATTCACTAAAATGTTATCTATTGGCACCATCAAATCAAGTTTAAGAATCCACTTTGGTCTTGTTGTGGGACAGTACAATACTTATTTTGTATACAAATCAAAAGCTTTCACACAAATATCCCATTTTATTCATATTTTCTTTGGGGCATATTTATAAAGCAACGATAATAGCTCCAAAAAATTACAGCCGCACATCGCGGCCGCGAAAATAGCGCTACTATCGTATCGCCGTATTTATAACGACAAGCGCTATTCCCGCGATATGTATCGCGGCCGCGATGTGCTGCGGTAATTTTAAGCCCCTTCGCGGCGGGACTGTTACTGGTAATGGGAAAGTCTGCTGGCAGTGGGAGTGTTACTGGTAAAGGGGAAAGTCTGCTGGCAGTGGGACTGTTACTGGTAATGGGAAAGTCTGCTGGCACTGGGACTGTTACCGGTAAAGGGGAAAGTCTGCTGGCACTGGGACTGTTCCTGGTAATGGGAAAGTCTGCTGGCACTGGGACTGTTACTGGTAATGGGAAAGTCTGCTGGCACCACACACCCCGTGGCGGCGACCACCCGCCCGCCGCTTCCAGCAGCCCTCCCAACCCGTTTCCCCGCTCGCGGCAATCGGAACGGGAGGCTAGGAGGGGCTGCCGGGAAGGGGCCGCAGCAGGTGGTCGCGACCACCCGAGCGCCACCCCCCCTC
Source organism: Hymenochirus boettgeri (assembly GCA_019447015.1). NCBI lineage: Eukaryota > Metazoa > Chordata > Amphibia > Anura > Pipidae > Hymenochirus > Hymenochirus boettgeri. Next base: position 88,289,224 of record CM033474.1, read on the forward strand.
CCCGGCAACCCCCTCCAAGCGCCCCGGCCGCTCCCGGGGGGGAAGGGAGGGAGCCGCTGGGAGGGGTGGAGGCTCCCTCCAGCGGGGCCCTGAGAAGGGCCTTTTGGGCTTAGTGGGTCCCGCAGTCGAACCGGGACCCCCCCTCCCGGCCCTTGTAAGGGCCTTTGCGGCACTTACAAGTGCCCTTGCGGCTCTGACAAGAGCCTTTTGGGGCTTAAGGGGTCCCGCAGCTCGAACCGGGACCTCCTCCCCGGCCCTATCAGGGCCTTTGTCGGCACTTACAAGTGCCCTTGCGGCTCTAACAAGAGCCTTTGGGATTAGGGGTCCCCGCAGCTCGAACCGGGACCCCTCCCCGGCCCTTGTAAGGGCCCTTGCGGCACTGACAAGTGCCCTTGCGGCACTGACAAGTGCCTTTGGCGGGGTTCCTGCAGCTCGAACGGGACCCCCAGTGTGCGGCTCTTAAAAGAGCCCTTGGGCGACGTTTCGGGCTGGGCACCACCCCACTCAGGTCGCCGATGCCAGGCAGACTCACTCGGCCGACAGTGAGCCCGCTGGCACCGCCGGCCTCAGCGGAGCCGATGTTGCCAGCCGCTTCTTTTCTTTTTCTTCAGCCATCTACTGCGATGGATACTGAGTTCCGCGGCGGAAAGCTCCTCTTTATATAGGTTTGCAGAAATCCATAATCCGTTTCTGATTGGTCAATTTTTAATACTTGCTTAACATTAACCAATCAGATTTCAGAACTTTCCAGAAATCTGATGGTAATGTAAGCAAGTATTAAAAAAATTGACCAATCATAAACGGATTATGGATTTCTGCAAACCTATATAAGAGGAGCTTTCGCCGCGGAACTCAGATGCCATAGCAGTTGATGGTGAAGAAAGAAGAAAGAAGCGGCTGGCAACATCGGTTCGCTGAGGCCGGCGGTGCCATGGGCTCACTGGCGGCCAGCAGAGTCTGCCTGGCATCGGCAACCTGGTGAGGGTTGTGTCGCCAGCCCGAAGATGTCGCTCGGATCAAGACGCCGGCAAACATCGGCCTCGTGGAGGTCGCCGACGCCGCCGGGGGTACCCCTGGCGGCCGCAGGGGTACCTCTCGGTGGTCGGCGGCCTCGGCGGAGCTGGTGGCCGAGGACTGGAAGAAGTAAGACGCCGCCCAAGGGCTCTTTAAGAGCCACCGCATGGGGGTCCCGGTTCGAGCTGCGGGACCCCCGCCAAAGGCACTTGTCAGTGCCGCAAGGGCCCTTATAAGGGCCGGGGAGGGGGGGTCCCGGTTCGAGCTGCGGGACCCCTAAGCCCCAAAGGCCCTTCTAGGGCCCCGCTGGAGGGAGACACCCCTCCAGCGGCTCCCTCCTTCCCTCCCCGGCGAAGGGGCTTAAATTACCGCAGCACATCGCGGCCGCGATACATATCGCGGGAATAGCGCTTGTCGTTATAAATACGGCGATGATGCTATTTTCGCGGCCGCGATGTGCGGCTGTAATTTTTTGGAGCTATTATCGTTGCTTTATAAATATGCCCCAAAGAAATATGAATAAATGGGATATTGTGTGAAAGCTTTTGATTTGTATACAAAATAAGTATTGTACTGTCCCACAACAAGACCAAAGTGATTCTTAAACTTGATTTGATGGTGCCAATAGATAACATTTTAGTGAATTTAGTAAATGTCTTGTCCATTTCCGATTTGCATAAAGCTAGGTACGCACACATTTTTCAAAGATTAGTTTACATCGGAAAACAATAGTTTCCAAGATACACACTTTACCATTAAAGGGGCGAATCCATGGTCCCTTTATGGTTAATGTGTTTACCCAACTTAACAAGTGGAATCCTGATACACATATACTGCAGCAATCGTCATCACTATCTGCACTGCGTTCTAATAAATGCCGATACTGCAACAATAGTCCCCACTAAACAATACCAGAATCTTCAGGGCCCAGAGATGGATTAATATCATGTGGGGCCCTAGGCAGGGCCATAATTTAGGGCCCCTTTTTTATTAAATATATTGTATAGACTAAATTGCTACTGCTTTTGAAGCTGGGCCCCCAGAAGTTTCCAGGGCCCTAGGCAGTTGCCTAGGTTTGCCTTGTGGATAATCCTGCTTTGTCAGGCCAGAATTCAGACAAAGCCAACTAGACCATGGCTACGGCATCAGGGTCATAAGGGCGCCAGGTCCTCAGTTTTGTAAACACATGAAACAATGAATTGCTAGTTGCATTAATAGCATAGAACAAATGTGTCTCTTAAAGGAACACTAAATGGATTTTGTGTTCTTTGTTAAGTAAAATGAAAATCTGTTTCTATTATTGATATTGAGGTGAGAACACTTATTCCCACCACTCGTGAATATAGAACACCTAGGGGATACTGGAACTTACCTTAACCGCTCTCCACTCGCAGTTCCTTCTGAACTGACAGCCGCACTGCCCCGACCAATCGCCTATCTTTGGCACATGCATGCCAATACAAAAGAAAGGCATGCGATCGGGACAGAACGGCTGTCAGTTCATAAGCAGCTGCGAGTGGAGTGCCGGTAAGGTAAGTTCCAGTGTCCCCATGGCATTCTATTATTCACAGGAGAGAATAAGCGTTTTCACCTCCCTGGAATAATAGAAACAGATGCAATGTTCTTAAATGGACTGTCCACCCCTCTCTACAAAATCTATATATTGTACAATACCCCCCAAAAGCTGGACATGGTTTTATAGAAAATCTTAAAATCTGCTCCCAACCAGAGATATTATACTTACAAGCTCCTCTATCCACCGCCACTTCTTCCGGTCTCCTCACTCTGTCTCCACTGCGGCTGCTATGTTCTTTTTGTGTTCTTGAGCTGCCGCAGTGGAGACTGCTCAGGAATGGCAGGCAGTGATTGGCCGTGACTTCATTGTCATGGCCGACACTGACTGCCTTACCCGAGGTGCAGAGCCGTGGCGGAGGATTGAGGGAGTATTTAGTGTTATATACTCTGGCTGGGAGCTGATTTAACGATTTTCTTAAAACAATGTCCAGGTTTTGGGGGGTACTCTACATATATAGATTTTTGTAGAGGGGGTGGACATTCCCTTGAAAACACTGATTAGTGTCCCTTTAAATCTATGCAGCCAGCCCCCCAAAATTATTGTAATAATTGTTACAGTATATATATATTAGTACTATGTATGAGTCCAATAAGTGTGAGAGGATGATTCCATTTAGACCAAATTTGATAAATTTTGTGGGGGCAGCCCCGGGGTGTAGATCAGTTCCTTAAGGGGGAGGGGGTGTGTTGATAGCGTTTTTCCACATGGACAGTCAAGGGGGGGGATGACTGGATCCAGGTCTGGGCAATACGTTTCTCTGAGGAATGTGCGAAAGAAATTGTCTGAGGTTAATTCCTCCATAATACCAAGAGGCAAATTTTAGGGTCCAAGCCCACGGGGATCCCATATGGTTGTGTAGGAATTAAGCACCTGATGCCAGAAGCCCTGAATACTTAAGGCATCCCCAGTTCATGTGATAGAAGCTACCGGGAACTAATAGACATTTTGGACAATGTGATCATAGTTGGGCCTGTAACGTGAGAGGTGGACTGGGTGAGGTAAGCCCTGTGGAGTATATACAGTGGGTCAATCTATCAGAGGCTTTGGTGACACTGATGTATGAGCTGCCAGAGCTTCTGTCCAGTCTCCCTACTATGGGTCCTAGGTCAGTTTCCCATGTCGTTTTTTCCGTTGGGCAGTATGTTTGCTGAGGGAAGTCGGAGTCCATGGTACAATTTTGAGATTATTCCTGGGGGGATTGTGGTTTTTAAGACTTTGAATAGAGGGTTTTCTGGTGAAGTCCAGGGGATTCCCTCTGAACTGTTTCTGAAATGCGTGTCGCATTTGAAGTATCTAAAGAATAGTGTGGTGGGTAGTTCGAATTCTCGCTTTAGTTGGTCAAAATCTTTTAACGTGCTATTACCACTAGGTGCGAAACTCGGTTATTTTGTGTTAGACCCATATCTGGGTGTGGGATTGAATTATATTCGGTAAGTGTTATTATACCAGAAGGGTAAGTCTCCGTTTATGACTTGGATATAGTAGTTAGTTGCTACGTCCCAGATTTTCAAGGTTTGAACCAGGAGAGGATGTGGTTGTCAAGTAGTGCGTGCCCCTGTATCCTCTTGCAATGGAGACGAAAGTGTTGAGATTGATGTTTGTTGTTTGGGATCGAGCAGGGTAAACATCTATTATTTCCTCTTGAGACCATTGGCACAAATGGGAAAGTTTTGCTGCTAGGTAGTATGCTCTCAGGTCTGGGACAGTGAGTCCACCCAGGTCAGAGGGGTCTTAAGAATGGCCCAGTTTAGTTGTGTCTTCCTACGTCCCATATGAAGGATTTGGGTATTATCTCTAATACTTTGTTTTATTATTGTTTTATTAAAGTATTTTAGTGGTAAGAATATAGGAGAATGACAGTGTATAGAATTTTGGGCAAAAGAGATCATTTTGAAAATGTTTGCGCGCCTGTCACCCCAAGAGGCAGTTGGACCAGATTTGTGTTTTGGATTTAACTAGGGGTGATAGGGTCTCGATGTTAAGGGGGATGAAGTCCGATGCGGCCTTGAGATATTAATGCCTAAGTATTTATGGAGGTTGTTCTGTTCAAGGGGAAGGGACTAGAGGGGCCTCTGGGGGTAAACGAGTGGAAAAATTTGGTATTTTGCCCAGTTTATTAAGAGTCCAGAGTATTCTCCATGTTCTGTGATTACCTGTAGTGCTGTTTGGGAGATACACCCTGGTCTCGCCAAATAAAGAAGCATGTCTTCAGCATAGAACGTAGCCTAAAACACTTTCTGTACTTATAAATAGAAAAAAATGACTAGAAACCTGAGAATTGAACCATCTAGACTTTTCCATCTAGGGAGTTTCCATTCTCTGATACTAAATTCCTGAAATAAAAAAAAAACAGCGGCCTGCCTTAGGGTTCGTTCACACTAGATGTTTTTTGTCTGTTTACTGACAGAAACAAGCGTTACGTCCATTTTTAATAGATCGGATTAACCCAGTCCGTTAAAAAAAGTACTGCTGTATGCATTCCTGTCCTAAACGGACGCGTTTTAATAAAAATATAGCAAAACCAGAACACTAAAAATGGACCAAAACAAAACAAAAAACATGGACTGTCCATTGTGGTCCATTTTGTTCCGTTTCTAGTGGAACATAGCCTTAGGATTAATGGCACCTCAGACAGATTTGCTTCTGGCACATTATTAAACCAATCGCATTTATAAATTAAATTTATAAAGGAATTGCTTTAGTAAATAAATGCATTTTTCGATAAATTTCAATCAACAGTTGAAATGTAAAACAATCTAACACAAATCTATCCATGTATGCTAGGCTTAAAGGTTTTTTTTGTTGATCTGCCCCCTATTTGATAGAATCCAACTTGAACATCTTAAGTTTTAGCCTGTCTGTATTCAATTAGATCAACTTGGACTTGAAATGTAGTTCTTGAAGCGTTTCCTAGTCATCCGACTGGCTTCTCAATTCAGAATACCTTGTATTAAGAATCTGTGGCAATATGTAACCTGGAAATCCCATTAGCATATCCAGCCAGTGTTAAGGGTGTGATTAGAGATTTGGCTAAGAGGTGTTATCAGGACGCCCAGAGTAAGGTGTTAAAACAGCATTGTACAGGCGCGACAGGTGGTGTCAAACCCCCCACCTCTATTTAGGGCTTGGTTTCTTTATTTTACATAAATGGCCTCCTTAACACCTCTCTTGACCAGTCACGTCCTTCGCACGTAGTTTAAAGAACACTAAACCACCCGAATTAAACTATTTCTCCATTCGTTTCTATTATTCACAGGGAGGTGTAGAACGCTATTCTCACCTCCCTGTGAATAATAGGACGAATCGGGGACCTGGAACACCTACCTGCCGCTCCACTCGCAAGCCTCTCCTGCACAAGAACAGTGGTTTCGGTCCCGATCGCGCGCCCTATCTTTGGATTGGCGCGCATTAGCTTCATAAGATAGGGGCGCGTGGTCGTGACCGAGAGGCCGCTTTCCGTGCAGGATGCGGCTGCGAGTGGAGCGGGTGTTGAAGGTTAGTTCCGGTCCCCGATCGTCCATTATTAGCACAGGAGGTGAGAATAAGCGTTCTCACCTCCCTGTGAATAACTTAGAACGAACGGGACATAGTTATTTTGGGGCTTAAGGGGGTTTACAGGTCCTTTAACATTGACAATCTCAAAGGTATGTCCTCTTATCCTTAAGATGCAGAAACACGCTGAGTCCCTGACCCGAGGAATTGGGCCCTTCTGTGCTGGGCCATACTGTTATCAGTTTTGCTGTTTGGTTCCCCCACATACAAATCAGAGCATTCTTCACTTGCACTGCACTGCCTATAAGATGTCGCTTTTCTTGTGTTTTGGTATTGGGTCTTTACGGATGTACCAATTGTGCCTCAGTTGTGTTGTTCGGGGTTTAAAACAACAAGGCTACTGAGGTTTTTTTGAAAATTCTTCTTAATTTCTCGGAAACCATGCTACATATGGGATGACCATGTTCTTCCTCCGGCGCTCACTGCCATGTACATGCTGTTTTTAACACCTTACTCTGGGCGTTCCTATAACACCAATCTTAGACACTATCTAACTCAACCCCTTAACCACCTGGCTTTGATATGCTAATTGGGGATTTTTCCAGGGTACATAATTGCCACAGACTTTCTTATACAATCATTCTGAATGAGAAAGCCCGTCGGATGACTAGCGAAAGTCCCAAGAACTACATTTTCAAGTCCATTGATCTAATGAATACAACAGATTTATACCATGACCGGGATGAATGAGAACCTCACAAGTTTACGTTTTAGCCATTCTGTAAGCGTTTTCTGTAGCTGAAAGGGTTTGACAGTAGTGTGCTGCGATGCAGTTTTGAATGTTGGTGTGGGAAAATAGTCAGGTCAGTGTCAGAGCCTGAGCAAAACAATTATTGTATTGAAGGCATGCAGCAACACACACAACTCAGAGTAAGTGATACTTACATGTATTTATTTATAGATTAAGATGACGCAAGAGTATTTTTTTAGTATACACACAAAATGTATGTATGACGCAGCTCTGTACAGTAACAAATACAAAAAAGTCTTACAAGGGGACAAATACATAGTAATTCAATACATAAATATATAAATTACCCAAAATGAGGTGCAAAAGTCTGTCTGTGATATTAATTGTAGTAGCAACTAGAGATGGACTAGAAACTCAAACTCGAACCCGAGTCGAGTCGAACTTAACAAGTCCGAACGTCTCGATTTTTCGGACTATTTCCAACTATCACTCCCCAATGGACTTAATGGCTCTGAATTCGAACTTTCAAATTTTTTAACTTTTACTGTAGTTCGAAAACAGACCGAAGTTTATGAAGTTCGTCCATCCTACTAGCAACAATCAAATGTTAGCTTTTTACTAGGTTGCTGCAGTAGATAAACAGATGCTGATAGTAGCACAGGGAAACCTTTATATATTAATCCCTACATATGTGAGCTCTAACACTGATTGCTGCGATTCCATCAAAAAGAGCTTTCACTATATTACAAACCTGATCATAAAAAAGCCATCTGGATAATTTCATAATTTGCAAAATCTTGTGACAATAAGGGCCTGAAATTCTTAGCAACAAATCAGGTAGGGGAGTCATTGATCGTCTTCACTTCTCTTTTTATAGATGTTTCTCTATCAAAGAACAAACAGAAAAAGAGATGATCAATGCACTTCCTGGCCCCATATATCATAATATCTGTACTAGTGCAAACAGTAAAACATAAGGGTTTTAGTTACATTTATGGCATAAAAATGAAAGCTCCAACCACGTCAAGGTAAACCCAGTATGGAAGGTCCTAACAAATTACCTTGGGTCATTTATCTGGGCTGACACTCCTGCTTGGTTGCATTTTTGAGGGGAGATTGTCTCCCTGACCTTGCATTGGATTAGTATACAGGCATCACTTCCCCCAGCCTACTGGCTTAACAAGGAGGGAAAGGCCTCTCATCAATGTCGTATTCAAGGCATAAGACCTCCAGGTAAAGGGACGTGTTGGGGATGCTACTACCACATGGAAGCTTGGTTATCTTCCTGCAGAGAAACTCTGCTACATTATATAAAAAGAAAGGGGGGTGTGGGTAGCACTCTATGGCAACATCATATAACATATAGTGGAGTGCTAGATCTGACCAAAACATTGTATCTCTATCAAGACAAGGTTTTGGGTAATATTTATAATATTGCAATGAGCAAGAATCAAATCGAATGTGCTACCCCTCATTTTATACTTATCTGCTGTTATTAATTGTCCTGACAATTCCTGGGCCCTGGGTGATCATTAAGATCAACTTTCGAATACAAATCAAATGATTCAGAGCGGTGAATGGGAACATCACTCTGCCTATTTAATTTGAATTGAGTATTGGGTATGACCATCATTGGACACTCAAAACTCAGTGTAAAATAAACCATGTTTGTTTCCCTTATTTGGTATAAAAGTGTTAATCTGAAATAGGTCATCAAGAAGACCTATATTTCACACTTTTTCTGTATCTAGATATTGTACTGGACACATAATAGGAAAACGTTTCTAAAACTTTTGCAAAGTGAACATTTGATTTTATTTTATTTGATGTACAGTAGTTATCAATTAATGGAAAATTTTAGGCTAAATTATATTTCGACATAAAGCGAAGAAATTGCTGATTAAACAATTTGCCTACGTACGTTTCATCACCTCGTGACTTCTTCAGGGCGTTGCTAATGAATGAAACTCTAGAAACATGACATTTGTTTCTAAAGACATTTACAAGTTTACATTTACAGGAGAAACATGAGAGAGTATCTAGATTGTAAATCACTAGCTTCTGTTTAAAGGGCATGTCCACCCTTCTAATAAACTTTTTTTATAATGTACTGCTCTTCCCCCAGCCCCCAACCGCCATTACTTATTACAAGAAAGTGCCCCGATTTACTTACCATGCCTCTCTCCTTCGTCGCACTGCTCGGCCCTCTGCTTGCACGGAAATGCAAGCAGGTGGCGGGACCAGCAGCACGTCCGTGATTGGCTGACAGGCAGCCAATCACGGACGCAGTGCTGGAGTTCAGGGGGAGGGGGGAGAAGGCTGCAGTGCGCATGCCAAAACTTCTCCGGAGGAGAGACAGGAGGCAGAGTCCTATATGGACTCTGCTATCCTCCGTGGCCAGTTTTTGGGACTTTGGGGGGGGATTATAGGAGAACCATTTGGAGCTGGGATGGAAGGTAAGGATTTATACACTACACAGTGGGGCCAGTAGTGGGTTCAATTATAGTTTGGGGGGTGGACATGCCTTTAACAGGCTTTTTTTATCCACAGAATTTTACACAATAGGGGTTGGAATCATGGTGCTCTATTACATGTTTTGCCATGCTACTCCATAAAGGAGTCGCCCTTATTTTCCTGTATTCTAACAGACAGCTACGTTTTGTTTTTCCTTTTTTTTTTTTTGCTACAGCTACACATAATCATATAAATAACTTACTAGAATGGCAAGTAATCAGACTTTTAATTTTATGAGTTTTTCCATTAGGATACTCAAGTTTATACATTTTTCCACATTTTCGATTCCCACAGCTTTAGCCTATCCAATCTCTGGACTGTCCTCTCCTTTTCCTTCTCCATAAGGAGGCATCGTGCGACAATATGTTTTAAGGAATTTGCTCTTCTAGCAGTCACGATGGCCACTGACCTTGTCAGTCAAATCTGTATCCTCGCCTATTAAAAAACAATATTTCTGAAGGATTTTTTTTATTTTTCATTATTGAACTTAGTGATAATCTTATTTTACCATCTTCCTTGTTGTTTTACTCCTATACAAAGTTGATTTCTCCTAGTTCTTTTTGCCACTATAAATGTCCTTTCTTCTATATCCCTTGCCTCAAATTCTCACAGGTTTAGCATGTTTTTTAAAATCACTCTCAGTTGTGCAGTTCTTTTCATTCGTAGAAATGGCCGTAGGGATCGCTCTGATGGGTGATGATGGATGAGGGCTATTGGCTCTTAATAGAGTGTTTGTGCTGTAGGTTTTTTGTATACTTCACTCTTGTAAATACCATCCTTCATCTTTATCACAAGTCCAAGAAATTGATACTAGCTCTGTTGTATGTGAGTTAAATTAATGGTTAATGTATTATTTATTATTATTATATTAAACAGCTTTTCTAAGAGATCAGCCTCACCTGGCAAATGAAATATCATCCACATAGTCGATCTATAATAATACATTTTCATGTCTTACTCCCCAAAAGCGTTTTAAAACAATTTGCCTCTTTAAGTGATTTTTACAGAATTACAGCAATATATGCATTTAAAATCTTTCAGCAAATAAACAGTCCGAACACACCCCCAAGGGCTAGTGTGCTTTTAAGTGCGATCAGATTTGTGCATTAAAAAGTGCAATAGTGTGGCCCAGTTGGGATGGCCACACTAGTGTACTGCCATGCACTGCCTTAATGGAGTGCACGCAATCGATTTTTTGCACAATCGCAAGTGCGCCATTGCACAACACTGCACAAAGGTAGCACGCATGTGCACGGAGCACACATGTGTGGCCGTTTCACGCTTGTAAACGCTACGCATGGCCTCAGCCTTGTCTTCCCCATTTCCACAGAAGAATACAACATAGTAAAGATCTTCTCTCTTAACGAGCCAATGAGCATGCTCAGACCATAAACAGGGACAATGTTACTGACAAATTCTGGGAAAAAAGAATAAACTGAAAACAATTCTGTTATCTGTATTTCTGTCAGGGATTCGCCTTAGAAATGTAAGTAATGTCTTGTTCAATCAGCAATTTTCTAGGGCATTTCTAGTTTTTAAAGGGATCTATAGTGGGAAAATGAACCTTTTGTTATTTCTTTCCACGAGTTCTATAATTCTCCCTAACTCCCAGAGGGTCATCACTTTGTTCAGATCCCTCTCTGTCCTGAGATACACAAATTAGAAGGATACTGAGCATTCCTCTACTCCTACTTGTACTGTCATAAAATCCCTGTGACGTGATCCTCTTCCCTGCTCAAGTCCCTCCTTCCTCATCGCTCTGTAATAAAATAGATAAGAGCATTAGCAGGAGGGAGATGTAGCTTGATTGCAGAGTTAAGGCTGTACTTGATCCCCCTCTTGATAGACTTCCTGATGATGATGGGTCACAAAGAGAGAGATCAGGAACGTAGAGATCCGTGTTCCAAGACGCTTGCTTTTCTATTGCCACTGTGGTGGGTGTGTTTTTCAGGATGTTGAACTTTTAACTTCTACTGCACTAAAGAAGTGTCGGTTAGTCGGAGTTGAGACATGGAGGAGGACACAGAGGGGAGAGGGAAGGGGGAGTGCTGCACCGAGATCTGACACCATGGAAAAACAAAGTCACTGACGAGATAGGAAAAAGGCAGCACAGAGTACTGAATTTAACTTTGCAATGGGCCAAGTGTTTTTTTCCACTATAGTCAGGTAAAAAAATATATATTAGACTAAAGATTTCCTTTAACTCTGACAAATATGATACAGTATGTAATTGGGTACTCCTTTGAGTCAGGCACATTCAAGGTTAAAGATTAATTTCATGACTGTGGCTTTGAATGCTGCCATCATAAAGGGTCTTGGGCCTCCATGTTAAAGGGGATACAATAAAAAAGTTATTTTAAATTGACCATAACTGGAAAACTATAATTCTTCCCAACCACCACTGTATCATTTTTTTGTGATCTGCCCCCTATTACTTTAGATATCAAATCTAAAACTCTTATATTTCAGCTGTCCATTAAGTTCTTGCTCTTAAAAACTATTCTTCTGGGAGTCGTTTTACTGTAGCTGGAATGGTGACAGAGTTTGTGAAGTTGGGAATGCTGTATGCTGTGTGCAGGCTTGACAGTTGGTTTGTGGATAAAAAAGTCAGGTCGGATGGAAGTGGGAGTGGTTAAAAGAGGGAGGGAGGATACTGCTCCTAAAGCAAAATGTGTGCTGGATTGAAGGCATGCAGCAACACACGCGAATCAGAGTTAAGTGCTACTTACATTATTCATTATAGATTAAGATAAGCAAAATAATTTTTTTTCAGTTATAGTGTCCCTTTAATTCAAACAAGCTATGGGTCATTACTTTTGGAGACTGCATTTTCTAAATTCTAATGCATATTGTACAAAACAGTGAATAAATGGTTGTTATAAAAATTATATTTTAATAGACATTTAAAGAATGGGTTGATTGCGATGATGCTTCTTCCATTAAGTGAAGTAAATACCTGCTTGCGTGGCAAATTCTTGGAGCAGTATATCACCACCCAAGATAAATATTTTAAGAGGTAGAGAGCACTAGACGAGACAGAATAATCTGAATATGTGCAATGGTTTAGAAGTTAGAAAGGAAAATATAACATTGCATGGAATCCTGTTTAAACATGCTTGTTCTGGGAGCTTGTTTACTGCATGATGGTTTGTTTTGTCTACAAATATCATTTCTAGTTTAGGATGTGCATCTAAATGGGAATGTTTAGATGGGGGATTTCAGTTCCCAGAATTCCCTGTTTATGGGGTCTATAGTTCCCTTATCCTGGCACCTTAAAATAACCAGAAATTGCATGGGATGTCAGCCTGAAAGAAGATTAAAAACAATTTATATGATTATGAAACTCCTTGGTTACTTTCCTTACACAGCTTTTCATGCTGTAAAAAAGTCTAGTTTCAAGGAAATATAATGAAGGTTAACTTTAGCATGGCCTTTAGAGTGCACTTTAAAAAGGGTTGTGGCTAATCTTTTGGGGGTGCACTGAGCTCAACACTGTCCGTAATAACCCTATTAGGAAACCCTCTCTTGGAAAAACTATGTTACGATCAAAATGTGGAGCAGGCTGAGAGACTCAGATTTTTTGTTTCTAGTTACAAATTGTGGACTCGCATTAATGGCAGGTAATTTCAATTAGTTTGCAATCAGGACCAATGCAGCCCTAAACACTCTCTGGTGAACTGGAGGGCTGACCTTAACATTGGTTTCTCCTATCAGCAGCTCCCCCAGTCTATATCACACTGACATACACACATTTGACCCAAACATACAATGACCACGCATGATGAATATTACACATGCATACACTGACTACTGATGTCCGAAGTCTCTGAAGTTCAGATAATTTCTGAACTTCAGTAAAAGTTAGCAAAACAAACCTTAAGTCAATGGGAGGAAATATTTCAAAAAGTTTGGATAAATTAGTTAAAGTAGCAATGGTAACTTACTGTAATGGGCTGTGCCACACCTGGGAAATGGTCTGAGGAACGTGTCCATATCACCAAAACTTGTTTTTAAACACTTCTTTCCCCCACGATCGGGCAATTGTCGGGTTTCCGCATGGTACACTCGAGGGTTATGGTCAATATGACGGTTACCGAACCAATACTTCGAGGTTTAAAGAACAATACATTCAATCGTTACCGAAAAAGGAACGATACATTTAAAGGTTACCGAATCCAGCTAAGAAGAAAGGGTTCAATGCACTCTTGTTCAGCCTGCGGGGTGCTCACTCCTCAAATATCCAACCTCCATGGATAAAGTTAAAGGCAAGAAAAACAAGGTGAGGGTCGCACCCAAAAACGATTAATCTTTATTAGGTGACAACATCAAAACACAACGTTTCGGGGGGGTTGACGGTGCCCTTTCCTCAGGGATTACCGAAATCCAGCAATACATTAAAGGTTACCGAACGCTAATTGAGGGTTACCAAAATGACCGCTACAGTCAAGGGTTAACGAACTATACATTCACGGCTACTAAAATCGAAGACTACTTTGAGGTTTACAAGATCGAAAGCTACATTGAGGATTACCAAACAATACATTCAAAGGAACTGAAAATAAAAAGCTAAATTCGTGGGTTAGCAAAATGGGCTGCTACATCGAGGGTTACTGAATTCGGCCCGCACTTTGAGGGTTACCAAAATTAACCACTACATTGGAGGATTACCGAACTATACAATTCGAGGGTTAACGAAATCGAATGCTACATTCAAGGGCTATAGAAAGATACATTTGAGGGTTCCAAAATCAAACGCTACATTCAAGGGGTACCGAAATGGACCGCTACATTCCAGGGCTACAAATGATAGATTAGAGGGTTACGAATCGAAAGCTACATTCGAGATTTCCAAATGATACTTCAGGGTTACCGAATCAAAGGATACATTCAAGGCTTACCGAAATCGACCACTACATTTCAAGGGTTACTGAACAATACATTCGAGAATTATCGTAAATTGAAAGCTACATTCGAAGGTACCGAAATAGAAGCTACATTTAAGGGTTACTGAAATCGAAGGATACATTTGAGGGTTACCGAATTACGTTACATTCGAGAATTCAATAATTAGGTCCGCAAGTTGAAACCCAAACATATTTGGAGAGTTTGTCCAAAACCCATAAAGTTCGGCCTGAACTAACACTGATATAAACACTGACACACATACATGGACAAACACACTGCGACACCCAAAACATGATATACTGACACACACACATACTGAAATACACACACATGCACTGACACATGCAATGACATACGGACACACACACACATTGACATACTGACACATGCTATGACATACTGACCACACACACACACAACACACACACACACACACTGACACATATATACTCTGACACACAAAGTTAATCCTGATCCCCCAGCCACCCCAACCAACACCAAGTAGAACATGTGCACATTATGATCTATCTACTTACTGCTACAGTGACACTGAGTAAAAATCCCCCCCCCCCCTCAGATAGACCAGCCAGTCCCACATTTGAACCAGGCAGTTTCCACACATTTTCTTATACAAATAAGATCGTTATCGGTCAATCTGGAGTTAGGGGACCATCAACCGACCCCTGAAATGAAAGGACCGCTTTGCCCTACAGTCATGTTTTCAGAGGGGCCCCGCAGCCGCACATTGTACGGGCTTATGTCTGTAAATATCTTTACTATGAAGTAGAAAATAAATTAAGTTTCTTCACTGTGGGAAAGGGGTGTCACTCCCATAAAGCGAACTGAAAAGTTTGCTCAGGTGCACCCCCTAAGAAGAAACAAGAAAGTCATCCATGGCAGCCAGCATACCAAGCATCCCGCCTTTTTTGTAATCTGATCTGCATGCTTTCACACAGACACCTCTGGGTGGCCTCTGTCTGCAGTGTATCAGCTGTAGGCTTCCCTTTTCACTTCAGAATAAGGTCAGCGCTTTTTTGTTAGTTAACAGTCTAATTTGGGCATTGATATTAGCAGCCTGTGTGGCCAACATATATTTACCAGTCTGTCGGGTTACTTTATTATTACCATTCAGGTGTGGGCATCTTATATTTTACCAGTCTGTGTGGGCACTTAATATTTAATGGGCACTTATATTTACCCATCTGTGTGGCACACTTATATTACCTTTGTGTGAGCACTTTATATTTACCAGTCTCTATAGGCACATAAAGTTTTCCGTTCTCTTGGAACTGAAGACTGACCTAACAGTGGCTGCTTCATGTGCTGCAAAGAAAATATAGAGGCGGCTTTAACAAAGTTTTTTAAGTGCCAAAAGGTCAAAAAATGCCCCTGACTTAATACTTATTGCTTTTTCCAATACATTTATAATTCTAAATGTCTTAACTGAGACATTTTTAAACTATAGTTGACTTATTAATTATCTGAGATTATTTACACCTTTCATCCACATTCAGCCTTGGTCTACAGCTTTTCAATGCAGACTTGCACAAAGTGTATTTGTTTTTAAATAAATCAAATATTAGCCCCCCATGTACAATAAGAATACCCGCAAGCTATATACAGGTTCTGCTTCTTGAGACAATCTGGGTAATCTACTCTTTATATTAAAATATTATTTCAAAATAAAATTAACGTATTGCAAGTGGCAGTTAATCTACACATATTAAAACTATACGCAAGAAAGTACATTTTCTAAAACTACGCGTGTAAAAAAAATTACCTTTTTAATAAGAAAAATACCTGGGGCAGGGGGTAAGATTGATTTTTTCCTACCTCCCATGTCATTCCATTTAGAAGCTACGCTGTGTCAGGTTAGTGTCCTGGTCCTTTCTGTCTAAAGAAGCCTGGCAGAAGCAGGTTTTTTTTGCACTGTGCTGCTCACAGAAATAATTTTGGGAGGTGGAATATCAATGCTACCTTCCTCCCAGGTCCTTTTATTTAAAAAAATTTAAACTCTATACCATAGTTCTCCTTTAGTTTGTTGTGAACTGATTGTATAGATGTGACTATCTGAATCTGTAAAAAAAGGAAGTTATTGAAACAGTAATTGTTTGCCAATATTTAGCATATTTGAATGTTCATATCATAGTCATAGGGTATGTTTAAGTTTCCAACCCTGTCCCTTCTAGTTTCTGTGTTAACAAATTTTAGATACTTGGCAGTTCACAAGTATATATAGAGCAATATAAACATATGGATGGGGGTTGTGTAGTGCTGATGTGAAGTTCTTGTAGTGTCTCTTTATACTGTCAAGGTTACATCCTACACAAATTTAGATCATGTGGGGGATTTACATAGAGCCAGGGGCGTAACTACAGGGGTGCCCGGGAGCAAGAGGACACATATATTATTTTTCCTATGACCAGATACAGTATAGCCTCTTCCCAGAAAACCACTGTGGATGAAGCACGGATTGGATCCTCATAGTTTGCTGGTAGGGGGGGGGGGGGCAGTGATTCCTAGTTACGCCCACTGCTAGAGCCACAATTGATACAAGTAAATCTGTTCCAAATTTAATAACAGGTTTGGACTGGGGTAAATTCCTAAAGGATTTTAGATGGGGTTATAAAGTCACCATAAATCCAGTGTGTAAACCCATTACTGGAATTCCTTGCGCTGGATGTGCAGGTGTCTTTGCAATACCTGTGAAACCAACGCAATGTAGAACATTATCACCCCTTTTGGCTCATTTGCCCTGAGCCACAGCACACTTTAAGGAGTTATGGGATAGTGCGACTTAAATACTTTAAAGTGGGAGCCCAAAGTAGCGAATAAAGTTCCATAAAAATAGTTCGGGTATGGTAAGGCATGGTCAGTTTTGATGCTGGAGATTGCTATGTGTGGTATCTTCTTTGTTGGCATCTGTGGACAACAAGCCTCGAATAGCATTACGTGTTTTTTTCCAATTAAACTCTAGGTGTATTTCGTTTTGATGTTGGCTTAGGTAAAGAATTCTTAGCAAGAAATAATGCAAAGTCAATATTAGCTTCCTAAGAAAAATGGATATTGCATTGTAAGGAATGCGTAAGGGACAAATACAGGCACATAAGGTGCACACATTTAACTAGTGAATTAATACTAAGAAAGCTAAGTAGGCCCCAATAAATGGCAGTTCTGCTATGACCCCATTGAGCCTTAAGTGGAACAAATAAAATAAATGCTTTCCAGTACCGTCTCCAGCTCCTTCCAGTATCTAGTCTTTCCAGTATTCACCAAGTTTCCTGTTTCTTCCAGTATTTGCATCTAGCTTCATACCTTCAGGCAATATCCGTTTTGTTCTCCATCCACCTCATACCTCCTCTCCAGCTTTGATCAGTAACCTGCAACATTCTATCAGGGTTTATTCAAGGGTGCTAATTTGGCCACAACCAATCAAGAGTAAGCTTTAATGCTAAATAAGTTTGATTGGTTGTAGTGCAGGTGCACTGTGCACAGCCCAATCATACAGTTAGCCATGTGAACACTACTTTAAGTGGTGCACCAGGGGAAATTAGAACTATATACCATGTAAGAAGTGGGAACCAAAGAAGTTTCCCAAAAAAGGCCCCCAAACACAAAGCATTGCTACATGTGGCAAATAAAGTGCTATGGCGTTAGTGTTACTAGGTGATATGCTAGTAAATTCAATCACAATAGAATCAAAACATCCCCTACATAACAACATCCACACGATAACAAACATTAATTACTAATAACAATAGAACATATGTTAAAAAAACACAGGCCTTTTGTGTTTTTGGGGGCCTTTTTGGGAACTTCTTTGATTCCCCATTCTTACTATTTGGTAAATATATAACATAAAGGAGCAATCCCTAACCTAGGACTGCTGCCCTAAAGTCCCAAAGTTCATATTTTGAAAGATATTTACCTTTCTTCCTTGGTCGCTGGACAGAGGGTCAGAGTTCCTACTGCAGCTTGGCTCAGGCAGCAGCTGAATGAAACTGGAGCTTTGGAATGGATTCCACAGCAACCAGTTTGACGTATTACAATCTTATTAGGTCGACGTTTCGGAGAACGCAAGAACCCCTTAATCAGAACAGAACAATATAACAAAGAAACACATCCAAAAACAACCCTTATAACAACCCAGGATATGACCTCACTTATGAGGATGGACCTCAACAACCCATATGCGTGGAAACATGTGTAAACCATTTTGTTTATATAACCATATGAATTCATGATAACCTTTAATAGGTTTTTTAAGTGTATAAGGCATAGTGAATAAAATGCCACAACGCTATCAAGATAATGAGAAAAAAGTGCAATGGAAGGCAGAGGAAGGCAAAACCCCCACAATTTATGAAGGGGGAAAAAAAACTTCATTGGGTCTTTAATTTTGAAGCTCTCTCCAGGAACTATCAATGAACTGCCACAGTACACTTTTCCTTTTTGCTGTGAAAAAAACCCTTTCTGAACCTAAAGAACCAACTTCCTTTCTTCAAGTCTATATGGATGTCTACAAATCCATCATGTATGATCTATTGATAAACAATGACACCAGTTTATTTTACAGGCCCACTTACTATTTGTTAAAGTGATCATACTCCAGTTACCTTTCTCCAATAGGAAAGTTTAGATAACAATCTTTATTAGTCGCCCTTTCTCTCAACCCTCTACATTTCCCAGATGTCTTTTGTACACAAGATTCCAAAACCACACTTTATATTGCAAATGAGGCTTGCAGAGAGGGAGAATCCTTTTTAACAATACTAATTGAAAGCTGCTGCAAAACATGCCTTGGTATTCATGTATTTATACATATAAATAACTACTGCAGGAATACGGTAGCTTTATAATGCTGTATTTTTTACCAGATTAGCTAGGTACACACCAATACAGATTTCTAAAGATGATTCTTACATCTTGCCATCTACAAAGATCTGCATACACACAGTCCCGAGCGTTCTCCCTATGAACATCATAGGGAGAATGCTGGGACTGGGTGTTTCCATGCTGACTCCCTATAGAGTAGTCTAGCAGGCTGAGGGTGAGGAAATTTTTGGTCTGTCCCGAACGAGCATTCGGCCGACCCGATTGTTCAGTGGCCGCACTCATTTGGGAAACGACGGTACGCACATAACGATAAACCCCGATAACTTCGGATCCGTTTATCGTTACTGTGTGTACCCAGCTTTAAGGTTTTGAAAGACCATCAGTGCCTGTATGTATCGAAGACTGGTTTGTGAGATTGGTCTTTTTAATGAAAAAATATTTTTAGGTGTTGGGCAGGTCCAACATTTTGTTTGCTTGCCCAAATCTGAGTGTGTTACAGCATGTCTCAGTCTCCTAATGAGGTATCTATGATCTGATTACTCTCTGTGTTTTAATGGCCGCTATATCAAATGAGAATAAACAATTAAGCAGTAGGCAACGGCGGACAGGGCACAACCAGTGTAGTACAGAACTGGAAACCAGAATCGTCAGGGATGGAGCAAGGTTAGTAAAAGTAGGGTCAGTAGCTAGGTCAGGTACAGAAGGTAGAGGTAGAGCAAAAGCATTGTCAGGTAGGAAAAAGGTCAGGAAGGTGGCAAACAATTGTAACGATAACGACAGGCAGGAATCGTTAAACTGAAAGCTAGACAAGAACACACCATGAAACAAGGGTAAACCACAGGCCTATCGAGAAATGAGACCAGAAAGAGCCAGAAAACTTAAATAAGGAGCCAGGACAGAAGAAAAGCAGGACTCAGGAAGAATAGGATTCAAATCTGCCGCCCCAAATAGAAAACACCATTGGAGCTGGCCGCGGGGTGCTCTTACGGATCCGTAAGCACACGTGTGAGTACCCGGAAGAAAAGGCAGGGGAGAGGCTGCAGAACAAAGCCAGTAAATGCAGATAACACTTACTATTCCCATTTTACGGACTGATTTTCTTATTATATTATACCAAACCTAAAAGGGAAAATTAAATATTTAGAAGTAGAATTATTGTCCAGTTTTTTTTATCTGTAAAATGATTCTATAAACATGTGGCGTAATATACAATGCAAGATATCCATTTAGTCTAAAATTCTGAATCAAGCTTGCCCCTGTAACATTTAATTCTAATAAATTGGGGACACTCGCTAGGTTAATCTGACACTTAGAAACAAATAGTAGAATAGTACGACTAACGCTGTGTCACAATGTGTAAGGCTGTTGTAAACACCACATTTCAGTAATAAATCTGAAGTGTTACTTGTAATCCAGCACTGATGCCTGAATCTATTTTTATACTATAACTAGGTTTTGATCCAGGAACAGATATATTTATTTTTCTCATAATCTACACTGGTAAAACAGTTTGTTGTTTCACTCCTGTTTAGGCTATGTCTCCACTTGTGACTCCATATCAGGTAGATTTACCTAAAGCTTTAAATTAATTTGGTTATAGCATATCCTCAATATGTCTCCTTAACAGTATACTCAAGCTGCGTTACAGCCCCACGGTTATGCACATTTAGGTTAAAGTGGTGACACTTCCAGTGGTTTGACCGGATAGCACCACAGTGCACAAATGTAATTTTTTTATCATTAGAGGGCATATTGGGAATTTTTTTATGTGTAGGTGGGTATGCACCAACAATAAACGGGCCGATATAGGGAGATGACCGCGGCCGAGGAAAATTTCAGGCATCTTGAACTCTTGTGTAGGGGGTCTTTGAGAAATGACAGGTAAATCTTGCAGATTCTGTCTTGTCATCTTAAAAATCTTTGATGTGTGAACCAGCTTAAGGGCACGGCCACACTTGCAACGCAAACGCAATTGCAATCGCATGCAATTTCATGTGCGATTTTGTTGCGTTTGTGCATGCATTTTTTCATTAACTATTGAAAAACGCATGCGATTGCAATTTAAAATGCGGAACGACCACATGCAACGTACGTCAGACAGGTGTTTTTGGTGTGTTGACGCGTTTTCAATGATATTGAAAAAAAACGTTAACACAAAAGAAAAAACAAAGCAGTGTGCCTAGCCCTAAGTCACTATTATTATAAGTCCAAAAAGAGTTCAATTAGTCAGTACTCAAGGAAATGTTCTCGTTTCAACCACAAATGATATTTCATCAAGTAAAACAATTGGGCTGTTAATCAGAAGGGGGACCACGTGGTACAGTTTTCCTGCTGTTGCCAATTAATATAACTCCAGTAGTCAAACTGAAGAAATAAAAGCACGTTCAGGAAGATTCAATAAAAAGTTCTTAATGTTAAAAAGTGGTGTAATTTTGCCCCATGCAATCAGATGTTAGCTTCAAAATGTTAAATAAAATCTGATTCGTGGCGTAAAACACACAAGCACATATCTGTACCGCGACCAGTGTTTTAAACGCTGATCGCTCGTATGAAGGAACATACACATGATAAGCTGTTCTGCGTTATTTCCGGAAGTTCGGGTCCGGTTTTACACAGTTGATGCAAGACGTTTCCTTCATACGTGCGATGCTGTATAAAAACGGCTGGTCGCTGACAGATTGTGGAGGTTGGCGCCGCTGTGAAGATCTTTGTTGGGGGGTCTGGAGCCGGCCTCCAATCGTCGGCGGGGTGGGAGGGGGGGGGTGTTCTGGACCTTATGGAGACGTCCCTGATCTGATTGGTTGGGCAAAATTAGCAGCATTTTTAATGATAAGAACTTTTATTGAATCTCCTTGTGTAGTTATTCAAAATACATTTTATCAATGCATGTAGTACAGGTGCCAATTATCTCTTTCTGCTGGATAAGTATTTGCAGTTTTGGCACATCTTGAGAGGTTGAAAACATACTTCACAACTGCCTAGGTTTACGGGACAGTCTTAGGTTAATGGTCGTCCGCTTTCCCAGATGGCCTTTCCTTATCCTGGCGAGGATTCATTTTCTCCACTAGCTGCTTTCTGAGCCTGAGGCCCTTACTGCTGAGGTGGGGGTGTATTCTTAAAGTGGAAAATTAATTGTAGGCAAGATGCAGGCACAAAAATTAAAAGTTCATGTTTTTGTAGATAGCAGTATTACCAAGAACTGGGCTTATTCGAAACATAAATGAACCCCTTTAGCAAAGGTGCTGCCCACTGAGCTTACCACACACTGTATACAAGGAGGGAAAGGGTTATGTGTAGACCTTGTTTTACTGTGATAAATGTTTATATTTTAAAATCTGTCTCTGAAAGACAAGACAGGAGATGTACCAATGGACGCTCAAAAATTAAAACACCAGAAGGGATCAGCTTGACGTTCCAAGATGTGGAACGCTTCATGCCCGTGGTTCTTAATTCTGGTTCAGGTAAGATGATGGGGGACATGTGTGGCATTGCACATGCCATTTTGTAGTTTGGCTGCAATAGACACAAGTGGTAGGACACTTGGCAAACTATTTGACCGTGGCATATTATAAACATCCATGAGGATGCTGGTTTTCACAAGGACTCCGTTCTGCATTCTTAGTGCTAATTCCTGCTCTCGCCTGGTCTTGGCTCGTGTCCCGATTCCTGTTAACGTTAAAATCTTTTTTTGTGGGGATTTTGTTTTTTTTACAATATGAATGTATGTAAATAAGGCTTTTGTGATGTGGCTTTATAACATACACTTTTGCAATGTTTTTTATATAGAACATTAAATCTTATTATATAGAGACCACTTGGACGCCCGCGAGAAGGATTTGAGCCCCTGGAGAATGTTATATATATAGTTAACCACCAGTTAACATGCAGTATGATGCAGTTTAAATAGAAGTAAAAGTGTTTCAATTTGAAATGATATAATATTGGTTACATACAAACAAAAATAAGTGCAACCTATGCAATATTACACACTAAAAAAAGATAGGTATATAATTTATTCAGCCCAATCAATAACCCAATAAAAAAATACCTGGACCATCACAATCCAGGCTTGCCAGTCCTAAACCAATAAATTGAATTATATAAATTAATTATATAAAGCTTTTATCAAAACATATATAAATTACCCTAAAAGGTTAAAGAACAGTTGACCCCCTTCATTAATATACTACACAAGTAGAGGTGCAATAGCAAGCAAAGTCACTAATGAAAAAGCAACCCAAATCTGACAGGTTAGCTCCCAGGGTGGGTATCCCCTCTAGGGTCAGGTTTGTAGAATCGGGCAGCCTATATGCGTGCACACACAAGCCATTATATAATGTACTGCAAATATGTCACCATTTCCACTTCTAAAGTAGGAGTAGTCAGGCTTACGTTCCCCCGGGCAGTTCCAAAGATCTGACAGTGGCCCAAAACTCTCCTCTTCTTGTGTAAGGATATCCATAGCCTGTTCCATATAAAAACATTTCAGAATAGGGATAAACCATTTATTTGTAACAGTTGGCACCTTATGGGCAGTTTTTTAGTATTTCTAAACAAGGTGGATAATTGTGTAATTAATAGTTTAACCAATTGAATGAGAGGTGTGGGTTATACTTTTTATTAACTAAGTAAAGCACATTGTCACTTTATGCTGGTCTTTCGGATGTGTCTCCAAAACATTCATCACTGACCATTATTTTTTGCAGTCAGCCTGCCTGACTCTTTCAATTCTCTATATCTGTTTGTGGACAGGAAAAGCCACCTGCAGTTGAGTCTAAAGGAAACTAAAGGCAAGGTTAGTGTGTACGATTAGTGAGTCTTATGGGATATCCCCAATCTGTTCTCAGCGATTATCATTGTCGTGCATTGCTTTTGTTTTGTTTAGCTTGATCATTGCATCATCCAATTGTCCTTCTGGCTTTTGCCCTTTTAGTCTGACTGCCCTTCTGGCTCACAAACTCGTGATAAATGGCTGATGAATCATTCTGTCTACTAGAGTGTTGCTTGGCTTCATATGTGACGTACGGGAGTATTAATTCTGGCAGATATCATGGTTTCCCCATTGGGGTGTGCAAATCAAGCTAGTTTGCCATGCATACACATACAGATGCAGGCAAGGAAGCACTGCTAGAACTATTTGGACACAAACTTAACAGAAATAAAAAAGGTCTTGCAGCGCTTCGTAAATTTCCTCAAAAGCTTTACTACTGGGGATATTCCAGGAGTTTAGGCAATGTAAACCACGGTAGCAGATAAACACAACAAATCAAGAATTCGGCTATTAACTCTCCTAAATCCTTTGATTGACTGTCACTTCTTTCAGACCACTAAGTATGTAGATGGATATGTATTCTCAAAATAAAGTATATCCCTAAAAAGTGAACAAATTAAATCTTCATGCGAACCTCAAAGTGTCAGTTCATTTAATGCTAGGCCTATGGCTACACAAACTAATTCAGCATTACATGGATATATCGAACAGGCCTTTCAGCATGATGGTTTAGGTGTTCCATATTAAAGGTAACAACCCAAATAAAAGACGTTTTGGCGTGTTGTTACCCCTAGCGACACCAGTACAGGGATAAAACATAACATTCACACATGGAATTTGACATGCTTTACGCTCAAATGAAAAATTGTATACAGGTAAATTACCCTCAAACCACAATGCTATTATAAGAAAGCGGATACACACAAGTACTTGAAACGCTGCCAGATGTTGTTACCCCTCATTGCTTCCTGGTTCTTCCAGTTAGCATTGTCAGTATACAGTGACCACTGCATCACAGGGAAACTATAAATGCTACTAAGCATGATGTAGGTTTATAAAAGTGCTTGGAGAAGAGAATAACCTTTTGAAAAGGAAAGGGGGAGAAGAACACCAAAAAAAACCCCAAACACTTTGCTTCCCTGGTTTCTGTCTGCTCGTGATTTTTCATATTTCTGCAATTTGTTGACGTGCTGGATATTAACTTTATTCCAGATGTACCAAACCGTGAGAGGAATTCACAAGAAAAAAAAAAAGATTGGGCCAGTTTTCGCAACTATCCTTGTTTTTCCTGCAAAATTTCTGGACTGTCTTAATGGGTGTTTTTTTAGGATAAAAGTGGCTACTTTGCTACCCTTCATAAACTGTGGTCATTGTCCAAAAGTCTTTGCTTCACTGTATGTGCAGAAGCACTCATGCCCAGCTGCTGCAGATTTAGAGGCAAGCTTTGCACTGGGTGCAACACGATCTTAGCGGACTCTGCAGGAGGACGTAGTCTGGGCATTTGCTGGATATCCTTGGATGTTCTGAAGCCTCTTCACCGCAATGGAACTACAAGTTACTTGATAATGCAGTAAATGGTTTTTAAGGAGCAGTTCTCTTAGCAGCAAATTACGCATGTGAGTCCATTTTGATACAAAGGGATGATGGATACAAGGTTTCTGTGAAGTTAACGATTGTCAACACAAAAAGACCCTACCTCTTTTATAGCAATTTGTCTGCCCTTATAATTCAATCAGAATAAGAGAGTATCTATTACATTGTTCAGCTGTGGGGATGATGGCTATACTAAAATAATCTTTTTTTGTTAGGGCCAAAAATCCATGAGAAAAAAAAGTTTTGCGATGGTCAACTTTTATAAAAACAATGTGAAAATGCCACGACAAAAATGTCAACTTTGACACAAAAAAAACCAGATCTGCACGAAACCATGTGGACATTCCTCTTCCGTGTTTCCTCCTCAGTGGGGGCACCCATGGCCCTCCCCTTGCAGCCTCCTGTGGCCCCCCTCCCACTCATGTGTTGACCCCTCCCACTCACTGCCTGGGGCCCTTCCCACTTGTCGTGCATAGGGCCCCTCCCAATTGCAGGCAAGGTAGGGGAGGGCCACAGGACCGCGATTGTGCGGAGCCACAGAGTCTCCATGAGTGGGAGGGGCCACAGGCCCACGATTGGGAAGGGCCAGCGCAGTGGGAGGAATTAAAAAAAAACCGTGCGGTGGGGCAGATGGTTCTCACCCCCTTCCTACCCGTCAGTCATGCAATGAGCATGTTGCCAACCGCAGATTAGAAGGAGGAGGAAATAGTATTTCTGACCGCAGATTAGAACCTCCCACCCCCTAACTTTCTGATCAGTGATTTCTTCATATTTTGGGTGTGCAGCACATAGAGAGGTGGTGATGGGCTCGTTTAAAAGATGAACCTGGCTTTCATTTAAAATAACTTGGTTTGGAGACCACAGTTCCCCTTTAAATTATCTAGACTTTCCCATATTTCGTACAGTTCAAGTCCACGATTCATTTCACAAAATCAACATTACAGAAAGTTCAGGCAATTACACATTTCCCTATTTATAGTTACGGCTAATAAAAATGTGTCACCTGTATTTCTAAGTATACCCTTACAAATGTATATGTATGGTAAAGTCGGTAAAAAATTCACTCAAACCATGCAGAGATACTTCCTTCCTCTTATTAGAAAAGTAGCAGTTCCTTAACTAGAATTAAAGTGCTTTAGCTGAACTACTCAAAAGCTTTCTTTTAGTTTTTAGGATAGCAAAGGTTACACTATTTTAATCTAGGACATTATATGCCAATAGTAGTTTTCACTTAATTCTCCATGAACCATACATAAAGGAAAACACGCAAGGTTTTGGTTGCATCAGACCACTCCATTAAAAACATTAAAAAGTAATTTGAAAAATAGCCATCAAGAGAACAATTTTGATCACAGTAAGAAAGAGAAGCAGTACTGGTTTTAAGTTATCATTCATGTGTTTTAATAGCCCCCGAGCAATACTGAGCTGATACGTTTTGCAGCAAATACTGCGAAATGCCATAAACATAGAAAAAAGGCAGTGAATACCCAGAGGGTTATATATGTAAAATATGAATGTAAAATGCCCCCAAACTAACATTTCAATAAAACATAAAACAGTAATCACAATAATCACACACAATGATTAGCCATTGCTACAGTAGAGCTTAGAAGGGGGGGGGGTGGGGGGGGGGGGGAAAGAAAAATACAAATCTCTTAATTATGGACAAGAATAAAAAAACAATGAAGTTAAAAAATACCAGATTCATGTTACATCCTGAGGAGAGCTGTAAGAAATAGCAGTTATAAAAACCACCCTTTGGCCACAAAATACTAATAATTTCTAGTTTGATCAAATAATCATTCAAAAAATCAACCTTTTATTTAATCTTTCATTAAAACAATCTAATCCACCCTGATTATTCATTTATAAAACAATGCACAACAATAGGTTTTTCTTTAGGACCACAAAACGTGCTGATTTGTTCAGAGTGAAGGATATGTTAACCACAGAATCTGTAGAACACATTTGTGAATGTGTGCGTTATGAAAGGAAGTTTTTCCTTGAAGTCTTGCAGATCTAGAACAAACAAAAATGTTACTAGGGATCAGTTATTGTGCTACATATGCTCTGGGTGGCTTTGAACAGAGATATAAACTTTCCCTCCCGGGTTTCACTTGGTAACAGGATTTGATAGACAGCAGTGAAAAAGTGGAAAGCTACAAAAAAAAAAACAGGAACACAAAATTAAAAACAACAAACAAAAAACCCTTTAAAAACATTCAAATGAAAAAAATGGGTATTTGCTCACGTTCACTTCTTACGAACGGTAGGGGACTCAAGCCAAGAATGGACACAGCATTACCACTAAATGGCCTTATTATGAGCCTTGATATGCTCCTTAAAAGGAACCAAATATACTGTAAAAGTTAAAACTTTTTAAAATGAAAAAGGACCTTGGGGCAAAGGCAAGTATAGGATGATTATCCCACCTATTTCCCACTCGCACAATGTGGTTTCGTGAGAAGCTTACAGCACATACAATTTTCACTGCCAGGTATGGCCATGGGCCCATCTAATTTGCTGAAGCATACAGGAAGACTGGCAGAAGCAGTGACAGTTTCATGGGTCCTGCCGCTCCACATAGAATGTAGCATGGGAGGTTTTAAAACGCACCCAATCCACTTTCCCTGCCTAGGTAATTTTTATTTACTGTTTTTAAAAAAAAAAAAAAAAAAAAAAACTTTATACGCACTGACAGGTTTCCCTTTAAGTAGGAACACCACATGGCCAATAAGTGACCCTAAAGCAATACCTGCCCCCTAAACATAGTTACCTGCAGTAAAAAGGACTTACATTTTTTAAACAAAAGAGGCCCACATGAGCTCCAGAAAGCAATTTAGAGAGGCTAAAAGGAAAAAAAAACAATAGGAAAAATGTTAATTGGGGAAGGGAAGAACGATAAAGGGACAGGAAGTAAGTAAGAAGCTGCCATTTCAGGTTTGTTTGCTAGAGTTAGTGGGAGGGAGTGTTTATTTGGTCTTTCACATTAAAGTAATTTGCAGTACTTATTAAAAACTAATGTATACATATTAGTCCCTTGATTCCCCACTAAGAAATCCAATTGAGAGACAAATTATTTTGGTGGCTAAGCGCCAGCTTTGTTGAGTTGCAGGTAGAAATGAACATGAAAACCAACAGAAAATACTTTTTTGAACAGAGGTCATCTCCTTTGGGGTCACTGAATGCGCTGACTGAATACTGGTATTGTCCAAAAAGCCAGGTTCCAACTGCAAAACAGCTTTGTTATAACAAACAGTATCCTTATAGTAAGGAATATACACAACAACCCATTACAGAGTGTTTTGTAAAATTGTTGGCTGCATGTGAAAACCACAATGAGGATTAATGACCCGATTCAAAACAAGTCATTGTTTCTGGGCCTCAGGGTGCAATTTCAACTTACAATGTTACATGAATTGTTGCCTTAAGTAACTGGCTCAACCCACCAAAGTCTCCTAAATGCCAAGAAGAATCTTAATTTAAGGGAAAGGAGTAAATGTCGGTAGTGTATTTAAATGTTCTTCAATCAAATCGTGTATATCTAAACAACTAAACCTCGTGGGAATAAATTTAAATATAAACTTGGCAACAATCAAAACTAATCAAAGTAAACAAGTCAATTTGAGAGAATCATTGCATGCCCCTCTGACACAAAAGATAATGTTTGTTTTTTCCGACTATAACCCAAAACATCATATATTGGGGGCCGATGCATAAGGCACAAGTTTGCCCATGGTTCCAGAATCTTTTTGCGTGTGCAAGGAAACAAACAAAAAAAAACCCCCAAAACAAATACTAGGAAATCTAAACTTACCCAGCAATTGGTTGCCCTTAGGCTCTCTGGCCTCTGGCTACTCCATTCCTAGAAAAGCTATAGGAGATGGACTGGCAGCTGCAAATCTGTGTGGGTCAGAGTCAGCCAATCACCAAACATGACTGACGGTTATGGGAGGAACGATGGACTAACTGTCCAAATGTACCTTTTAACTAAAAATAGCGGTTATAGGTTTGGATGGCCAGCGTATGTGGAAGGAGGACGGAGATTTCCTGCTCTTCACTTTGTGGGGCACTGCAGGAGAACCATGAGGAGGCAAGGTAAGGATTTTTTTTTAAACTTTACATGTTGTAAATTTGGGTGTGGAAATGCCTTTTACATTTGATGTAGTGGAGCCAAACCAGTGTTTCTTTTTAATGCAGTTAAAATACTAAATCTGATCAGTTAGCTGCAGAGATAAATAGCACTAGCAAACTTTTGCACATTTTCATTTTCAATGGCCCAAATCAGTTGCTTCCCCAAAATAAGCATCCTGCAACACTGCTGATTTTCTGAAGCACAGGAACAAATCACCTAAGATTCTAAGTGCCTACCATAGGTGATTATTCCAGTGGTTCAATGCCTTTTCTGCTCAATTGTTGACAGGAAAAAAAAAATGGTAAAAAAAATGTTAACTGCAGTAAAAAGTAGGATTTTCCAGTAGATTGGCAAAACTGGAAAAAAAAAAAAAAAAACACCTCACCCAGAGGGTACCCTGTCACGGCTTTAGTTTGGTTTGTTTTTTCCTTTCGTCCACAAATTTTTAAATTGTAAAGTGAAAAGTAGGAGGGCTGGATGATAATATTAAACCCCACTGGGGGAGTGAGGTATACACAGGGCTGGCAGGAGGTCATTTGCTTTTATTTGAAAATTCCAAGGGACAAGCATTAGAGTTCAATAAAAAAACTACCAATACTTGCAGAAAGTAAGGTTTCAAGTCTTTCAAAGTGTTACAAAAACATTTAATCAATTGAAAATAATTGCATTAACCTATTTTTAAATGGCAATTTAATACACTTGTTAACCATAGATTTCTGCTTTTAAGCTGCGAAAATACTTTAAGCAGATGTCTGTGGTTCTTGAGCTTTGGCCATTTAGCCATTTCTTTGCTCCAATTCTTCAATGGCTCTTTATATAAAACAAAGGGGAAAGTAACAAAGGAAAACAATGTGCAAAAATGAAATTTTGTATTTTAATGTAGGTTTCTTTCCATTACCGATGAATCTGTTGTAGGGAACCACCCCCCCCAGATGTACCCAGAGGGGGACCTAATCCACCTAGGCTTAATTGCCTAAAATTTCCTTTGTTTCTTGGTATTCTTGACCTCCTCAGACATCTGGACATGATGATGATAAATGCCGTCTGCAAGGAGCAATGCCTTCCTATGATCCATTGCAAACCAGACAAGAGGACTGGAGAAGCAAAGTAAAAAAGTATTATACTTACATAAAATGCTTAACTAAATCCTAAACTATTTAGGGTCCTCACCCTGGGGTACAATGCATTTTATAAATGAGAGGAGCATGTTATATGGTATATAAAATCTCAAAAGTGTCTTGTGTAAGCAAAATTCTACATACCTTCCCTGTTTTCACAAAAGCCTCCAGCCACTTTTCGATTACGTTCCACCGTAACATGTAGTGATTAGGTCAGCAACATACCACAGTCTCCAGGGGATGTAGTGAACACCGAGCCCTTGCAGAAAATTTTGGCAATGCAATCATTTCCAAAGTCCAAGACGAATATACAGCAGCTTTAGTGTTTATCTCCAACAATTGAGCCCATCACAGAATCCAGCAGCTATTGCCCAAGGTTCGTTAATAAGAATTGCATGCTCAGCAATGGAACTTGAACTAAATTTTAATCCTTATGTAAAGGCTTTTCCATCCAGAAACCACTGAACATAAGAGTTCTTCTCTTGTAGGTGCTTTTACAATTACACGAAGTAGACTCTGTAACTAAGAAGACTTCCATTGATGTTTGCCAGACAAATCACAACCCATGTAGTCTTTAAGAGCCTTAGGACAGGTGCCACCTATTGTAACCCCCCTAACCTAGGTTTACTGTCTCTATGCACAGAGTATTTATATACAGAAGTCTCCACACCAATATGGAAGTTTCCCTGATAAGACTTGAAAGGGTTATATTCTATCCTGACGAACATCAAACAACCCTACCTGCCATTTTCTGGCAGAGGAACAGAGATTGGTCTCTGCTGAATATTACTGGCTTCAACTTCTAGGGGACAACGGTAAAAATATCTTGTTTTGATACTGTGCACTGAGCATTAAAAAGTATATCGCTGCAATTCGACCCCAACGTTAATTCAAAAATCGCCACAACCACAACAAAGGGAGAAGCAAGACATAGCTTGTTTATACATGCAAAATCAACATTGTCTATTGGGGGACAATGTGGTCAGGGGACTATTTCCTATTTGTAATTCCACCTTCCGCTAAGCCTGTACCTAACACGCCTGATAACGAGCGAGGGAACGACCTGGCGGCCAAGTCTACACACGACGAATGGGGCCGTCTCGGCAGAGAATCGTCCTGTGTATATGCGTTTCGGTCGGGGGGTCATTCGTGAAGCCAACAAGGTTAGCGAGTGGCAACCGAACGTTCGTTTTCGGGATCGACAAAGTGCCTAAACGGGCAGATTATCGGCCACATGTGTCAACCTTTAGTGAACATGTACAATTAAAAAAAAAAAAATTAACCATCTCTAGGCATTTTGGGCAACAAAAGTCAGCTTCACCAATTAATCTGAATGCAAATACATCAAAAAATAGCCAATAAATATATAGTAATATTCAGGCTATTTATAAGGTCACAAGCTAAGATGATTTCCAAGTACATCATAATTTAAAGTTGGGCTGGTACATAATTTACAAAAACAGGAGTGCCAGTTACTTAAAGGGCAGTTTCTACCTCCAAAATAAAATTGAACCCAATACTTGGCACACTTGAATAATGTTAAAAAATCCATCTGCTCCTTATGATGCTTCTAGCCTTGGTGAGTCTCTGGCATGTGCAAGGGAGCCCTCCCTGGGCTTCTCAGCCCTGGCTTAAAAACCCCTTTTCTGTAGTATAGGGTATACCCCAGCTCACCCACCGACGGCCTGTGAACTGATTTAAAAACACAGCCCCAGAAAAAGACTTCCCCAACACTTCCCTCAGCTCTACTGCATAGTCAGCGCGCGCTGTGATTGGTGACATTGGCTGCTGGGACCTGCCTGTTTGCAGCTAGGGAGCAAAACTGCAAGGGGGCCATATTTTAGAAATTTTAAACACAACGTTGAGGGAGTGGGCTGGGAGTATGTATCTAACTGACAGAAATTTTTAATGCTGTGGTGGGATGGAGATACCCTTTAAGCATAAGGGGTCTTTTTAATGTTGCCCTATAATAAAATTGATTGTACCTTAAGGACCCCCACATTAATTCTACTGTATCAAACATTCCACCACGTGATGCGAAAAAAATTGGATGGATGTCTGTAAAAGTCCTTAAAAACGCAGGCCATGCTCAAGGTTTTTATACCTAAGAGTAGGAATACCAAAATAGGAGGACATTATAATACATTGAGAGGGGATGGTAATATTGCACAACGCAAATTGCAAAAAAAATATTTTAATTCGTTGCTGCACAGGGTTGTCATAGAATTTTAGGTGTTGCTCTGTGGGCCCAATTCAAAAAAAATATTAATTTTGCAGTTAAATAGAAACGAATAAAACGTGAAATAATAAATGGAATGATATAAATGTTTTATGGATTCAGAAGAACCCTGCTGGGTATATTTTTAGTTTGCAAAGATGTCAGTTCCCTGAAATACCAAGTCCTCAATTACATAGGGAGTTTGGTTGCTTCACAGGTTTGGGCTAGTACAAATATTACAGTTTTCTAGTTATACACTTTTTAATAAAACAGGTTTATTATAGTAAACAGTGGAAAAAATTAAATCTGATCCACCATTTCATCGTGCCATTCTGCTTTAACTGTTATTAGGAATTGCACTGGGCAAACACACAATATCGTGGAAAATTTCTTAAAAATGGTGTGATAATAGAATTCTCCCTCTGAAGGGACCTAAATGTACTGTCATGTAATGTTCTTGTATTAAGCAGCATTTTCTCCATCTTTTTAAGAAAAAACACCAGTAATACAGTAAGTTGCGGTGATAATAAAAAAAAAAAACAGAATCAGCGCAAAGGAAAGTCGTTAGTGTACCACTTGCAGTAACACTACTGTAGTGTCTGCATTTAAAACATATTGAAAAAGAAATCAGTAAGCATATATGAATCCCAGAAAAAAAAAATTAAAATATACAATGTCAAAATAAAAGGTAACAAATTAATGTGATTGCTTCAGAGATTTCTGTGATTCACATGAATAGCTGTAGTCTTCAGAGAACTTTGGAATTGGCCATAGCATCTACTGAGGTTATATTACCTTTTTCACACCATAATTTGATTTAATTTAAAAACGTTTTGCTATTTTTAATGGTTAACAGTAAATGTGCTTACATTACAATGTTTATAGGTTTAAATTAATTCTTGTGTTCAACAAGTCCCCCCTTTCAACATCACATTTATTTCCAAAGTTGCAAAATTATATATTTATAAGCTTGATACGGCCTACTACACAAGGGCTGAATTGTGCTGCTTTTGCACTATGCACTCTTATAATAAATAAGATATTAGGAAGGAGTGTTGAGCGGCGATCTTTGATGTATATTGGACTATAATCAAGCGAAGCACACCAGTACACCAAAACTGGACACAATTAACAAACAAGTATATAAGTTAAAAATGTCAACTTCTGCTTTTCTCAGAAATTTGTAAACAGTTCTAACACTTACTACATTATTACACCCTTAAAAGGGAAAAACACATCTTTTACATATACCTGCTTTATGCCAAACTAGAAAAGATTAGATTATTATTCTTATTATAGAATTATATCATTTTCGGCCCTAAACCAATTGTGTAGGCATACCAAGATGGAATATGCACCCCAAAAGCATGATAAAAATAAACAATTTGGTAGGATCCGATTACTGCTCATAAACACTTAGATTGGCAATTGTTTAAACAAGAGCATTAATGGTCAGTACTTTAAAAACAAAAAATAATTTTCAGAATAAGAAACCTAAAGGCACCTTTCCTTCTACAATAAAGAAAAAATCTGGAGGAAGGTGGTGTCTTACAAAAAGCTAGAAATTAAAAACCTTCTGAGATAAGGTTTTCTACCAAAGTTATTTAATTTCGTAGGCTTTTGATTCTCGACGAGTTCAGTGCAGCAGGGGATTGAAAGGAAAAAGTAATGTAAGCTAGTAAGGTATTCGTTTCTTTTTATGCAGAGAAAAAAAGT
Source organism: Hymenochirus boettgeri (assembly GCA_019447015.1). Lineage (NCBI taxonomy): Eukaryota > Metazoa > Chordata > Amphibia > Anura > Pipidae > Hymenochirus > Hymenochirus boettgeri. Next base: position 88,323,863 of record CM033474.1, read on the forward strand.
TAAAGGAGGCTTAAAAGCATGTGAAATAGGTATTCTAGGGCACTTAATTGTAAAAAACGATGTAAGTAGTTGCTCTCACGTGCAAATTATATAACCTCCCTTTAACACACAGATTTGAAAAGCAAAGCGTTCAGGTGTGGTTGTGGCCTATGTTCCAGCTATATCAGACTCTGGTGGTGTCGAGAAAGGAGAAGTGTGGATGGGACTAGGATTCATTCAGCTGCCCAGCCTTTTGCAAAAAACCTACGTCGATGACTTGCTTTTCTAAGTGATATTATAAACAAAGATATATTTGGCAATTTACAAATGCCTAAACCAACCCAGGAAGAGCTGTCCACCAGGTCTGCTCGGCCCTGTCTTTGGCTGTGGCTGACTACACCAAAGTTAGAGCTCTTTCGGTCATGGTTAAGCACTCTCCTTACTAGGCAAAGCTATTTAGCATTGATCTCATTTTGGTTCATGTTAGAAGGAAGGAGTTGGTAAAGTTTAGGGAGCTGGGATCTCCCCCTTTAAAAAAGTCAAAATCTATTAATGTAGCAATTCACTGAGAAGAAAACATGAAAAATAAACGGGATTGCAGTCTACTCTCTGCTTCCCGTCAAGACACCACAAGGAGGACTAAACTAGTGACTTGGACAGCAGGAGGATTTAATAAGTCCATTGCAATCTATGTATCTGAGTTTCGAGAGCATATATGGTAGAGAAGAGTCATAAATAAAAATAAAAAAATCTTTGTTAACCACATTCTGCTTCCTCACACATATAAAAATATTTCAACTTATTTTAGGATTTGTAGCTTGCAGGTAATTTATTCCCAAAAAACTATATTTATTATTTCCTCGTTTAGACAAGAAATAATAGTTTACTTTGTTTAGTTTTGAAAGTCACATGAGTTAAGAAAATAGAGTTTTCTTTCTCTCCAGTAGGGGTGTCCTTGATGCTTTGAGTCTACCCAGCATTGCTGAAATCACATACTTGAATGACTGAAACTCATGTTTGGAAGAAAAATGAAATGGGGGAGTCCAACTTTTAATGATTTTTGTTGTTGTTTTATGAAAGTCAAGTTCCTCTTGATTAAGAAAATATTATAAGATTCATTGAAATGTACCTCATACAGAAAAGTTAGAGTTGCAGTTGGGTACATCTTTAAAGTGATATTGAAATTCTAGTATTAATGTAAGTTTCATCCATTCCCGATAATGAGGACTGAAAAGCTATATCTTTAACCTTAGAGATGCCATAGATTTGCCTAAAGGCAACATGGGTTCGTAGGTGCTGCACCTCCACTGTTCCCCAAAACTCCTCTACTCCTGGTAGCACCTTCTCCTTTAAGCCAAATCTTTGTCATCACCAGCAGAAAAAGGGACCATGGGAGAAACCAGGAAATAAAACAAAGCATTAAGATTTAAGTTATTTATTAGGGTTTTATGCAAGCCTAATATAAAATCTGGTCTTAATTTTGTAACCTCAAATAAAAAAACCAAACAAAAAAACTGTGTTTTCTAACCTGGCACCGGTTATTTCCCAGTGCATATTTAGTAATTCTTCGGGAAAGCTCTCTCATTTAGGTACCGTATTTACTCGAGTCCGGCTGGTTCTATACTCAAGTCAATGGTTCCCCTACCTTGGTCCGGGGTCCGCTCGATCGCATCCTCGATCCACAGACCTTTTTTTTACCCCTATTGCAAGTATTTGCCACTCTTAAGATGTTTGAAAAACTTACAACTCCAGGCATGCTTTATTGGGGGGGAGTGTAGTTTCAAACATCTTAAGTGGCAAAATACTTGCAAAATAGGGTGTAAAATCCTCTATATTGTGCATCAGTATGCACAAATAAAGAAGGTTTTACCTCTTATTTGTAACGTATTTGCAACTTGAGATTGTTTGAAACTAAACTCCTGGTTGGTGGGGCAGTTTTTGGGACTTTGGGGGGGGGGGACCCCACTACAAAAAGGAAAAACGATGGACGCTGGGATGTGTAGGTAAGGATTTAAACTACACAATGGGGCCATGTTGGGGGTTGATACGTTGGGGGGGATTATAGTTTGGGGGTGGAACTGCCTTTAAAATTCTGTGTACTTGACACCCAACTACATATCAGGAAGTTCCAACAACACAACAATACATAGGGCATAAGAGCACATGGCCGGGGCAAAAATCTAGAGGGAAAAAAAAAAACTTACATTCGAAATACATGTAGAAGACTATATGAAGGCCCCCCAATGGTTGGGCACCCCGTTAAGCCAACATACTAAAAAAAAACAAACAAAAAAAATAATATACCATAGGGTTTCGGATATCTCTATTAAAAACTGGGCACAGCTCTTTCTTTAAAGTGCCAATATGTAAAAAAGTGGTCATTCCACACTTCGCTTAATGGGCAACGATTGTTGTTAAAAGGAAAACAAAAAACAAAAGTGATCCTGCAAATGTCATTCTTTACCAATGAAGCCTTAAAGACCTTTCACCAGCTACTGTTCACAGCTCTTTCCAAGCATTTTCTGAGCTTTGGGAGATTTCACAGAAAAAAGCATTTAAATACGGTAGTATAGTCTAGTATTAGTAGAGGGTTTTTAGGCTATAAAAAGAGGCCTAAAAAAAAAAAAACAAAAAAACTACTTCGACTTATACTCGGGCCACATCAACCTCCGCTTACATGCTCGTTCTCCACTCTTTCTGGGGATGACACACTACTAGGCGCTGTGGCCTCACTTCCTCAGGCGAGAGCATGAGCGGGCCATGGAGGCCGATTGAAGTGGTTGTGTGAGGAGAAGGCAACTGCCACAGGAACTGGGTGGGGTTATCTGTGTGGGATACTTTTCTAGTTAATAGGGGCAACTAATGCGTTTAATATATTACAGAATCAGGAGGATGGCTATCAAATTGTTCAAAAGTTGCTCTTTTGATTCTGTAGTTGGTTTTGAGGTTTAAGCTGCCCCTTTAAATGGAAGCAGAAATCATAATGCTGAAGTACCAGTGCATTTTATTTAATTTCTGTGTATGGCTAACTGAAATCAATTGCAGCCTGCACAATGTTCTAAAGCAATGCTAACAAGGCCATTTGTTTTGTAGATTTACTACATGTTTCAAGTCTTTAAAATCAGACACGTCGTAGGGGTGGCAACTCTTTCACTGCGATTGCCACAAACCTCTGAGATGCAGGAAGAGGCAAGAAAACGATTACACACAAAGAGGCTCCTATCCTTCAGTTTTCTGTATTTATTCAGGCCTTGGGGGAAACCATAGTGTCAACAAATGAAAAGGTAGGGGGTCTTTTAACATCTAATAATGGGGTCAACGGAGGGCAAATTTATGTTGATGCGGTGGACATGCCCTTTAACACAGAACCAGACAAAATGGGTTCACATTTGCAATCCATTTACTAGAATCTTAGAGACATGTGCGAAAACCCAAATAAATTGAATAAATTAAGTGACTTAGAATGAATAAATGTAAATTACTTAAGGCTTTAAACGGTAATGTAATGTTAAAAACCTAGTTACATTTATGCAACTATGATTATGCCTATCTGGAAAAGCATTGAAATTGAATAGTTGGACCATTCACATTTTCCTAAGTGTTCATTTTTAAGGCATAGAAGTGAGGTGAATGGGAGAAATCACAGTGCAAAGGCAAGTCAAGCCTTTACTTTCAGTTGGGAAATATTTTCATTACTGACCAGAAATTGTTTTATTTCACTCCAGGAATGTACAGCTATGCTTTCCTTATATTATTAAAAGTAGAGCAGCCATTTGGTTTCAAAGAAGGGAAAAAGAACAGGAGAAGAAGAATTTGTAAGGTAAGTATAGTATCACAAAAAAAGACGCCAGAAATTAAAAGGCATGCATTACTTCGGTATCACAGAAAGATGCTTTGATGAAAACCCTGTTTGCCAAATAAAAGTTTACATGGTGGCTGTACCTGGTGTGTACTTAGATTTATGGGAGTTCTATGGAAGTTTGTTGCCAAAAGTCTAGGCACAGATCAAACTATTTGGATTGTTCAAATGGTAAAAGCAGGGCTTCAGATGTGCTTTGTTTTTTGATTCTTATAGGTCACACCAACCATAACTGACGGGGGTACTGTGTTTAAGCTATGTCTTTCTTCAGTCAGGAGGACTTCCATTATCTGAGGAGTATTACATTTGGATTATTAAAAGGCAAGGTTGTTGAGTATCATGGTAGGGAAAGAATAAAGTCCAGAGATTGTGTCTTTTCTATAAAATAATTTTTTAAGTGATGTGGAAAACTAAGAAAGAAATAAGTGTTGTAAGAGGATGATAACAGCACAGCAAATCCCAAGTAACGAGATTAATAAGGAGCTGGCAAGCACAAGACAGGAGCGAGAGACTAGTGTCAATGATTTTTCTGGAATTACTCCCTTTGTACCCGATTGATCTGTCTGAATGGGTTGCCAGTTGACGTTTACATGTGGGTAAGATACTTAAACTGAGGTGCACACATTCCATAACACAGGACCAATTCCGTTCTGTTATTCTGACGGATTGGTCCCTTTAATTGGTTTAATGCGTATGGACAAAAACATAGTTTCCAAGAATGATTCCGTCATGGAACTATTGTTACGGCGGAAAATTTTCCTATGTTAGCGTCGGCTCCTTGTACCAAAGTATAGGGATCAAGCCGCAATGTAGGGGTATGGCAGTCATTTGATGGATTGGTACAAAATTTAGAAAGGTTGAAGATAAAAGTTAAGTGTTGATTAATATTAAACAATGTGTGTTGTGACTGGTGGAATGCCCATATATGGCCACTTCCTTGTAATAGAAGATTACTTAATCAATACATAAACCAATGTAAATATGTTAAGTGAACATACATAGATCACATACACGTTTTAAACAGCTACAATTTAAATGCTTCAAATATAGTGTTCATTTCTACATGGCCAAATGAAGCCTTAACCTCAGCCGATACTTTCAGAGCCATCTACATGTGATTAGCATGTCAGGGGCCAGTGACATCATCACAGACATTTTGCAGCAGAGTTGTGTATTACATATAGTATCCACAGAATTTCTCTTGCTGGAAACTTCATTTGCAATGTGTTTGACTCCCATCAAACACGCTAGTGTCAATACCATCTGTTTCCGGATAATATCAGAAATCAGCTTGAGTCCCTACTCGGCTCGTCATCTATACCTGATGCCATTAATAAAAATAAAACACACAGTGATTCAAAAATTGAAAAGAAAAATAGTACCATAAGAAAACAAAAAAAAATATAAAAAAAGGTAAGAGTTTTTATGCTTAAATTGAAAATAGTTAGAGGGTTATGATAAAGGAATTCTTTTTGTATTTGGCATTTTTGGATTTTCAAGGACACGGAACAACAAGGATATATTTAGGCTTAGTCCTATCTAGCATACGGTTACAGAATTAATTTTGCCAAATGGGAAGTAATCAAGGCACCCTTAGTTAAAAAAATTCTGTTGCATAAAGGAAGTTACAGATGTGAACAATGTGGCTGGGCCCTCTTACTCCTCATTTAGCAAACAGACTGTCTGGAAACAGTGTACTGCTGGCCCATGTCCAGCTGTCCTTCCAAAACAAACAAGGGTTCAGTTTTAGGACAAGAAAAAGAGGTTTAGGTTTATATGCTCAGAGGTTTAAGGGATTGGAGTTTATCAGTTCACTTGTTTTTGTAATAAAGCCTGATACATCACAATTTGTGATTCTAGGTTAGATATGATTTGATAAATAGAGGGAAAGGCAAACAGCAGAGAGGGTGTAGTGCCTCATCCAACAACAGCTAAAACCCACCACACACAGCTTTCCAGGTCAAGGGAAGGAGTTTAACTATGATGTATAAATATACACATTAGCTCAGGTTGAATTCGTGTGTATGTGGGTCTCCACAAACTATCTTTGTAGCTTCGGAAATGGCTAAAGTTGTAGTTTGTTGAGGTGTATCCCTGTCTTTCCGATGAAAACACCTACCTGTGAGCCAATTCTTCATAATATGAGTTTGTTGTAAAAAATTAACAGAAGAAAAACCGGTAAATTTCTTTTGGCAAATAATTTTAGTGTTACATTTTTTTTTTACAAATTTGGTCACCCCAGCTCAGAGGTACATGATTATTGTAGGAAAAGACGTGGGTTCGTGCATATGCAAGAGCCAAACAGTATAACCAGCACTGTTTCTAAAACCTTTTATATTTAGTAACTTGGCTTGATAAAATTAGAATAAATATAACCATCATGTACCATGTAGGTGGACCATGACTGATTACATGCTCCAGAGAGGACTCTACACACCAACAGCTGGCCATTACAGTTTTACTAGTTTCCCTCAGCAGGTGTAAAATAGATTCATTCTTTTAAGATGTGAGATCAAGTAAAAATGGCCAAGCTCAAGCACTGCACAATACCATTTAATTATCTAATCATTCTAAATCTTTATTCTAGGGCTAATGTCTGCTAATTTCCTTAAAACTTGTTTTAATAAAGCTTAAGAGTGTATTTAGGAATTCATAAATTATGGAATCTATATTTCGTCACAATGATTTAATGAATAAACAAAGATATTATTAATCTATATATTTTCCCTTCGCATAACTGAGAAGTTATTTGCAATTTGCCCAAACTGAAAAAACAGAGTAAGAGAGATAGCTTGTCAAGTACTTTCAATTTAAAAAATTTACCCCGCATTTTTAGAGCTGCCCATGTTTAAGACGAACCAAATTTTATCATTCCATAAATGCTAGTGTAGTGCAGGGGGATGGTGGGAGTTGTATGTTCAAGATTGAGAGGCCCACAGGATGGGCGATCCCCTTTTTTTATCCATATAGAAATAAGTCGGGTGGAGGGGTGGTAAGGGCAGGCCCACACTGAGGCGCGTTTCCCGGCGTTTCGCGCCGCGTTTGCAAATCGGGATCGCACTAAAGGGCAGGCGGAACGCAATAAATCTCCAGCGATTTTCGATGCGCAATGCGATTGCGCGTCCGTTCGCGTTATGGTAACGCATGCGTTCACCAGTTTGTGTGCGTTAACGCATGCGTTTCCCAAAGTGACAAGGCGGGGAAAAGCTATGCGCAAAACGCGAACCAAGAATCGCGCAAAAATGGCATAACGCTCGGATTTTGTGCGCGGTTCCCTGTGCGTTTGCAGTGTGGCTCAAACCTAGTCATTATAGTCACTTCAAACCCCATTCCTTCCTTCCAACACAGATTCCAAGTATTGCTCAGGTGCTTTTCAACCCAGCAGAGAGGAGAGTCTTTCATCTACTTTATACCTTTTGATACAAGCGGGAGTAAAGTTTAAAAGTATACACTGCATAAGTTGTAAAATATATCAAGTAAATATTTTATTATTTAGTGGATATCTCTGGCTAGGAATTGCTGAAAGAAAAAAAAAAAGTTAGTTTATTCTTAATCAGCACTTTTGTTGTGCCAAATGGAATTTGAATTTATATAAAAGTTAATGAAGTCTCGAAAATCTCTCGGGAGAAGCATGCGATACAGGACCTAGTGCTGGCGATGACAGGCTTCACGAGAATGTATGGTTTAACAAGACAACTACTCGCATATGCCAAGGGCCCAATAACACATGAGGCCAACATTTCAGCCAGTCAATCAGTAAATATTTTGGCTGATGATCAGAAAGTGAAGAGTAGGAATGTGTGCCATACAGTCCCCTGATGCTTCCTTGACTTCGGGAGCCGGGCCTCCCAGGAGACAAGCTGGCGGGGATCCGAAAAACCTAAATACTTCGGGAATGGAGGTTCAATGGAACAGAGAGCCGTGGAGAACAAGCATGGTAAGTCAGTTTCTGTGGACTTTTTTTTTAACAAACCAACATGGCTGGGGGGTGGGTTTTGGGGTACCCTACATACAGCAAAAAAGTTGAGTTTGGGGGATGGGTTTTTTGCTAACAAATCAAAATTCTCAGGCATATTGGGCAAGAAAAAAATGGAAAACCTTATTGTGTCCTATTACACCCACTGACATCCCATTTTTGAGAGATCATCATTCACCATTTGTTTCCTGCCCAACAAAGAATGTCATCCCATCATTCTGCCACAATTGTTCTTTAAGAGATGAATATATATTACCTATCTCAAACTGACACATTAAACCTGAGAGAGACGTAACAAAATAACAGATACACAAAAACTTATCTCAGGAAATCATTCATCAAGTATACACCTTTGAATTGGTATGCAATGTTTTTTATAATAAATGAAGATACAAGAGCAATACATTTCGAGCTGCTTAAATTGTGGGAGCTGCCATGCAGGCGTTATTTGCTAAGAATTCTACTATAAAGCATTTTCCTTTATCACCATGTTACAAAAATTTATGAGCATAGTTTTAAATGGTAGGTACGCAAGGTAAACTAGATGCCATATTATAGCTTTTTTAATGTACGGTGAAAATGAAGCATATAAGTTTACCTCCATGATGTTACAGACTCAATAATCCACACGTCATAATGACAGGTGAGGTAACAGATTCATCAGACCCTTTAGTAGCAATGAAACTAAAAAAACATAAGCTGTATGAACTTCTCAGACAGAGAAGTTTATATCACCTTGGAAATCTCACAATACATTGGGTAAGTAATCATATGTCCTTATAGAGAAACCATTGTACAGACAAGTCACAACCTCTTATTACTATCAAACAAAAAATAATGAGTACAAAAAACCATAACACATTTCCTCTGTAGCACATAAACCATTATTGTTCCCCACCCTGATAAGGTCAACCAAAGTGCTTCTATGGACGTTTCCAGAGATATGCTGGCAGACTTTATGTATAAAAACGGTGTGGTGTGAAAATGACAAGATTAGCAGGTCAGCTATTTCACTGCATCATGAGGTCTGGTACAGGCAAACCTGGAGAACAAAACAGTGTTTATCAAACCCAGGTAACATTTTTTTTAATTTAAAGGAATGTCTACCCATTGTACTAAAAACATAATATGTTATAGGGCACCCGAAAACCCCGTTCACTTACTTACATTTTAATGAAGCCACCAGATGAGAAATTAAGGGGTGGGCGTGTCTCCTGGGGCGGGTGCGACCACCCGCCGCGGGTTGCCTGCCCATCCCCGCCGCGGGAGGTTAGTATCGGCTGACTTCGCCACCTTCAAGGTGGCGAAGTAAAACAGCTGATACTAGCCGAGCGAAACCAGTACCGCCGCTTTATAAATAGAAGCGGCGGTAACAGGTAGGTATCGCCGCGAAGGGTTAACGCTTCGTTAACTTTTCGCGGCCGTTTTGGGACTTTTATAAATCGTGGTAAACGCGATTTATGCGTAAATGTCCGCGAAAACGGCCGCGAAAAGTTATCGAACCTTTATAAATATGCCCCTTTGTCTTCCCCTTTTCTATTCCCTAATTAAATCTAGTTGGATCACAGATCACATGGACCTCAAAAGCTCAGAGTGTCCTACATGCCCTTTGTTATATACATGAATGTAAAAGCTAAACACAATGGTTTACAGTATATATAAAAATAGTTCTATAAATAGAGGGCAGAGGAAGTTACTACTATACTATAGAAAGAGTTATTTATAAGGGGGCAGAGGAAGTTACTACTATACTATAGAAAGAGTTCTATTAATAGAGGGCAGAGGAAGTTACTACTATACTATAGAAAGAGTTCTATATATAGAGGGCAGAGGAAGTTACTACTATACTATAGAAAGAGTTATTTATATAGAGGGCAGAGGAAGTTACTACTATACTATAGAAAGAGTTCTTTATATAGAGGGGAGAGGAAGTTACTACTATACTATAGAAAGAATTCTATATATAGAGGGCAGAGGAAGTTACTACTATACTATAGAAAGAGTTCTATATATAGCCGGCCCTCTATTATAAAAAGAAATTTTCTATAGTATAGTAGTAACTTCCTCTCGCTCTATATAAAGAAATCTTTCTATAGTATAGTATAACTTCTTGTCCCTTTTTCCCCATTATAGACACTCTTTTTTATAGTATAGTAGAACTTCCTTGCCCTATATATATAGAACTATTTTATAGTATAGTAGTAACTTCCTCTCCTCTCATATAAAGAGCCTTTCTATAGTATAGTAGTAAACTTCCTCTTCCCTCATAAAAAACTACTTTTCTATAGTATAGTAGTAACTTCCTCTGCCCTCTATATAAAAAACTCTTTCTATAGTATAGTAGTAACTCCTCTGCCTCTCTATATAGAACTCTTTCTATAGTATAGTAGTAACTTCTTCCCCTCTATATAAGAACTCTTCTATAGTATAGTAGTAACTTTCTCTTGCCTCCTAATATAAGAACTCTTTCATATAGTATAGTAGTAACTTCCTCTGCCTCTATATATATAGAAACTCTTTTTTATAGTATAGTAGTAACTTTCTGCCCTCTATATAAGAACTCTTTCTATAGATAGTAGTAACTTCCTCTGCCCTCTATATATAGAACTCTTTCTATAGTATAGTAGTAACTTTCCTCTCCCTCTATTATAGAAATCTTTCTATAGTATAGTAGTAACTTCCTCTCCCCTCTATATAAAGAACTCTTTCTATAGTATAGTAGTAACTTCCTCTGCAATCTATAAATAAAAACTCTTTCTATAGTATAGTAGTAACTTCCTTCGCTCATATAAAGAACTCTTTCTATAGTATTAGTAATTAAACTTCCTCTGCCCTCTATATATAGAACTCTTTCTATAGTATAGTAGTAACTTCCTCTGCCCCTCTATATAAGAACTCTTTTCTATAGTATAGTAGTAACTCCTCTACCCTCTCTATATAGAAACTCTTTCATAGTATAGTAGTAACTTCCTTTGCCCTCTATATATAGAACTCTTTTATAGTATATAGTAGTAACTTCCTCTGCCCTTTATATAAAGAACTCTTTCTATAGTATAGTAGTAACTTCCTCTGCCCTCTTCTATAAGAACTCTTCTATAGTATAGTAGTAACTTCCTCTCTCATAAAAGAACTCTTCTATAGTATAGTAATACTTTCCTCTGCCCTCTATATATAGAACTCTTTTATAGTATAGTAGTAACTTCCTCTGCCCTTTATAATGAAACTCTTTCTATGTATAGTAGTAACTTCCTCCCCTATATATAGAAAAAACTCTTTTCTATAGTATAGTAGTAACTTCCTCTGCCCTCTATATAAGAACTCTTTCTATAGTATGTAGTAACTTCCTTTGCCTTATATAAAGAACTCTTTCTTTATAGTAAGTAACTTCCTCTGCCTCTCTATATAGAACTCTTTCTATAGTATAGTAGAACTTCTCTCCCCTCTATATAAAAGAACTCTTTCTATAGTATAGTAGTAACTTTCTCTGCCCTCTATATATAGAACTCTTTCTATAGGATAGTAGTAACTTCCTCTGCCCTCTAATATATAGAACTCTTTTTATAGTATAGTAGTAACTTCATCTGCCCTCTATATATAGAAACTCTTTCTATAGTATAGTAGTAACTTCCTCTGCCTCTCTATATAGAAACTCTTTCTATAGGTATAGTAGTAAACTTCCTCTGCCCTCTATATAAGAACTCTTTCTATAGTTAGTAGTAACTTCCTGCTCTCCTCTATATAAAGAACTCTTTCTATAGATAGAGTAAACTTCCTCTGCCCTTCTATAAAAGAACTCTTTATAGTATAGTAGTAACTTCTCTGCCCTCTCTATATAGAACTCTTTCTATAAGTATAGTAGTAACTTCCTCTCCCCTCTATATATAGAACTCTTTCTATAGTATAGTAAGTAACTTCCTCTGCCCTCTATATATAGAACTCTTTTTTAATAGTATAGTAGTAACTTCCTCTCTGCCTCTCTATATATAGAAACTCTTTCTATAGTATAGTAGTAAACTTCCTCTACCCTCAGATGATAGAAAAATCTTCTGAAAGAGTTCTTTATATAGAGGGGAGAGGAAGTTACTACTATACTATAAAAATAGTTCTATATATAGAGGGAAGAGGAAGTTACTACTATACTATAGAAATTGCTCTTTATATAGGGCGGAGAGGAAGTTACTACTATACTATAGAAAGAGTTCTATATATAGAGGGCAGAGGAAGTTACTACTATACTATAAAAAGAGTTCTATATATAGAGGGCAGAGGAAGTTATTACTATACTATAGAAAGAGTTCTTTATATAGAGCAGAGAGGAAGTTACTACTATACTATAGAAAGAGTTATTTATATAGAG